>AP028436.1:7546685-7656685 GCA_036509395.1 Antheraea yamamai
TATTAGCATTTGAACAAAAACATCAGACTTGTTTTACCGACATTCAATTTATTATCAGAATCATATTAGACATCATTTTCATTTAATAAGTAAAACTAGAGACTTTATAAAAATGTGATAAAAGTGTATGACAATTTATATATATATAAAATATATTCTGAATTATAATTTAACTAGCTTATTACCGCCACATCGTTAGGTATTAGAGTAATGCCAAAGGGTCAATTGAAACCAACAAAAACTAACATAGACACATATATGAAAATTTCCATATGGAACAGTAAGAGCCTTATGCCAATACGTTCAATGGGTTTAACGTAATGGGGCCTCAAAGGGACTGTATTTTCTATAAAAAACAAGCCTTTATTTAAATAAATTAATTTTACAAGGCATAAAATTAATATATAGATGGACTAAGAATACTTTCCCGCGCTAGGAAATAAGTCCTGAGTCACGGATAATCAACCAAAACCGAATTACAAAATTAATATCATGCCAATGCTCTAAATGAAACAATTGGAAACAGAAAAATAAAATAATTTAAAATTATTTATGATTTTTAGTATTGTAGTGTTGCTATCTGCCTAATTTAAAAAATTACAAAAATAATGAAAAGTACTATTTCTAAATTGTAAAACTACTAACTAATAGCATATACAAAACATAAAAAATAATGACTTTTGAAAATGGAAACAACATTATTGGTTTCTATCGCACCCATGATACTTTTAATAAAAACTCTTTCATAGTTTTTTCCCTTTTTAGCATCCTTAATAATCTAAGACCGAAATATTTGCATCCAAAATAATCACTTTCCTACTAAAGCTTGCAAAATTCATAACGGTACCAGGATAGTGTGCTCCGGGCTTACTACGTTAGCAGCTTAATATCTCTAATGCAGTGAAATTTATACTGTATAACGTATTAAAGGTACCCGTGCAATAGAAGCGTCAGCAATCTTTCACCAACCACATGTTCCAAGCGTAATTGCATTGAACAATTTATTGCATAGTTAAAACCGGGTAAGGGTTTTGTAATTACGCACTGTTGTACGGATTAAATACGCATGTGATAGATACGATTGTCCAATTCTAAAATATTTATATCAAACTTGGATTTTATTAGACGATTCATATAAAGCAAGGACAATAAAGAAAAGCCTATATATATTCCATTTGAATTGAAACGATGATGGTTTAGTTAATACCGTGTTAAGGCACCGCGTGCATTAACGTAGGTTCGAATCTTTGCGACTCAGTCGAAGCTTACGGTGAAGGAAAACATCGTGATGAAACTGCGGGAACACGTACACATATATTCATAAGGAGTTAGATATAAGAAAGTTCTATTGTAATAAACAGTTAGTTGGCTCGCAGCTCTCGTGCCTATCATTTCATATCCCAGTAGGAACCCTACATTGGTGACCCCGCACGCCGCTCGCCGCACGTTCACCCGCACGCCGAATGTTCAGTCGCACGCTGTTCTCCTCGCTGTATACAATGAATTCGCAACACGGCGCACCCGCTTCGCTCGTGGCACGAACACAGCCAACTCTGACTGAAAACATAAAAATAGAGGAACAACAGGCTATCATCTCCACACTATCGGTAGCCAATAAAATCTCATACTTCTGGCCCGAAAATCCACGCCTTTGGTTCATGCAGGTGGAAGCAATTTTAGCGCCACAAAAGACATCAGACGCAAATAAATATTTCATGATAGTAGCGAAATTAAGTAAACAAGCTATTCAGCAAGTTGCGGACATCGTTGCAAACCCTCCGGAAACCAACAAATTCGAAACACTAAAAACGCGCCTTCTACAAATTTATGAAGAATTGGAAAGTAGACAAATCCAAAAATTAGTTTCGTAGATGGAATTGGCAAGGGATAAGATAGACGATGACACATTAAAAATACTATGGCAAGGCCACCTACCGTCATCAGTTCGAGCAGTACTCATCGTCACGTCTACGCAGAACTTAAAGGAATTAGCCACGATCGCAGACAAAGTTATGGATACCCACCAGCAGACAGATATGAATGAGGTAGCCCGGAGTAGCTCAGGTACAACGACACTCTTCGACATAGTAACAATCATGGCAAAGATTGGCAAAATTAACCTGAGATTAGAAAACATGGACAGGGGTAGAGATAGATCAAGAATAAAGATCAGAAATGGACACAGAAGCTTCAGGAGTCACCGTTCTCGTTCGAGGTCGATGGCTCGATGGTAGGGCTTTTCCTAAGGCATCTTCCCGCTAGCTACCACCCTCAAGGTAAAAGTCTATTACCAATCACTTGTTGGTGGGTTCCGACAGCTGCACTTAAAAGTCAGTACTTCTCCAGGCTTAATATGTTTACTATTTTATATTACATCACCATTTCATATTAGCTACTATTGTGGTCAAACGCTAAAACCTATAAGGTGTTATTGCAAAACAGTTAAATACGTATTAAATACTTGCTTTAAAAAGGTTTCGTACTAAATGAACCGAGCTCGAGCGAGGCAAGTTCGCGTTATCCTTTTTTCGCAAGTCTAACCTAACCTTTTTTTTTTTTTTTAACGTGGAGAACCCTCTTCACAGACATTGCCAGGTCCCCGGGGGAGGTCCTGAACTGAGTCGACCTTTAATCGACTAAAAAACTCCACGATAACCTGTCTAACCTAACCTAACCTAACCAAAACGAGACAAAAGAGCAAGACGGCGAACATTCAGCAAACGCGGTGCTTTTAAAACGTAACCTTTTTAAAGCAAGTATTTAATACGTACTTAACTTTTTTGTAATAACGCAGTAGGTGTATTAAAAGAAGCAGTTACGAAAAAACTCTATCATCATTTCAAACGACTTGGCTAAGCAGTCTAAAGCCGTGGGGTTGATAACATTGACTTCACAGTATTCTAAGTAATACAATTGTAATACTAAATAAAAAAAAAAAAACAATAAACTATGAAAATATATTACGATACCTGCAGACTTTTATTATTACATCATCTTCTAAGACCAGATTTAATGAACTAGTTATTTGTCTTGTATGGTTACTTTTAACTCGCTAATGTTTTTTACGGTACAATGTTGAAATTATAATTTTTCAAACTAAAATCCTTTGTTTTCACGTACTGGAAAATGAGTATTTGCTGTTTAGGAATACAATAGTATGTAAATAGGTGATATTTTTCAGTATTAAACAAAACTTACAAACAGAAATACAAAAATCTTTCTTTCGTACCGTGACATGGTTAAAAATGTTAAGTGTATTATTTTTAACCTCGGTAATGCAAAACCTTTGGGAACTAATTTGCTTAGGATACTAACGATATTTTGTCACCATATTCCATGTAGATTTACGACAAACATCTTACAGTAAGGTATTTCATCTGCATTATTTGATGTTCTGCGGCGTTGCATGCTAACGTAAGTTGACAATCACACGGTTCGTAGACACGACGTAATTAAATTTGTTGTACTAACATATCATTTAATAAACCATGTACACAACGATTACATATTTCTATCTTACTATGCATGTTAATAATTCGTTACAATATTTCGTATTTGTTACAAAATTGTTTTTCGGGTGTTCCATACCAAATAATTAGTATATGGCAAAAACTTTTAAGTCTCATATCTGTTTCTAATACACACATCAAAAAAGTCTAAGCAACATGCGTGATATTACAAATTTTACCATTTATATTAATTAATTTCTAAGTATTTACTCAAACAAAGTGCGTAGGTAAGTAAACTTTTTTGTTACTGATGACATACTGGCTGGTTGTAAAAAAAAATTTGATTATGTTTTGTTTTTTCATAAAATTCAAATGACTGCGAATTTGTTTGAATTTAAGTGCGTTTTAATTGCTACGTTTAGTCTTGATTTTATAATTTTACCAACCATTTAAATAAAGTTAGCGACAAAATTGAATTATTAGATATTCTTTACGTCATAAAGCGACGTCATTTGATGGCAGATGAAATGCAAAGAGCTGTAGGGATGTTGCAAGCGGGAAGTAATCAATCTCAGGTATCTCGACATTTTGGCATTCATAGAAGTGTTATTTGTCGTCTTTGGCAGCGCTACAATAATACAGGAGAACCCGCTGAACAGCATCCAGGCCGTAAAAGGAGTACAACCACTCGGCAAGACCGGTACATACAACTGACTGCAAGACGCCAGCCGATGTTAACCGCTCGAGAGATAAGTTTGAGGCTACAAATTTCAAGTGGTGTTGATGTAAGTCCTCAAACTGTGCGAAATCGACTGCATGAGTACGGCTTACGAGCTCGACGCCCAATCAGGTGCCCACTGATACGTCACGGGAATCGCGCTCGTCGATATGAATGGTGTAGAGAACGCATAACATGGACCCAGGAACAATGGGATAAAATTATGTTTTCCGATGAGTCGCGATTCGGGTTTAAGCCTGATACAAGAAGGGTGCGAGTGTATCGTCGGCCCGAAAATACTGAAAGGCTCAGGTGCGTTCAGGAAGTTCACCCATACAGCGGCTCAACAGTTATGTTATGGGCGGGTGTTATGAAGAACAGGCGAACTGAGCTCGTTTTTGTAAATGGAAACATGAATGCTGAACATTACATTGAGGATATTCTCAGAACTTATGTCTACCCATTTGCACAAACCTTTGGCTCCGATTTTAGGTTAATGCATGACAATGCGCGTTCACATACAGCTCGGCGAACCAGTGAATACTTTGCAACGGAGAACATCCGGGTATTGCCCTGGCCTGCACAATCGCCAGATCTCAACCCCATCGAGCACGGATGGGACATGCTCCAGAGACGTGTTTTGAAGGACTTGGACGGAGCGACAACAACCCAACAGCTGAAGGATTTGCTACAATTCCATTGGGAGCGAATACCGCAAGATGACATAAACAGTCTCATTAATTCAATGAATAATCGTTGCCGACAAGTTCTGAATAGCAGAGGAGCCCATACTTTGTATTAAATTGTTCTATTCTTTCACAATAAATACATTTTCTTTAGAAATTTCATTTTGTAAGAAAAAAGTTTAGTTTCTTATGTAACTTAGTTTCTACAGTATATTCTAATATTGTTCATTTCTGTTATTAAAAGAACTTCTTATAAAGACAACAGCTGTTATTTTTACATCATAGAACCCTAAAGATATTATTTTAAAAATAAAATACAACGTTATAATGTGAAGAACCATCCTAAAATTTAAATTAGTACATGTTGCTTAGACTTTTTTGATGAGTGTATATTATAGATAAGCCTCTTCTTTATGTTTAAATGATATAAAGTTTTGTAGCTTCAATAACTTGCATCTTCGGATGCAATGATTGATGATGCAATGCAATGCATTGTCGGGTTTTCGTGACGGTGTGCGCGCGCATATTTATAAATTTAGGGTGTCTGTATTTCGTGACGCTGTGCGCGCGCATCGTAATAACTTCAGGTGTCGGTTTTTCGTGACGGTGTGCGCGCGCATTGTAAAAATTTACTCTCATCATTTTTCCCTAACGCGCCAAAAAAATAATTCATTTCGATGTTGTAAAGGTTGTGTTTATTCGTAATTTTGTAATTTTTTTTTTGTGAATTTGGAAAACACGATCTTTTATTTTCCGCAACATACTATTCTGTTGTTTAAACGATTAACATACTTATTAATGTACCCACGTATACAATCTGTTGCAAGCTTTTAATGGAGTAATAAAATAAATCGCAACATATCGTCCCCGCAGGAACGGCGCAGGACCGCGGCAGCGAAATGTCAATTTTAATTTCATACGGCAACGGAAAATAATTTGTTTGCGAATTCATTTATCAATTATGAAATAATTTGATATGAAATATCACTTAACTGGGAATAAATACTCACAGGATTTTATGAACATTTTAATAGTTTTTAACGGTCAAATGTATAGTTTTATAACAATTATAGTGTCTGACAGGAACGCTGCTAGCAAATGGATTAAAGTCAACGAAATATTAGTTAAAACACAAAAAATACATAGTTCTAAAACTTATGGTATAATCAAGTCTACATTAATCAACTAAATCTTTTAAATTTACTACAATAGAATTAGGAAATAATTTAATTAATCTTTAATATCCAACTTTAAAAAAAATGTGTTGTCGTTGTTATTTATTATTTACCATCTGATTCTCGTGACTCATAAGAATGATTTTGTTGTTAGTTTACTTTTTATTATAACGTTGTTGTCATTATTACATTATCCGTTTTTAATTTATGATTTTAAGTAACCTCTGCTACATTCTATCACAGTATAACTCCAATGGCATGACGTAGTGTAAACTCAATAATTATATGAAAATACCCGTCAGTAAGGGACTTATCAGAATCAGTAGAGTACCCGACATTTGATTCGGTACGGTACGGCATTTGATTTCCCTGAGCTTATGGCAAAGCTAAAATTGTACAAAAAAAAATCATGTTTATTAAAGTATCAAAGCAGTTTATTCCTGCTATACTTAGTGCGAGATTTTTTAAATTTTCCGCGCTTTTTCTGGATCGACACTCATTTGTCAGAATATACCGGTGTCCCATCCCAGTAAACAGCACGGAGTAGGAATGAGACCGAAGCCGGTCTCCTGTTTCTCTCACACAATAAGCCTTCTCTCACTTCCTCCACAGTTTTCGGCCATTATTATTGTTTATGCATCAAGCGTAGTAGTAACGTTTACAATTATTATTTTACTATCTCAGTGTAACTCTCATATCATTACATAGTATAAAACAAAGTCCCCTACCGCGTCTGTCTGTTCGCGATAAACTCAAAAACTACCTAACGGATTTTCAAGTGGTTTTTGCCAGTGGATAAAGTGATTCATGAGGACCGTTTTGGTATATAATTTGTCACGGATTTTTTTTATAATCAGGGCGGGACAACGTCTGCCGGGCCCGCTAGTTTTATATAACTTTCTCTCTATCGCACACCACAACGACTGCGATAGACAAGGACAACGCTATACGAAACCGAAGTTGACCGACTATCTCGGTTTTCTCTCTGACGTGCCAAATCAAAAGCCAAGAAACTCTACAGCTATTTTGTAGATTGGCCCGATAAACGATAGACAATTCGTTTGTATAGATTTTACATGACATATAGAATTTCTTTCCGTTAAACAGATATTGTCCTTAAAAGGTTTATTTCACATATCTCAAACTCTAAAATTTCGGTAGTGATCATTCGTTTAAAACGAACTCAAATAATACCAGTATATTTATAAAGTAATAACTTTATAAACCTAATAATTATAGCTGATGAACAAAGACATTCTTCCTTAGCGTTTCGACAGAGAGTACATTATTAATTTCTAATAATAAGCTCACGCATTCTTCGATGAATTAGTGCGGGAACTTTTAATCTAGCTTAAGAGCAGCCCTCGAATTAATCAAGGCGGAGGGCGGGGCGCAGACCTCCTTTGAAAGCTTCTGTCACTCTCCCCATCGAAGCTTCAAGTTGATTTCAAAAATATAAAGACGTCTTGAATTAAATATTCCATTATGTCTTAGTGACGATTTTTTTAATAAAAGTATGTTTAGAAACTTACAATAATAGAATTAACCGATTTCCACAGATTTGTGTTGGCGAGATATTTTCTATTTGCGTTAAATGATAATCATTACATAGTATAAAACAAAGTCCCCCACCGCATCTGTCTGTCTATCTGTTTACGATAAACTCAAAAACTACTGAACGGATTTTCATGCGGTTTTCACCAGTGGATACAGTGATTCATGCGTAAGGTTTTAGTATATAATTTGTCAAGGTTTTTTTTTTATAATCAGGGCGGGACAGCGTCTGCCGGGCCCGCTAGTAAAAAATAAAAAGCTAACTACTAGTGGCCCGATTTACCAATATATTAACGATGGCTTTAAGAAAAATATACTTTTCTTACGAATGTTTTAAGAATAGAATTAACCCTAGAATAAAATAAATAACCCCCACAAAAACCCGGGCTGAGTAACTATCGAAAAGTACAAAATATACCAAAACAGTTTTCTTATGGATTTTTCAGTACATCTTATAATGGTTCAGTTTAGATATATGACTCTCGCATTTCGCCGTTGATGGACAGATCAAGGAGTGTCCTTTTGACACTGACCTTCGGAAGAGTCATTATCATCATAACAGTTTTGCACACTGAAACGTTTATATAATGTTATTTATGCATATAAATAAATAAATATTGTTTTAAACCTTAACAGAATTAGCGTTTGACTCTATAGTCACAGCTGATCAAAAAATGACTATGTCGTCTTAGATAATAGATACACTAAACCCAGAGGACTGTGTCTCAAGTGTAGCTGCACACACCAACAGATGGTTTTAGAAAAACCCTACCACTATACCATGTCATTATAATATTTTCCTTCAACGAAAATTCCGGCTCGTTCACAGGGATTCGAACTTATATCGATCGACACGGTGTCCAAACATACTAACCACTGAGCCAACACGGTTAGTCAGTTTTTTTTTTCTCGAACTGACTACGCTGTTGACGTAGCAAGGTCTTAACAGCTTCACCGAACTATCGGTTAGTCAGCGTTGTTGTTGATTAGTATGATAATAGAAATGGCTAAGCTTAGACAAAACTTTCACTGTCACATATATTTCTTTTCAGAGTATTATTGAGATCAAATATCATTATCATTTTTCATAGGATGTAAGAAGTAGTGTTAAGAAAATAATTATCAGACATTATTTAAAATCGCTAAAATAATTGTAGAGGTTTGGTAGTAATCTATACTAATATTATAAAGAGTTAAAGTTAAAGTATATGAGGTTGTAGGGTGTAATATCAGGAACTACTAGTTTCTTGATACCAGATTTGACTTAGTACTAGATTTGAAAAATTCTTTCAGTGTTAGAGAGCTTATTTATCAAGCAAGGCTATAGGATATATATCATGATGCTAAGTTCAATAGAAGCGGAGCACCAATGAAGAATATTTCAAAGTCGGGGTTTTTCTTGCTTCTGAGAGCTTCCGCTGCGTGTTGGTTAACCTAAAGTAAATATTCCACGCGGACAGAAGCTAATAACAAAAAAGGTTTAAAAAATAAAAGACAGCCCAAACGAAGTCTAGATAAGGGACATAGTTTTCGTGAAACAATACTCACAAAAACGAAATCGCAAGCACCATTTAGTAATCATCGACATTTTCAATGATGTATGCGGAATATTTTCTAAATTTTAAAATCTTTATCAAAGCATATGCTAAAATAATTACGATTATTTGCAAGACCGACTATTCCAAATAACCACTCACAAAGTAACTACAAATATATAAACACAGACGTTCTACAAAAACATAATCCATTAGATAAAGCATCCATTAAAATCACAGTACAGATACCGCTTGGACTGATTATTATGAAAACGCCTAGCATTAATAAACAACCCTTTTGCGTCATCAATCAGTGACTATAAAGCGAAGTATTCTGTCTTTGATTTCATTAATACAACCTGTCTCCCTTCAGGCGCCGTTCGCTTATAAACATTCATTTTTATCTAAACAGCTCATAAACCTGCCGTTAAATAGATTAAAAGCTAATGACAGATACGTAGTAGGGTGAAGTCCTTTTAATGTCCTTGAAGCCGGTAAGTTGGAAATTTTCTTTGTTAATTTTTGTTTCTGTTTTTAATAATTAACTTGTTTGGTTTTTTTATGTCGTAGGAGGCAAACGAACATGCGGGTTACCTGATGTTAAGTGATCACCGCCGTCCGTAGACACTAGCAACACCAGGGGAATCACAAGTGCATTTCCAGCCTGTGTTGGGGAAGGGGGAGGGGGAGTGAGATGGGGGATGGAGGAGGGGGGAGGGGAGGTGGGCCTCTGGCGCTCTCACTGACCAAACAAAACCCAACAATACAAGCACTGTTACTTCATGTCGGTTTCCTGTGAGAGGGTGGTACTACTTCGGGTGAGCTGACCCATTCATGCTAAAACCAGTAATGGCTCTAACTCTTAAGTGCAGCTGCCGGAACAAACTTAAGGGTGGTAGTTAGCCAGTCGGACTTAAAAAAACCCTATATAGGATAGCCCGGTATACAAAAGAAAGAAATGTGTATAGAAGAAAATTCTCTATAAGAAAGTATACAAAAGTAGATAAAAATCTGCTCATCCTGGCATTATAAAAAGATGTCCAGTTCAGCACATGTCAAAGTGTCATAACAGGTACTCAGCCCTGATTTTCGATTAGAACCCCATGCAAGTCATGGAATGAAATAAATCAAATATCTATAACAAAAACTGTTAAATATAATCGGTGTTATTACAAAAAAGTTAAATACTTGGTTTAAAAAGGTCTCGAATTAAATGCACCGCGCTCGCCCGAGGCAAGTTCGCGTTATCCTTTTTCGCAAATCTAACCTAACGTAACCAAAGCGAGACAAAAGAGCAAAATGGCGAACATTCAGCGACCGCGGTGCATTTAACTCGAAACCTTTTTAAAGCAATTATTCAATACGTATTTAACTTTTTTGTAATAACACCGAATATGTCGAAGACTTCGTGTTAAATAGTATCTTCATTTGTTTTTTCCAAGTTCTATATTTCGAATCATAATTGCAATTATCTTGAATAATTTTTAGCCAACTGAACAGAGTTAGTGTAATGTTTTTCGAATGTAACAAATATGGTCCATGTTATTAGCTAATAGTGTAATTTTCTATAGCTGAAAGAAATTTCCAAATCGTTTAAGTACTTTTTAAGTTTATACATTCGTTTTCTCGTTAAAGTAAAAATATAGACAACAAACCTTTAATAATTACCTCTTAATCCCATCAATAGCCAAATGAGAATTGATTGAGACTCAGAAATCATACAGTCTATTTATTTTATTAACAACAATTATTTCACATCAATATTCCACATTTTGTTATATACATATTTGAAGGACGCAAAATACCGCTTAGTCCATCAAAGTATAAGCCCTTTCACATTTTATTTCATTGTTCATATATTTCTAAATGCAGCAGACAATTTGAAAACTAATGGAAAACTGACAACTAATGACATGTAATAATAGGGCTGTCGGGTAACAAGTGAAGTGATTGATTAGCGTGAATTATAAGCACATATTTAATATATGTAGGGGTGGAGAAAAAAGAATACTTTGTTCTTAAAGTACTTTAAAGGATTTTAATTAAGGTGGCTAATTCGTTTCGTTAGTTTATGGAAAAGAAAACAAAGTTAAATAGTTTTTCACGTTTCGAAGAATAATAAGGGTTGACTCCTAGTATTACTACAGTTATAAACATGCTTTTTGTCAGTTTATTTTACCAGCCTACGGTTTCAGGTCAAAATAGTTCTCTATTAGAATAAATAATTAACATATAAATATTAGGATACAATTTTCTAGACGGCTATTGAATTCTCTCAACTCTCAATATGCCAACTAAACAATTGATACACGATACATATGAACATATGTAATATGTAAGCACAGAACTGACAATTATGTTCATCATACAAAAGTATTGTACGGGGTTTGAACCTGCGAGTCTTAGTAGTAGAGCTCACTACCGTTGCGCCACGAAACATATTTAACCCTAGTAAATGAGTGGTCGCTGAATGAATGAGTAAGTGGTCACTAAATAAATGATCGAGTGAGCGAATGGAAAGACCCAATGAATGAGTGGTCTATGTCGGAATACACATTAGAAACCTTAAGACAAGGCTAGGTTACGTCACAACACGACATTTACAAGGATTGACGAGGTGTATGAACGCGCTAACAACCTACCTTTAATAAGAAAATTCGCATTGTAACTGGAGTTAAAATATAAGAGTAACCAACCTGTAATCTAATGTTAATTTTCTAAAGATCATCCGTCATACAAAGGAATAGTAGTTGGATTTGTTTGTTAAAAAACAAACCATGACTTTCATTATAAAACGAAAACAGTGGAAAAAAGATTTTTCAATGTACTACAAAATTCACCAAAAAACACCAATTCCGTCGCAGCTCTCGTCACATATGTTTCAGGAACATTTCAGATAATGTCGTGCGATGATAGCGCTGCATTATTGCCAGGGGACCGACGCTTAACGACGGAGGAAACTCATTAAATACGCGTGGATTTATAGCCTGCGGGGGTCTGATGTTCTTGTACATGCGACAAGCTTGGTGCGTGTCTGTCTATAAGGTTAACCCGTTGTGATATCCTCAACATACATCTACATATTCTTTTTGATTATGCGACGGAAATAGGATATAGTTTTATAACTATAGTGACGTTTCGCCCCGGCTTCGAAAGAGTGTATTATATTTACTAGTAATACTTATTTATATGAATTCTTTCTGGACACTGCCATTTATGGCTCATCAAAGGCACATAAATATTTTCTGTTCTGATATGTGTAATTTTATATCTATGATGTCTCCCAATATATTCATTGTAATCATATGTTTTAAAATCAATTGTCATGTACGTTAAGTTGCCAATGTAACTAACGTATTAAATTGGATTATGATCAATGCTATATTGGTCATAATAGTTTCGAAATTAATTTTTTTTACCACTTTTAGTGTTGCTATTTGTTATCCTTAGGTGATAGATACATACTACCTCAGCTTCTTCTGTAGGTATTTTAGAATTATGAGATTCTGCAGTATATTTAGTCAGAATTAGTGATATAAATTCTGAATATTTTTACAAATTAATTACAATACATTATACATAGAAACCTTCTAGAGGAAATTCGCTAAGTAATAGCGAATATCGTACCAAAATCTACATGGATAGAAAATGTACTTAATATTACAGGGATATATATTACTTAAAATAATAATTTTCTGATGTTAGCATTTTTCTATTTTAGTATCTATGCATGTGTTTCGTATTATTTAAAATATCAGTGCTATACAAATAAATACATGTGGGAATTCATCTCCAAGAGTATTTACAAGTATTACATGCATAGCCCTTAAAATACCAAAACATCTAAATCTTCATGAACACACAAATAAAATAAGAACCAGCCTAACAAAATCATATAGATGCCAAAATGTATATAAAAACAAATTTTCTTCTAGTTACAAAGAGATGATTGACAATCTTGATAACCTAGAAGATCTAGAACAATGTTCAAATTAATGTTTTCAACCAACCACAACAAACAATTTTAGATAAAATTATTTGCATAATAAAAAGGAAAACTCATTGCAAAAATCTATTAAAATAATAAGCGTAATCACCTCTTTACCTCTTTGTAATGATAGCACGGTCGGTTGTAATATTTCATGAAACGTCTGTTACAACGAAACACGCAATATGATTGACAAATAATGACAAATTTACTATACAATAATGGTAAATTGAAACAGGCATAGATTTTAATGGAACAAAGGATCAGCAAAAGATTTATACATTAAAGTATTGCTTGTTTGTATATGTTCCTAAGGTCTTAAGGCCCTAAAACTTAAGGTTTTCCAGTAAAACCTAACCATTACCAACTCTTAATTGTAAGAGTTCGAACAGTTCTGCGATCATCGTTGATTTCGAGCGCTTCACTTAAGATTTAACTTAATGTTATAGTCATCAGACGTGATCAGACCTATTTTTTTTAATTAAATTAGGCTAGACATACGATTTATAAAAAATCTGGCATCCATAACGCGATAGTTAATTAATGTAATAACTATTTTCACGCAATGATGGCTTAGTCGAGCGATAATGTAGTTGGAAGCATATTCAGACACCGCTTCATTTGACGTAGTTTCGAATTATTTTGATTGAGTCGTAGTTGTCTGTGATAGAAAATGTCATATTGAATCTATAGTGGTAAGACTTTTCCTAAGTCCGCCTGTCTACCTAACCAAGCAAACATTTGATGGTGTGTTCCAGCAGCTGTACTTGAGGGCCGTTCAACTGTAGGTGTAACGTGTTTACCATCTTGGACCTTGTTGTCATGTAACAATAGGTGAGATTATGATCAAATGCTAGAACCTACAAAGTATATCAGAAAACCTACTAATTATTTTAAAATGGATAACACAAATATACTTCATGACCCTCTCAAACACTCGGGTGTGTAAACTTTAATAACAATCGGTCATACAGTTTTAGAATTCATCATTCTCCAAAATATATAACGACATCCATATTTATCTTCTTCTATACATATAATGAGAATGTAAATCTAACGTGTCTCTACTTTTTCGATTTTCGTGGAAAAAAATTTGCAGGTGGTTAGGAATAAGTAATAGAATACATTTCAATCATTTTTAGAAATGTCTGTTTGTATGAACACGCATCACTGCTAAAGTACTGGGTTAACAATAAAACCTCACTAACAAAATCATAAAGAAAATCCTCGGGAGTAACTTAATCTTTGTTTCATTAAAATCGGTCTACTCTATCAAAAGTTATTGTAATTTGAACGACGGCTCGAGGTAACTACTGGTCCGATTTGAAAAATTCTTTCAACGTTAGATAGCTTATTTATCGAGAAAGGCTATAAGCTATATATCATCACGCTAAGAACAATAGCAGCGGAGCACCAATAAAGAATGTTTCAAAATCGGGGTGATTTTCCCTTTTCAGAGCTTCACCTGTGTGTTAGCGTTAGCCCAAAGTAACTATTTCCACGCGGACGAAGTCTAGTCCGGTGAAGCTGTTAAGACCTTGCTAGGTCAATAGCGTAGTCAGTTCGAAAAAAAAGGAGACGAAGTCGCGCTAGTATAATATAGTAGGTGGATTTTCTCAACACCTAATTAAAAACCTCGACCTTGTTAAAAATACGATACTAAAGAGATTTTAATAAAACGGGAAAAAGAAACATTATCCTGACCCGTTTTGTATTGAAACTGTTAAAAGAAATTAAAAAATAATTTTTCTTTACCCTCGCAAAACCACAAAAAATGAGTTCGTTATTTACATCAACGATCGGGTAGCGGGAGATAAAAACCTTTTATCTGGTACTGAATGAGGGGTTTGTTTCGTAATTTTATAATTTAAAAAAGTAAGGTGCTTTTTTCTAAATTTTCACGTGGGAAGTTGAGAAACTAGATGCTAAACGATTATAGAGATTAACAAGAGGTGTGTATTATTTACCTCATATAACTCTGTTGTTACAAAATATTAACAATTACAATAAAATAATATTAAGTATTACAAGATAGACAAAAGTCTTTTTATACATATGCGAAATTTCAGAAAGGCCAGCTCAACTGCTTTGTATGCGATCGTTCCTTCAAAGGTGATTTTGGGTTTCCGAGTGGCATCAGTCACCTTCAAAATGAAAGGTTTTGGAGTTGACGTTATTGAAATCGATGAGAAGAACTAATATAGATATATATTTTATTAAAAGTTATTATCGATTATATTATATTAAAACGCTTTCTCAGCCATCACGCTAAACGAACGCGTCCACTTTTTTTCTCCCTCCTTTACATTCACGAAGTTATTTGCTTCGTTTTGCTTGTGAAAGCGCATCTCCTTTGAACTTGCTTGAATTATTTAATCATTTAATAGAATTACGGTTCTTTCTAAAAGATCCCTCCCTATCTGTTGCTCTGCATTGCTTCCCCCTAATTGGTTCGTTTTGAACACAAGCATTGACTTTTCTTTGATGCCGTTGCACTTTACCTTTACGGAGTGTTGAATCGAAAATATATTTTTAACATTTTACAGTCCCCTTTATTAGTTTTTAATGAAGTTTATCTTTAGTATAGTTTAGTAAAACTGTAATATTACAGTTAATATATACGTTTACTCTTTAAATACTATAAAGTAGCTTTTTTTACTAAGTGATAGTATAATGTTCTTAATATTTATGTTTACACATTTTTTAAGATAACTCTGGTACTTGTAATCAGACTCTGTCTCTGGGGACTTTAGATTTTACAAACACATAATTACCTGACACAAAATATACCCAACCTAAATAAAAAACAGTCGTTTGTGAATCACACAAATAATTAGCCTATGTGAGATTCCAACCAACAAAATTCAGAGCAACGGTGATACGACCAGTTAAATTACTACTGTTACAAAGTCTTCATCAAATTTTAGTGGAAACTGAATGATGGAATAAATGTTTCATATTTTAGATACAAAAAAGATTTAATTTTTTTTTTGTATAAATTTTATGTGAACTTAACCTAAATATGGTTTTAATTAATTACAAAGGTAAGATATCGTAAAGATTAATTTTCATTTTCATTTAAATAAAAATTACCCGTCGTCCTTTCTAATTATTCGTGTGGAACCGTTTAAAGACCATTCAGATATTGAGACGTTCAAGAACCTAACGCGACCGCTAATTGATGACAGGGAGGTGTGAGGGACAAATTGGATATTTTAGGGTGACAATAAATTGACGGGAGTCAAAATGTGTTACTAAATAATATAAAATAAAAAACAGCTTCTAAAAAATTTACTGCATAATCTGCACAGTCTTGTATTGTCATAAGCATAGTAATATATCAATCGCTATAGCAACTGATCTTATTCAGTTTTGAAGAGTTGTCTGGAATATCTTCGAAATACATGATCTAATGCTAATTAAATCAAAATGGAACCTTTTGAAAATATTCTAACAGGGATATCGTTGTCTAAATCAGTTTATAAATGATATAGTCCTAAGAAAACTGAGCCAACCTCCTTTTCGATGGAGAGTACTTAAAAAATGTAATACTTAAATTGGCAAACTTTGGTAGATGATACGACTAGACAACCGTGTCTGAACTGATTAAGACCACCATATACAAAGTTCACACTCACCATAGAGGCACGCTTAGATCTAGATTTAGGTGTCACATTCCGAGATAGGTCAATGTATCCATAATCAAGCAAAACGATAGGAAGTGTATAGACAAATGTATCACCACCATCTTACTTACAACGATAAACCACACAAAAGAACTGTTTCTTATTTTGTCGAATTTCTGTGTCATTGTGTATATGGGCGCGCGACCATATAGCCATCTGGTGTCAATGTAAGCAAGTAACAAATTAAATCAAAGCTTTATTATCTGTAGTGCCATCTATCGGAACTTAGATAGCAGGAAATATTATTAGCAACTTCTTGTTATAAAGTAAATAAAATATAGAAAAGTACGAACAGATTACTATGATAAGTAACGAATTAAATTAATTAGATTTAATAAAAGTTTTAGTTATGTTTAATTGTAATATAATATTGTTTTAAGAATTTTAAAATAGAAATATGATTTATTTTTGCCATAAATGTGTTAAATGCGACATTTCCGGTGTATTTTTTATTATAATTATTTCTGAATAAGCGAATTAAGATATATTTCAGCTTTTAATGAAGATTTAAAATAATTGCAATATTATTATTTATTTTATATTGTTGTGTAAACCGTTGATATTAATTATGTTTGTAATAAAGAAAATATGTTATTATTAAAAAAAAATAAGATATGGCGGAGTTGAAGCGAGTTACAAACGGGCAATAAGAAATTAAGTTAAGAAAAACATTCTTTGTACGATCATTGTAGAGTGGTGCTGTAAAAGAAAATATAATTAATTTGGTTTTCATTAATGGTATCATTTTTATGATGGATCCTGGGGAGAATTCTGGTATGGCGCCGACAGCAGCGGTGGGATCACAGGCCTAATTCTGGGCCACCACGTCAACCGGAGCAGACCTTTACCACAGAACAGGGAGTTCCGGTACACAGATGACGTTCAGAAGTGGAGAGCCTTCGCTTCTGATCACGCATCGAGTTGCGCCGAATACGCCACAAAGGCTTGGAGAACATTCTCGCTCGGACAGTTGAGCAAGTAACATCTACGGTACGAACAATAGTTCGTGGTAACTATACCAGTATTTTATTTCTTTATCGGCTAACGTTGTATTTGATTGTTTTTGGTGGTCACGACCTGATATGTCCCAACATATCGGAGGAGCTGACCTGAGCATGAGAAGGGCGTAGAGAAATGGGTGCGGGATCATTCTCGTGCCGAGCGTTGCTCCAGAAGTTTGTCGGGATTGCCGTTGTATTGCGTGAGTTCTTTCCAATTGACATTGTTATTTCTATTTCCTGGAGTTTTATGATTTATTATGTTACTTGAGTTATTTAATGTTTTTGGTTGATGTAAGTTTTTGTGTTGAGCCTTGTTTTTTCTTTGTTTATAAATCCGTTTCTGATAGCTAAAATCAGAAGTGAGATCGTTGTTCAAGCGAGTTAGACCTGAGGCTTCGAAAGCGGAGGTGGTTGATGCTGTGGTGACAGGTTATATCCAGCATATATTCGCTCAGACCTATTGCGTTATACGCCTGAATCATTACCTAAATTAATTTCCATTTTGAAAACTTATCGTAAACGCAAACTAGAATTGTCCGTAAAGTCAAATAACGATCACCATGATAGTAAAAAAAAAATCACGTGTTGCCGAATACAGTGTTTATAAAAGGGATAGTGTTATTAAAGGGATAGTGTTATTAAAGCTATAACTGTAATAAGACTGGTCACATTTTCTTGTGGGGGAAAGCAGCTGAGGTAGATACCATATTCCTATTGAAAAAACCGGGCAGTTCGAGCAATTTATAATATAAGGACTCGCGAATCATTAAAGACAAGTCTCAGAAAGATGATAATTTAATGTGTGTCCGCAAAAACTTAGATGTGGTGGATCAAGACCAACATAATTTAAATACTAGAAACAACAACAAATTCCTCATTCCATGTTTCAGGCTCACTAAGTCCAAAAACAGTTTTTTAGGTAATAGTGTTAGGTTTTATAAACACAGTAAAGTCCCAAAACACATTGCCGATTTGCCGGATAGCGAGTTCAAGAACCATGTCAAGCGTGTTTTAATATCTCAAGTCTATTATAGCTCGGATCAATATGTGAACGTTTGTGGCGTCTGGAAATGACACCCCTCTTTATGCATCTACTAATAACGAGTGTAATTTATGTTTTGTAAAAATATATAACATGAAGAGATAAACCAGATTGCCGGTTATTTTCGATGACTGAGTTGTTTTCCGAACCGTGGTAGCTTTGACGTTCATAAGCGCCTTCTCAGGGCTTAAATTGAATAAAGGATATTTTGAGTTTTGTTTTTTTATTTCTTGCGATTGTAAGGAAATGAGGGTCGCTCCTAAGGTAAATCTAGCGTATTGATTGTTAAATAAAATCCAATGGAAATTTTGCTTAGTAAGAAATGCTCACCGCCTAGTATTAAGTTATTACAGGTTGATGACGATGTACTAACGAATGGTATAGATTCATTGCGAGTGGCTTGCGAGGATAGGATGGACGAGCGATCCTTTCAGAATAATGCTCCCTATGCACGATTGCACAATGCGACCATTTTGAAAGTGACTCTCACCCTGAGCAGTCGACCGTATGGGCAGATAACGTTACTTTTGGAGCTTCGACGTCCAATAATACAAAAACAAAAAAAAAAAACAAAAAAAAAATGTGTTTTTATTATTCCTATTATTATTTTTGTTCCTATCCAAAACATCCTTCCTTACGCGCTGGCTGGCCACCATGCGCATCCTTATCCCGGTCTTTGAGGCTAGATCCCAGGATGGGTGATTGCCTGTTACGATGTTGGCTAGATCCCAGGTTGGGTGATTGCCTATTACGATGTTGGCTAGATCCCAGGATGGGTGATTGCCTGTTACGGTGTTGGCTAGATCCCAGGATGGGTGATTGCCTGTTACGATATTTGATTGATTGATTACCGTTGCTGGTGTTTGCGATATCTTAGTATGGTAGCCTTGTAAACGTCAAAACATGTTTGATTATGAAATGTTTACTAATTAATCGAGGTTGTAAATTTTACTTTTATTATTTGTGTAAAGTGATTTTATTGTCTTAAACGATTTCCTGATAATGTTTAAGTTAAGACTATGGTTTAATAATTTTGTGTTATTCTATTTACATATTATTTAAGACGATCTGCTATTTCTGTTAATGATTTTGTAATATTGTATTTGTAAGCGCCGAGAGCGCGCTTAAGTCAGTATGGCCGTATGGGCGCGCGACCATATAGCCATCTGGTGTCAATGTAAGCAAGTAACAAATTAAATCAAAGCTTTATTATCTGTAGTGCCATCTATCGGAACTTAGATAGCAGGAAATATTATTAGCAACTTCTTGTTATAAAGTAAATAAAATATAGAAAAGTACGAACAGATTACTATGATAAGTAACGAATTAAATTAATTAGATTTAATAAAAGTTTTAGTTATGTTTAATTGTAATATAATATTGTTTTAAGAATTTTAAAATAGAAATATGATTTATTTTTGCCATAAATGTGTTAAATGCGACATTTCCGGTGTATTTTTTATTATAATTATTTCTGAATAAGCGAATTAAGATATATTTCAGCTTTTAATGAAGATTTAAAATAATTGCAATATTATTATTTATTTTATATTGTTGTGTAAACCGTTGATATTAATTATGTTTGTAATAAAGAAAATATGTTATTATTAAAAAAAAATAAGATATGGCGGAGTTGAAGCGAGTTACAAACGGGCAATAAGAAATTAAGTTAAGAAAAACATTCTTTGTACGATCATTGTAGAGTGGTGCTGTAAAAGAAAATATAATTAATTTGGTTTTCATTAATGGTATCATTTTTATGATGGATCCTGGGGAGAATTCTGGTATGGCGCCGACATGTACTTAGCTACTAAAACGGTTACAGGCTATCGTGATCACGACGATTATTGTCTGTTCATTTCATGGTTGACAACACTGCGCGTAGTATTAGGCAATATATTGTTCTATCAAAAAAAAATCAAAATTTATTACCTGGAATCGAATACAATAAACTAATAACTATATAAAACTATAATATATGAAAACTCATTAACGTAAGTGTATTAGATAATGTATCTATGTATGTAATAATCATTACGTAGTATAAAACAAAGCCCCTACCGCGTCTGTCTGTCTGTTCGCGATAAACTCAAAAACTACTGAACGGATATTCATGTCGTTTTCACCAGTGGATAAAGAGAGTCGTAAAGAAGGTGTATAATTGTAAATAATGGTAAATAAACAAAGTTTAGGATCCATTGAATTAATTCATTTTACTATTATCAAATCACAATGAAACTATCATCCCTACTACTACTACCTGTCATCCCATACAAATGTATTATTAGAGAGGAATAGATCAAAACTAAATTTACCATGATTGAAGCGGTCAGTAAAAGCTAGTAAAATTATAAATAAAAAATGTTACGGATATATTAAATTATATCAATATAGCTTCTAATCACAATGACACTAAATACATATCTAAAAATAGTATTAGAATTTTAAATGGAATCAAAATATTAATGTATTTCAAAAGTGCAATTCAATAACTTTAATTACGAACAAAGGCTAAACAGAGCGTTTACAAGCGTGGAACGCAGGAGTGAGGGTGATACAGCCGGAAAATGGGGCTATTTTGGCATGACTATAAATTAATTTCGGCACAGGGCACTGCAGTTAAGCCTCCATACATTTTAATTGCTTCCATTATCGGCTGTCCTGCAAAATGGCGACCTGATGACAATGGAGCTGTCGTGTCGTAGTATTTTAGGGCTTTATTAGGATTAATTTTCGAGAATGACATGTCTATTATATCTAAGATTATGTTCAATATTCAATTCCATTTCAAATTATTATATCTGCTCTATGTCAAAACATATGTTGATTATAAATATCTAGAAATTGTATTAAATTTCGAATTCTTAGTATTCTCACAAATTTCTTAAAATTATTTAAGTTGTCTAATAACACAATTAAAAAATGATGTTATTGAATATCAGTAATAAATGAATGATTAATTGAAAAATCGACTGTTACTACGAAATTTCAATACAAAATGCAAAGCAAATATATAAGAAACTAACATATGCCCGCGGTTTCGCTCACGATAATGTAGATTTGACGTATCACTCGGGAACACTTCAATGAACGCCGGCAGCACGCACGAAAAACTGTCACGTTCCGCCTAAACCAAGCGTGCAAGCGAGAGCGCGGAACAAGCGGCAGAGAGGCGCGATCGGCCTAAGCGTTCAGCTTGTAACTTCTATCTTTCAACCACTCCAACGGCCGATGCGTCCGAATCGTTATCACGTAAAATTATCGTCCGTAAATTGACTTTACAGAAAACCATTTTTTTTCTAGATAAATACCCCATATTCTTTTCTGTGCGCAATTGAAATTGTATGATTCACAAACGAATATATGTATGAATAGTTTAGCTAGGTTAAATCCGCGGTAGCGACAACAGCCCAAGCCGAGGTGTGCGTGCACCCTTGAGCTAGGTGTCTGAATAAAATCGGCTGAGTGCCTTAAGCGCTCGCCTTAGTAGTCCGGTGAAACTGTAAAGGCCTTGCCAGACTAACAGTGTAGTCAGTTCGAAAAATAAATTTTTACCTCTAACAATGTGTTTGCAAATGTTTATAATGCTCGGTGGAGTGGTTAAAGCATAATAAACACATTCTCAATTTCTATTTTTTCAGGTATTCTATACCATAGGTTTGACTAACACCTCTAATACACAAAAAAACCCTCAGTATTCGTTTAATATATTAATTAAGTTGATGCACGCGACTTTATTCTAGTGATATTGATTTTAATGCTTCATGGAAAGTATATGTTGTATCGAAAATAATTGTTGGCGGTCTTTTATTATTTTAATTGTAATTTTCTCACTACTTCTCGTACTTACCTTTTTACATATTTTAAGCTACTCCGTTATAACTTGTTATTACTGTTTAGTCCCCATTTAAAACATTTTAAAGTCTAAGTACCATACATATTCTGGGTACTCTTCTAGAAAAACAAAAAACGGACAAACGATGGTTCAACTTTATACATATGTAATGATTTTATATTCATTATTGCATTTTGTTTCACTAATGGTTATTGAAAAGATAATTTGCATGCAAAACGCTAACAATAACCGTCATATGAATTTCAATTATTTAACGACATTTACGTACAATTAAAATAATGAGGTAGTGCAATTTATTGGTATTGCCAACTATTTTGGTTGCTAACGCCAATATAATAATCTGTAGTAGGTAATAAATATAAAAGTAATTTTACAATATTTTCATAGAATTATGAAACCGCTTACACTTACAATAGAAGTCGCATTAGCGTCGTGCCTGCCTTACCACTCATACATGAATTTTTCATGTATGTCCTTCCCGACTCCTGTAAGCACGATCAGTCTGTTCGCGTAGCTCTGTCAGTGAACGTCTCCACTAAAATATACGCGTATAATATAAAATATATTATACGCAGTAAATATGTCTAATTGTGCAGTGAATAATTGTAAAAATCATTACAGAAAGAAAAACCTAAAATCTAGTGGTATCTCTTTTCATGTGTAAGTATTGATTGAATTAACTTTCTTTGTGAAATAAAATATGAAACTAAACCAAGCTGTCATGGCAGCGCGCCATATGTCTAAGACGCTGTAGTGTTGTGCCTATTCGGATTGTATCGAGTATCTATAAATTGATTTTGTATTTTATAAGCAATATTAATTCTATTATTAACCGATACTTTTGATAACTGTTGTAATATTTTTTATTTGTCATTTAAATTATATAATGTTTATATATTTTATAATTTTGATTATTAAATAAACACATATTAATTCTATATACCTTATGTACTTAAATATACTTAAATAATTTAATAAGCTCTTTGCGGTGAAACACTGCTATCCAAAGATACCATTCCATGCGGACGAAGTCGCGAGTACAGCTAGTTAAAATATATTTAAACATCACACTCTATTACATTTTTAAAAGTAGTAAAGATAAAGTAAATTTGAAGAGTCGAGTTTATAATAATCTTATTTTATTTAAGGGTTACAAAATTTTGTATTATAATATTTAATTAAATATATTTTTATTGTATTTTAGTGGTTAAGATGCTATTGTTACAATAAATAAATTGAATACATTTTTATCGAATTTTTTTTTATCATAATTAATATATCTATACAGTGTCCGTACAAGTTTGTAATGCACATCACTATATAAACAATGGGCGTTACCCCGCGTTACCCCCACGCCGCTCCTCACACCCGCGAAAACGGATCGCACTGTTCCCATACTAAAAACCGATTGTGCACTCTCTATTAACTACGTGCAGGTTTGTTACTCTATGAATATTTTTAATAAATTTAATAATTTTGGTGAGTTTACGTTAAATACGTGATAATTATGGTACATATTGAGGTATTTGAGCAAGACTTTAAATATAAAAACATTCAACGGAACATTTAATTATGTTTTTGATTTAAAAGTATTAAAAATATAAAAACATAAAATAAATAGACGATTACGTTCATATAGTTTTTATTAATTTTATTTTTGGAAACTACGAACTATATTACGTAAAATGCCACCAATTTTACAAAATATGAAGTCAAATAACACAAAATTATGAATAAAATATAGACGTTACTACATGACATACAAAGATCCCGCCGAAAGCTCTCGTTTATATACTTATTCCATTAAGTAGGTACATTATTCTTTTACGTTTGCAATCCTATCAAGTTCCATATTTATTGACAGTAAAGCGTACCGGAACAAATATTATACTTTATTGTTACGGGATATGTTATAGTGACGTTTCCTGAGTCATCTATCACATAGACTATATACTATAAACGTTACATATAAATTAAATCGATTAAATTACTTTCAAATTAAAATAAAACTGCACTCATTTGGAATTATAATAAAATGATAATCATAATTATTGATAAACGACAAATCACTTATTATTTTGAAAATATAAACTATCAATACTACCTAAAGTTTCCATTTTTTAATTGTGTGTAAACTAATATTTGGTAAATATGAGTAAGATTAATTACATATTAAATATAACTTTGAAAAAAAATTTCCAAAAAAAAGATCTAAAGAGCGAATACAAATTACACTAAATTAGTATCGATAATTATATCGAAAATCGATATTACGTAATATTGATTCATTTATTAATTTCACATATCATAGAGGAAATAATATAAACGGAAAGGCACAGAGGCCATAGAAATATTAATTCGTAGCATCACAAAGACAATAAAAAAACCATCGCAATCACACACAGAACAGCAAATGACAACAAATATAATGAACCATAAACGAGTAACGTCTCGTTCCGCTCCAATTATATTATGAGTCGTAGGACAGCAAAATATTACATGTAACCTTCTAATAATAATTTTAAAATATATAACAATTCGACATTTCATTGATGAAGGCGTTACTTTGCGTAAATCCACCATGAAGTTCTTGAATGGACGTTACTTTGCACGTCCGCCTGGAATTAACTGACCGCTGCCAGTCATTGAGTCACTCTTTCCCACTCGCACCAGAATACTTAAAATCAAGTGGGAGAATGAGACACGTTTAATCGATTGTGTGAGAGGTGGCAGCGACCAATCAATTGCTGGCGGACGTGCAAAGTAACGTCCATTGAATTAAATCGATACACAAATAAATGAACTCATATTTTTTTGAAGTGAAAACTTATTTAAGCACGTTGAGCGGTATTTTTAGCAGGAGAAAAAATTGTAATTTCGCGCCATGTCATGCTATATAAGCATGATCGGCCGTATTGCACTTGCGTCAGACTAGCGACGCGTTGTCTAATGGTATGTGTACATGTAATATTGATATTTTGCAGCTCATCATACGTTTGATTGATTAATAGACTTTATAAAAATGTATACAATTATTATTCCGAGTGCCAATAAATATGAAAACCACACTAATATTAATAATTTCAATAAACAAAATTCTGAGATTTAAACATTGTCAATCTTACTATAATTAATATGAAAATTCAAAACACATTTATTTCCTTCAATTCTTATGACTGCCTCGACTTTTCTTTAGTAATCCAAAAGATATTATTCAAAAGACTGTTATTATAGAAACACAAATATTTAATCAAACAATACATTAATTTATAGCAAAAAAATGATATCTCGTTTACAGTTTTCAGTTATAATTAAAAGTTGATTATATTTTATTTAACTTAACGTGCATAGTTTCCAGTTGAGGGCTGACAAAGGAAATTCAATTCTCATTTTCTCATTACGGTTTTCCTTTCGCTGTCTGTTCTTTGTTACCAGTAAAAATACATTAAAACGAGCATGATTCTTATCGAGAGGAATGTGTTTAGTTTTTGTTAATCTTGTCCATATGATAAAGGAATTTATTTATAAAGACATAAAGAAAAAGCTTTGTATCTGATTTTAAGCATATTATGTACACGGAACTGTTTGAAATTTGGCATACCTAAAGTTCACATCAAGAAAATGTTTCCTTTTTTTCGGGCTAATATCCAAAATAGTAAAATCAATTTAGACGACACGATTACTGATAAATAAAGAACTCTCCATATTATTATCTAGACCACGTAACGTATCAATACGGTTTTCCATAGGATCTACGTAATAATAATAAGGATAACTTAATATCGATAACATTTTAAAAAATACAATTTAAAAAAAATTAAATATCCTCTATATTTGGTTCAGATAAGTCACATAGTTCTCATAAAACACCTGATTTTCATAAAATTCAATAGCATTAAATATAAAAAATATAAAGACAAAGTCTGTTAATGTTTTCGTAAGTCTTACCTCTAGTTAGGATTTTCTCTCTATTCTATATCCAAATATCTGGTCATGTCAGTATCAAACATATCATGGTTCGGGTGTATTAAGAAAAAAGAACTGATTTACGTATATATTTATGAAATTTTCTATTGAAATGATACACGTTGTTATGCCGAAATCGTCAATTTCTCGGCGTGGGATGATTACAGGGTCTACCTCTAATAAAAGTAATTTTTTCCCGTAATATTATATGAAATGAGGTTCTTCGTTTAATAGGCTATATATTCCTTCGAGCGGTCGTACGGCGCCAACCCCCCACCAATTTCAGTCGACTATTCGTCTCTCTCGATAAAAATAAAACTATTGTCCCCTCTGTATCGCTTCTATTTTCCCACTAAACGTCACATACATCGTTATATTATCATTCCTTTATGTAGTGCTGTATCCGTTAAGTCCGAACAAACGGAAAAAAGAAATAGATAAATTCAAGATGGGTTTATCTTTTTCCGCTATCAGAAGTGTGTCACAAACTAAATGAACCCTTTTCCTTTGGAAGAAGGAACTAAAAGAGATAAAATACTCCTTAGCGTACATTAAAGAGCTGTCGGCTTGAAAGAAGCCATAAAAAGGCGGCGTCCCGCGGGACTCTGGGGACCACGGGCCTCTTCTTTCCTACTCGCTGAGTCAAATTAAAGATGTAGACTATGCAATCGGATAAAGAATTGAAATAAAAATAAAACTGGATACTAATTAAGCACATTGAAATTTATTTTTATGGCTTACCGTGAAAGTACAAAATGTCCCTACACTTTGTTTATATAAAAACGTATTATTAAAAAAAAAACTGGAAATTATGTATATATGATAACATAATGTTTTATGTGTGACTTTCAGGGAAAACTACTAAAAGATCTTCTGTCACCTTTACGCAAATTAACATTTTTTTTATATCATAGGAGGCACACGAACAGGTGGGTCACCTGATGTTAAGTGATCACCACCGTCCATAGACACTTGCAACACCAGAAGTATCGCAAGTGCGTTGCCAGCCTGTGTTTGGGAGAAGGAGGAGTGGGGAAGTGAGGAGGGGGAAGGGAAGGGTATCCGGCGCTCTCACTGACCGAACAAGTACTGTTACTTCACGTCGGTTTTCTGTAAGAGGGTGGTACTACCGCGTGCGAGCCGACCCATTCATGCTGAAATCAGTAGTAGCTTCAATATGGCTCTACCACCTACATTTATAAGTTGTGGTGAAATATCATATCGAGGGAGACCAATCTATTTCAAGTCTTAATTTCTGAGGTTCGTATGATAATATCTACTCTCCAAAATTCCATATCTTTTTGCAATCATTTTATTTCTTGCACTTCATCGCACGTTATATAAAGTAATTAAGGAGTATAATTTAAAACAGCGTAAAGCGCTGTTAAGTTCGTTTAACTACATCCAATTATTTTAAATTTATATGGCCGATAATAATGTAAAATTTAATTAGACATTCCCATAATATTGAATTCAAAAATAACATCGTTTTAGTATCCCTAATTTTGGTAGTTCATCAAAGAAAAGTCGAGATAAAGATCTGAAAACTTTAATGAAAAAGAAAATATTTTATCCGTTGACTGTTTCGCTTATATAGTAGGGATTTTTATTCTAAAATCGCTTAGGTCTACGGACGTTTCCTCTATCAGTCCAAGCAATGCCTTCCCAGTAGGTAGTAACAAGATTTGAAGCGTGAAATTTTATCGGCAGAATTAATCTTCAAAGTTTCCCTATCCTGCCCTTTTGTTTCTCAGAGTCTACAATAAAATTTATTTCTTAGTCTAATCGGAAACAGATAACCCGGAGGGGCGTGAGAAATCTCCGAGGCATTACCGATTTTCGTTTCCACTTAACTGCGATTATTAACAAAAACCTAATTGTGATTGTTAATTAAAGCGGAATCGTGATTTGATCGATTTAAATGCGTAAACGATTAGCGATTTTATTCAGATTTATAATTTAACAAATGATCAATATAAATTACTGTTACAGCTATTTAAAATATTAATTGAGCGCCGGAGGCCCACCTCCCCTCCGCTGCCCCCTCCCTCTTTTTCCCCCAAGTACAGTCTGGCAACGCACTTTCGACTCCCCTGGCGTCGTTAGTGTCTATGAACGGTGGTGATCACTTAACATCAGGTGACCCACTTGTTCGTTGACCTGCCATGACATAAACAAAATATATATATAAACTAACAAATCAACAGTTGTGTTGAAAGTTCAATATACGTTAATATTATAAATTCGAAAGTCACTTCTGTCGGCTTGTTTGATTATTTGTCAAAAAGTATGACGATTAAACCCGACTGCAATGAGACTTGTATAAATACAGCCTGAGATCTAGAAAATAACGTAGGTTATTTAACTTCTTGAATATACAGAAAGGCACGTAGACGAAATCACGATGAGAAATTTTGTTCTATATAAATGTTCATAGTTAAATATCACATTATATTTAAGATATCCGCACCGGGTGGAATTTGAGGATGTGGTAGGATATGGTAACAAGTTAAGCCTAAACGCATTCGCTTTCGAGTGTGTCGCTAAATTGAATGGTGCTTGCCGATAGATTAGTAGTTACATGATGAACTTTAGAAAAAGTCCTACCGTCATGCTTACATCACGATGTGTTTTTTCATCGAAAGTCAATTACATTGTAGGATGTACACCTACATGGATCGACATTATATCCAAGCATTAGGCCCTCATTGCTTCGCGTAGATATTAAAAATATTAATTATTAATTATGTAAATAATAATCAAAATAAATGTGTTGTTTAAAATAACAGGTTCTTGACATGTGTACATCAGCATTACGTTTTTGTCAAGGAGAATAAAATGACAACAAAATATTAAGTATATATATTATATTATATGATAATAAATATATATTATCATATTTAGTACAAAGTTATTCAACAACTAGTTTTTGCTGTCGCGTTGAGTTGAGTAGTTAAGACGTGAAAGCGTAACAAATAAACAAACTCCCATTCGCACTTGTAATATTAGTAAAATTTAGCAATCATATAATTGGTTTATATTTAGAGAAAAACCAACTCTTTACGTAATACAATTACTTATTTATTAACCACTGACAATATCGTGGGTGGGTGCACTTATCACATTTTATGAATACCCTCGCATAACTGTACCTATATTCATTATATAATACGGTTTGTTGTTAACGTATATAAAATAATTATATAACATCTAATAAAACATAATGTCTAAACAAATTATAACGAAAATAATGGTAAGATAGCCGATAGGTCTACATTTATTCTAAATCTCTACACTCTACAAGGAGCAGTAACGCACGAGTTTAACTGATACAGAACTTGTTTGCGAGAAAACTTTCTATACTAATTGAACAATTAAATAATGTGTAACGCTAAGAGCCGTTGACGAAATTAAACTCATTATGTCGTCGACGTCCCCGCTGGAGCGACGTAGAGCCAGCCGCAAGCTTTTTGTAATTTCAGTGACAAATGTACAGCCGCACGGTTCCGAATGCTGCGCCGAGTGGGGATTCAGGGATGATTTTCAGACATAGAGTAATTAAACATGTAGATCTGTAATTTAAAAAAGTCGAGGGAGACAAAAGGACTGCCGATTATTGGGAACTCTCAAAACAATGCAATTTAAACTATGTCCTATTTTGAACTTTTAAATTAATATTATAGTGTGTATATTATAGTTGGCTCTCCGAACAATAATTATATACATTTTTATATAGTTTATTAATTAATCAAACATATGATAGGCTGCACAATCTCAATACAAAATATCAATATTAGATATACATACACAGGCTTTTTTTATATCATAGGAGGCAAACAAACAGGTGGGTCACCTGATGTTAAGTGATCACCGCCGTCCATTAACATTAGCAATACCAGGGGAGTAGCGAGTGCGTTGCTAGCCTGTGTTTGGGGGGAAGGGGGAAAGGAGGAAAGGAGAGGGGAGCTGTCATACTACGCATCTCTAGTCTGATGCAAGCCGCGCAAACGCAGTAGGGTCGGTCACGCTTACTACCATGTCATGAAAACCATACTTTCATCTGCTATCAAAAAAATACCGCTTAACGTTCCTAAAGGTAGTTTTCACTTCAATAAAATTCCACAATTGAAACAATGAATGCTCAGAGGTAGCGTGTTCTAGTTCGGCATCGATTGACAAGGAATAGGTACGTTTCCTTCTGCTTTTCCTAATGCCCTTCTATCTAGCTACCATCAATAAATTAAAACTGTTTGCTTACAACAGTTGCACTTAAGAGCCAATTCTCCTTTAGGCTTAGTGTGTTACCATTTTAGGCCTCACTCACATTTAATTTCACATGAGATTATAGTAAAGTATAAAAAAGAAGATAAAGTTAACATAGTTACTTAAAAATTTTCTCACTCATCACTGGTATAAGAACTAAGAACAACAGCAACATTATTTCGGATGCTTAGTTTCACTTACTGCATCTACAAAACCAACCTTTAGTCTGTCTGGTTTTATCACCAACAGCAAACACTGATTCCATTGAAAATGTTATCTAATTTATTCTAATCAAATGAAATCAAAAACACTTTATTCAATTTAGGCCTTAAGAAGGCACATATGAACGTCAAAACTACCACCGGTTAGGAAAACAACTCGGTCATCGAGAAGAACCGGCAAGAAACTCGATCTGGTTTATCTTTTTAACAAATATATATATAATATTAGAATATATTAGGTACATGTCACAAACGTTTTTAATTAATGCACAGAGATGAGACAATTCCAGACATCACCATCGTTCACATATTGAATTGAATTCTGAAATAGTTACCGCAACCGTTATTAACACCGTCATTACATTTTAAAATGTTTAGAATATCTTTGTGTTATATGAAACAAAATATAAATATTATACTTACGCGCAGGTTTACTGGCGAAGACTGGCAATAGTTATAGAAATAGTTACATGTTGCTTAGATACGGGCGCATTGACGGGGCAGTTGTCAAAAATAAGCTAACTAGCCAAATTTTAATAAGGCGCTCTCGAAGTGCGTACGACGTATCTATCTATATATGTAGTTATAATATCATTGCTTTTGGGTTATCAAAAAGATAATAAATCATTTTTTAATATTAATTTCATTCAACAGAATGGTGTTATCTTATTAAATATCCATTAATCTTTGACAATAATTTGTTGAGCGTTGGAGCGCGTTTCCCTACTTTACGTGGAGTTGAGTTAATGTTCTCTTGTAGCCGCCTATTCATTTGGAATTTAACGTCCCAGCAAAGTTATAACTCGCCCGTATGTTATAAATACTGCATGATTTCACTCGCTCTCTCTCTAAAACGGACTAATGTGTTCACTGAATACGTCTGAATTATCGGTTTGGAGGCAATTTACGTGTAACTTATTCTGAGTTATGAAGTTATATATGATAGAATTGTAAAGTTATGTAATTATATTATATGTATTGCTAAAGACCCGGCCTGGTTTCGCGCATTTGCAAATACATTTGTGTCATCATAAATGACTAAGCGATTTATGTAAATTATTCAACTTCCATTTTGGCGATTTTACGTCCATCAAAGTCAAAGAAATGTCTTGCTTGTTGCTCGCATTTTTGAGTCTATCATATGTTCCTAATTAACAATTAAAACGGCGTTCTGTAAAGGGCAATATTTATTACAATTAAATGTCAAACGTAACTAAAGTATTCAATTAGATAAAGATTAATAACATATAGGTTAAAATAGCTTCACCAATAACATACAATTCTCTAACAAAATTTAAAATTTCAAAAATAACGTAATAATATTGTCACTGATATTATTATATCTTATATATTAATTTGTGAAGCCAAAACTATGTACCCCTCTTTAAGCGAAGTACGTAAACGGATGAACGTGAAATTTGGCATAGTTAAAGTTTATATGGAGAAGAAGTGCAGAAAGCTATTTTTTTATATAAAATAAATTAGAAATACATTAAATTAATTCAAATATGCATTACTTACACTACTGCTTGAATTTTACACAACATATACACACATGTAAATGAAAGACTTATTGACATGCGTCATTTTAGTTTTACGTTCCAATTACCTTTTCAATATTTTTAACATGACTGACGTTGCATGCCTTACATGGCGTTTGAAATAAACTGGTCAAACTTTAGGTTAATTTTATGATAGTATAATATATAAATTCATAATATACATTAATAATTAATTGATAAATAATTTGTCTTTAGTAAATTTATGGAACTTCTGAAATAATTATTATTCTCTTTTGTCTTATTAAATGTCAAAATTTTTAGGGTACAGGACTGTTTTCACTTCATGTTGTCATAAAAGTAAAGTAATATTACCAAAGTCAATGTCAATATTTTAATGTTTAGTATTTTTATATGGTGAAGTCACTTCAAATTATAATTCAATAAAAAATGAGCCAAAAAATACTATGTAAAATCAAAATAAGAAAATTTGTTTGCTCATGAAAGTAATCTATGACTGAGATCTCCGCGGTTACAATGATGCAGTTCAACCTGATGTAGCAATTATATTTAGTACAGTTGATAATGAATTTTGAACAAAAATGAATTCATTTTCAAAAGTTAATGGTAGTATTAAAACATCTTTGTTTTGGATTCATCATTTGATTTTATCGTGTATAGTTCAACCTGATGTAGCAATTATATTTAGTACAGTTGATAATGAATTTTGAACAAAAATGAATTCATTTTCAAAAGTTAATGGTAGTATTAAAACATCTTTGTTTTGGATTCATTATTTGATTTTATCGTGTATCCATTACTTCTCCAAACAATGATACTGGGCATATCACTATTCCTCTTAATCTACAGACTACATTTAATTCAATATCATCCAGAAATACCATCCACCCATTCATGGTGTCTTGTAAAATTAATTGAAAACTGTGTCGTAAATTGGGATAATATTCTTTATTTTCGTAAAGTTATATTTACTTAGTATTTGAGAGCCTTACAACCTTATACGCCTGTTTTTTATTTCAAATTTATAATTAATTTAAATTTTCATTTAGTTTAATATTTATATAATTTAAAAAAAAGTGGTAAATAACTGAGTTTCTATGATGAAAACCTTTAATTATAGATTATTGTCAAAAAAACCCCAATAAAATTAAAACTAAAAAAAAATCAATGAACTATGGTCGAATATCGACCACTGGGCGCCCACTAGTTTCTATTAGAACGTAATGATTAACTTTTTAATTCCCTATATTTTTTATAACAATTATAATAAGCAACTGATTTAATTTTTTTGTTTACTAGCTGTACCCGCAGCTCCGCACGTGTTTTATTTTAAATTGTATTAAATAAATATAAACTTGTGAGACTATGTTCATTTATAGAAATGCTCTTTAAAAACAATTGTAAGTACGACGCGCACGCCACTTACATTAACATGTAACGTATACATTAGATATATAAATACTAACAGTGTGTCAAATGAATTTTACTATCATCAACATATTTGGAACTTTAACCCACCATATAACTACCTTAGTGCTCACTTACAATGTATAAGGAACTAATGAAACAATGACTTAAAGATGTTATTATAGTGATATAATATGCCCATATCGTTAATAAGGAATACGTTTATGGTTTAATATCTTATTAAAAAGACCTCTTCTATCATCAAAATTAGTATTATAGTGTAGTATAAGTAGTAGTATAGTATAATGTTGAATTATAAACAATGAATGAGCTGACGTCTTGAAATCCTGAATAAATATAAATCAAGATATAAAACTTTCTATCTATCTAAGCAGTTTTTAATATTCGACATTTTAAATAGTGCTCATCGAACTCGATACAATATTCTTGTATGTTACTATGGTTACTGAGTTATTTAGATGAAAACGCGGTAGATAAAACAAAATGGCCACCAAAATGACCAATAAGACAATATAATTCAAATCACATACATAGATACAGATATATGAATTTAAAATATATTTATTCTTGGAGTCCAGTACAACGCACGTCTTACGCACATGTTTACAGTGAAAAAAATAGTTTTGTTAAATTTAATGAGAACAAAATCGCGGGTAACAGCTAATATAAAATAGAATAACCTAAATTACTTCTTATACGGTCAGCTATCTGTCAGTGAAAGTCCCGTGAAAATCGGTCCAATCGTTTTGGAGATAGCATTGCGGGCAAAGCCACGGTTAACAGCTAGTCTAAGTTAACATAGACTAAATTACTTTTTATATTGTCCGCTATATGCCGGTGAAAATCCCGTAAAAATCGGTCTAACCGTTTTGGAGATAGCACTGTGGGTAAATCCACGGTTAACAGCTGGTCTAAATTAAAATAGATTAAATTACTTGTTATAATGTCCGCTATCTGCCGGTGAAAGTCTCGTAAAAATCGGCCAAACCGATTTGGAGATAACACTACGGGCGAAGCCACGGTTAACAGCTAGTCCAAATTATAATAAATTAAATTACTTGATATAATGTCCGCTATCTGCCGATAAAAGTCCCGGGAAAATTGGTCCAACCATTTTGGAGATAGCATTGCGGGCAAAACCACGCTTAACAGCTAGTCCAAATAATAATAGATTAAATTACTTGTTATAATGTCCGCTATCTGCCGGTGAAAGTCCCGTGAAAATCGGTCCAACCGTTTTGGAGATAGCATTGCAGGCAAAACCGCAGTTAACAGCTAGTCTAATTTAAAGTAGCCTAATTAACCCGCTGTAATTTTTGCTATCTGCTAGTGAAATTCCCGTCAAAATCGGTCCAGCCGTTTCGGAGAATACCCGGAACAAACAGACACACAGACAGACAGATCGACAAAAATTTTATAAATTGCATTTTTGTTGTCAGTTGCGTGTATACTTTCACGCCCAATCAGTAAAAAAATTTAGTTTTGATATTACATACAGACACTTCATTTTTATTATATGTATAGATAGATTACGTAACTTATAATAATTATAAAACTATATTTCTGATAATAATTTATCCATATAACATGTAATTGTTAGTGTACAAATCCTTAAATTAGTATTATTTGGGAGTAAACTTTATTTAATTAACTACTTAAACGCCTCGACGTACATATAGTCCAGTCCAGTGGTTGAGGCGTTCCAACCTACAAACAAGTACGCTTAAAAAGCTATTAGGACTATCTCTGAATCACCTCAACATCGCGGCAGATCGCTAACGCACGATGGCATGAAATTCACCAACTTTGGCTTTAACGAACATATCCGACACACTACGAAAGCGAATCAATCCCAACAGCATTCCTAAGCGTATATTATTATATCGTATGCGCAAAGCGTTGTAGGCCTTTCACATATATCTAACCAATAAACTGCACGAGTAAAACGTTTGGCGGTACGCCCTAAAAATATATATTAAAAATAACAAAACATATGTACTTAAGTAAACAGTGAAAAAATGATAGAACTTGAATACGTATAAAACGAGTCCCCTATCCTAGGAAAGTCTATCAACGCAACACAAGCACTCACCATAAAACTGACAGTAACCACGTACACAGAACGTATTCAGATCACATAGGTTTTGAAATCAAAGTAAAATTCAAAGCAAACACGTTGAAAATGCGATGTAAATAATAAAGTGGTACTAGGGGCCTCCCTAGTACTGTGGGATGTCAGTCTCGCCACCCATTCTCTTCAGCGCGGCTTATTTCTGATTCAATGTGCACTAGACACGACGGGAACTGAAACATATCACTTTATATGAATACTGAGGTTATATAAGAAAAAACAAACTTTAAACATGATTAATTTTTTTTATTATCTGCCACATTGTTCAAACTTCTATCATATACAGTATTAAACGGAGTTAAAAACACTTTATGCAATTTATCTATTATCTGCAGACTTTGCGATAATAATGTATGCTTTATTAACCCGCCTACATAATTCCAAGTATGTTAGTTTGTCTGGTCGGTACGACTTTGTCAAATTAAACTTATTTACATGAGTCTTTACAATTTCAACAAAACAACAACAACAAGTGTAAAAACAAATGAATAGGTTTCTTTTGAATATGAGATTTTGTTTAAATGGACTAAAACCTAAACATTTACCTACACTCTGTTTTTCGTTATTTTCCATTTAAACTAGCTACGCTCTAGTACAGTATCCCAAGGAGGGTTGGTGTCAGGCAGGCGGCCGATCGTAAATATTAGGCAAAATCACACACCACACCATGACAAACATGTTGTACCGACCTTACTAAGGTGGGATAAGAGTAACAAGAAGAAGACGCTCTAGCACAGCATGCGTTTTTATTGATTGCTGTTGATATTATTATTTTAACAGATACCTAAATTATTGCAAAATATCAACGCTACATGTAGCCAGTATTCACCAATATTATTTATCTGTTTTGAGCTTTAACTACGTTTAATTGAAAACCTACGACCCGACTGGTGTATAAAAAGGCAAAATTTTATTGTAGGTATATTCAAAAATTTACTTTCATTAAATTCTGAAAGAGCTTGAATCCGAGTTTAAATGCACGCTGAAAGCCTAAAAATGGAGAGAGATATTATCCGTAGCGGTAAACACTTAAGAGGAACATCATGAATTTCAGGAATTGTTTTAAGAATGTTTGTATATTTTTTCATGTAACCGAATTCATTTTTCGGTGAAATTGCAAAATAATTTTCATAATTTAAATAAATATTAGAATCTGTTGCTTATTCATCTATCTATATATAAATAGGCAGAGATGAAGGAGTTCAGTATAGCTGCCTTCTTTGTTTTTTAAACGATTTGTTTAGTAGATATTTACGAGCTTTTGTTGTACTAATGAAAATTTTTAGAAAAAGTTTGTTCTTTTTCTTAATATTGAACCTTGAAAACTTAATAACTTATGAGCGAATTTCAAGCACTAGACGACTAGTACATATAGATAGACGATAGTTTTTGTTAATAGCTATTGAGGAAGATTTGTGTCATCCGCATTTGAAAACTATCTACTTTATTATTCATAAACGGTTTGGTCGAAATCTCTACAATATTTTAATATGATTAACTCACATCGGCATACTTCTATCATTATATTTATATATACAATTAATTATAGTGTAATATAATATGTAGGGATAAGACGTCGACGGTACAACTGCAGATCAATTTCAAATAATATAAGCGGCTTTTCTATTTGATTCTATCCAGTCAGGGGCTTAGTTTAATTGTATCGATTCCCTGGGGATGTCATTTTATATGATACTATATGATACTATATATGATACTGATACCCGTGCAACTTCGTCTGCACCAAATCGGTTATCACTGGTGCCAATTGTATTTTTAAACGCGAAAAATTTTAATATAACTAAAACCTTATTGCAGCCACACCATCGGTTTCCAATTGTGAATCCAAACTATCAAGGGACTCAATCAAACATATACCCAGATGGTATGTGAGAAATCTTTAAAATAAGCCTACAACCCGTTCGTAGCAACCAACATATATTGGTGGTAATGTGAAGAAAAGCTTTAAAAGTCTATGGACCCCCCAGTTTCTAACGAAGTTCCTTTCCCTTTTTTGTAGACGTTTACTATACAGTCAGTAGAGTTTACATTATAAAATATCAAGTTGATAGAGTTAAATTGTAAATTAAACGATAAAATGTATTCATAAAATAAAATAATGATAAATGAAACACCGAATAATATCATAACTATTTTCAACTTGTATTAAAACTTTTTCACACTCCATTGTATTGAAGAAAAATATAAATATTAAAAAGATATGAGCACAACGCGTCAAATGTCACTTGCCTGTAACTATTTGTCTAAGAGCTAGCAACGGTTTCGAAAAAGAAAATAAGCCAGTTTTTATATATCTTTATGTACTTCTGAACAGAGTGCGGGCTACCTGGCTGCCTAAACGTTGCGTTTATTAGTGCATATTTTTGCACAGGCAAAAATATTGATTTTTATATAATTTTTGAATGTTTTGTTTTTTACTAACTTTGAAACGCTACTAAAACATGAAATTATCATTGCCAGACATTTTTGTTATTAACAATAATGTTGCCGATGCTATTTTTTTTGTAAATAAAATAAGTATGTTCAAACCATGTTAAGATAGCTGTAATTTTAATGTCATTTTTTTTTAATGAAGATTTAGTTGCCTGCGCGAGTATATCGCCTAAATGACATACAACTATATAACAATAAGAAAGACAATAAACTTAACAATAGCTTATATCAATTTTATACAATTCTTTAGCATCTTTCGAAATGGGATCAGGTAATAACGAATTGTACAAACCAGTGTGGAACGAACCAGTAGCATTAAGCCGAGATCTAATGTCTTCGTTTCGAACACATTCTGCCAGGATGTGGTGCACATCATCGATGAGTTCACAACTCTGGCAGAGTTGTGATAGTACTTTACGCATCAGGTAGGCGAACTTTTTACATGGGATGTGTTCTGAGCGTAATCTTATTCCTGTGATTGCTTCCCGACGGCAAATCGTACTGTCATCAATCCATGGTAACCTTAAGGGGCGTGGCTGAATCGTTCTGTACCATATTCGTTTTATTTTAGAACGCTCATCAAAGTATTCCTTCCAATGCGAGTAACAGCTGTTTTTAAATACTGAGCATACGTCCAAGTAAGTTGGTAAAATATTAATAGGAGCACCTTCGGAGGATCCTTCTCTAGCTAAAAGATCAGCTCTTTCATTCCCAGTTATACCTATATGAGAAGAGATCCATTGTAAAACAATTACTTTGTTCTTTGCTTTGAAATCTAGTAATTGCTTCAAAATAGTGTTTGTAGGCTATCGGTATTCCTCGAAAAGTCGAGGTACATCGCGCTACGTGTTGAAGAACACTTTTTGAATCGGATAAAATAACAATCTTAATGGACTCAGTTGATTGTGCAAATGATAAGGCCTCTGCAATTGCTATTAATTCAGTGTGCATAATTTTCATCAATTTGAAATTTCATAAAAGTTTTGGAAAAATGACTCAAAAAATGCGGCTCTTAAATAATTACCAGCTTTAGATCCGTCAGTATATATTTTAACAAAATTTCGATAATGTTTATTTATATATTGAAGACAAATATCTTTTATTTTAACAACATCATATTGACGCTTTGGCTTCCAAATACCATATACATTTATTTTAATTATATTCTACAAATCAATGTTATTGACCCAGGTGTGTAAAGTGAACATTTCATGTTTTATACTTGTTTGACTTGGAGTATTTTTATATTGAGAAAAAATAGTGGTCTTTTTCTTTTACGCCAATAGAGTGATTGGAAAGAGGTCGACAGTTCTTCTGATACATTAGTTAGTTCGCTCTTTTCGAATGACTTAAATTTAAATAGAATTTTGCCAGCTTAATATTGTCTCCCAAGATGTGACGGACATATGCTCAATTCGCATAACATGGATTGGAGTACTTTTAATGAAACCCCCGATAATTCTCATGGCCTGGTTTTGGACTTTTTCAAGTTTATAGAGGTTAACCTGAGCACTACTATCATAAAGAAAGCTGGCATAGTCATTTCGAGTGCGTGTAATATTGAAGTATAATCGAACTAAATATTATGGATGAACACCCCAATTAAAACCGGCTAATGCTTTGAAAACGTTTAGAAACTTAAAGCTAGATGCTGCAACTGCATTGATATATTTACCCCATTTTATGTATGATAAAGATAGCGATAATTGTGGAAACGCCTGTTATAGACGCATGTATTCAAGATGACGTCAGTCTCAAGTCATATGTCTACGTTTATCGTTGTTTTTCGTTTACGGTGTTTACGGTGAAATCTCAATATCGTAATGGTTAATAAAATGAAATATGTTCTTTGCAATGGAAATAATAAAATGGTTTGAAATGAATTATTTTATTTATAAAGAATATCATCCGGCACATTATTGTCAATAACAAAATTGCCTGGCAGTGATAAATTCATGTTTTTAATAGCGTTTAAAAGTTACTAAAAAAATGTTCCTTAAATTATTTATAACCCAAAATTTTAACCTGTAAAGGTGTGATGCGCATTAAAAAACACAACGTTAACCGGCTACCAGGTATTCTGAATTCTGTTTGGAAGGGCATAATATATCTTCATTTTAAAGAAGCAGCTTTTCTAAAATTCTCATTCTTCCAACATTGCTGGCTCTTGTACTAAGGTGTCGCAAAAAAGTCTAGTTACATTAACTACAATTTTTTGTCTTTCGTTATCCTGGAGAACCCCTTGCGTTTTATGGGACAAAAAGTATCCTAAATGTAACCTTGGAATATTAGTTATTATTGCGTCAAGTTTCGTTAAAATCGGTTCAGTACTTTCAGCGTGATGCGTGTTCACAGGGACAGAAAGACAGACAGACAGACAGACAGACAGACAGACAAAAATTGTAAAAAGATTATTTTTGGATTCTATATCGATAACAAAGTCTACCCCGATCAAAATTTTCAAAAAATATTTAATGTACAGATTTGACCTTGCTACAGTTTTATTATAGTATAGATTATATTCCGAAATAAATCTTAAAATTAAAAGTAGATATAAAAGTTGTATACTTAGTTACTTACGGATCGGTTAGTGCTGATGTTAGTTTCATTGCTAATAATAGGTATTTATGTACCTATGAAATTGCCGTTCTGCAGTACTGGCCATTTCAAATCAAAATAATTTTTGTTTGGCTAAGAATTCTAATTTCAAATTAATTTTATTTTAAACTAGCGGGCCCGGCAGACGCTGTCCCGCCCTGACTATAAAAAAAGCTGAAAAATAAAAACCCAAACCCTTCCAACATCAACCCGGGGGAAAACGAAAAAACCGTGGGGTTTTGTTGGGAAGAGGGGGGGGGGGGGATCTAAACATGGAATTCTTTTTCCAAAAGTAGTCATTTGTTTATTGATTAGTGTTACATTTTCATCGCATTTCAATCTTTTTTGTCATCATGGATACGTTAAAAATTCGAGTAATTATGGAATATGAGTACCGTCGTGGCAGCAACGCGGCACAAGCGGTACGCAACATTAACGACGTTTACGGTGCTAACACTACAAACCAACGCACTACCTGTTATTAGTTTGCTCGCTTCCGTTCTGGGAATTTCGATCTGAAAAATGAACCTCGCGGTCGTCCAAAGACTTTGGTCGACAATGACGAATTAAAGGCAATTGTGGAAGCTGATGATATACAATCTACGGCTGAATTAGCAGCAGCTTTCGACGTTAGCGTCAAAACAATATTGGTCCATTTGCGTCAAATTGGCAAGGTAAAAAAGCTTGACAAATGGGTGCCCCACGAACTCAATGATCGCCAGCGCGAAGTACGCGTCGAGACGTGCCTTGCACTGCTCAACAGACACACAAATGAAAGAATTTTGAACCGCATTGTTACCTGCGATGAAAAATGGATTCTGTTTGATAACCGCAAGCGCTCAGCAAGTTGGTTGGATCCTGGCTCAGCACCTAAACAATGCCCTAAACGAAAACTTACCCCTAGAAAAGTGATGGTCACTGTTTGGTGGTCTAGCGCCAGTGTGATTCATCATAGCTTCTTACCAAACGGGGTGAGCATTTACCAAACGGGGTGAGCATTACTGTAGATGTGTACTGTGAAGAACTGAACACAATGGTGGAGAAGCTGGCACATCTCCAACCAGCATTGGTCAATCGCTCGTCTCCGCTGCTCCTGCACGACAACGCGCGACCTCATACTGCACAGCAGACGGTCTCCAAGTTGCAAGAACTGGGGTTGGAAGTTCTCCATCATCCGCCCTACTCACCAGACCTTGCGCCTACAGACTACTACTTTTTCCAGAATTTGGATAACTCCTTGGCGGGAAAAAAATTCAATACCCCAGAGGAAGTACAAAATGCCTTTGAAGAATTTGTTGCCTCCCGTCCAGCTGATTTCTTTAAGAAGGGCATCAATAAACTGCTACTGCGTTGGCAAAGATGCATTGATTGCATGGGTGATTACTTCGATTAATACAAATAAAAAATACATGAAAAAAAATCGTTTCAATTTTTTCATACAAAACGGCAATTTCATAGGTAAAGACCTAATATACACCTGTTGAAAATAATGTTTCAAGCGTGTATAAGTAAAAAAAATATAGAGTTTAAAAAAGAAGGTAATTTCTTTTTCATATTTGCAATCGCAATATTAATGATAGTAAAGTTTTTCCAGTGTATAGTTCATAAATCTATTGCTTTGGACCGTTTTGTTACCTAAACAGTTTGATAACTATGAAGTATCGTTAAAATCGTACTCAGAGGCAACCTAACTTATATTATAAATGCGAACGGACGCGAGTTTACTTGTTTGTTTGTCAGGCTTTCCCGCTTTAGTTACTCAACCGATCATCACAATTTTTTTGCATTTACTTCATCAATGTTAGAGCTATATATATAAACACAATGCTATAAATAAAGTAGGTCACCAATAATGATCGTTTGTAGCATACTCTGCAAATATTATAGAACTGGGTCTCTAATAATGTACTGTCATTAATGTCACTACTGTCAATGTCATTTTTTGTATTTGTTCTTTCGTATTTTACTGCGTCATTGGATTGTACTCACTAAATGTTCTTTGAATTATATCTCGTTAAATCAGATTGAGTTTACTTTTTAAATCTATAAATATATCAATCAAGAGCATAGAAAAGTATATATATTAGGTGTCTGCCATCCCAATATACTATTCCTGAAGGATAGTTCAAATCCACATTGAGCACAGCTTACTTTAATAGTATACAGAATTTTGTGTTATATTATACCAGCGGGCGCGGCAGACGCTGTCCCGCCCTGACTATAAAAAAAAACCTTGACAAATTATACAACTAAAACCTTCCTCATGAATCACTGTATCCACTGGTGAAAATGAAAATCCGTTCGGTAGTTTTTGAGTTTATCGCGAAGAGACAGACAGACGCGGTGGGGGACTTTGTTTTATACTACATTTACTACTTTTAATACATATATAAACATTTAATATTTCACGTTGAAGGCATCAAATTTACTTTATTCGTAAATTCCTAATGGAAAGCAAATTTCGAGACGACGTCGTAAGTACGTCGCTTGTAAATTGAATACAAACATTGCATACATCACTCGCTTACTTAGTATATTAGAATATTTTAATTAAGTTCTGAAGGTATAATGTATATACATACAAAGTCACATATGTTCTTGCTTAACCTCTTTCATTAGAAATTATTTCGTTCCCATGTACCGTTACAACATATCATTTCGTATATTTCTATCGAGACTTGAATCCAAGGTCGCAATTATAAACCCTGTTAAAACCGATACATTTTGATGGTTCATTTTATTTTAGCTAAGAATATAATATTCATAGTTGTGACATTACATGACACGACAAGTGATATATTTCTAATTAATATTATATATGTGAATGTAAGTTTGTTTCTTTGTTACGCTTTCACGCGTTGACAACTGATCCGATCATCATGAAATGTTTCATTCAAGTTGCCGTGATGCCATAAACAAAATCTACATTAACTCCAGCGAAGTCGTGTGAAAAATTAATATAATATAATGATACCATCGAGTGTCACTAAATTTACGTATGTTTGTATGTATGCGATCCCCATAATCCATATTACAATGTTGATAAACAGGTATAATTCGCTGATCTCTCTGTAATTCAGATTGTTTTCAGTATTTTTATTTTAACACAAGTGATATAACAAATCAGAGAGTTGTTTCATATAAACTAAAACTCGCAGACAAAGTGTAATAGACTTCAAAGTGTAGGAAGCGCGCTGCGAGCGGTAATGTTGAAGTTTCTTTAATATAGTAATAGACTGTAACAGTAGCTTTTTTGCTGCCAGTTATTATGTATTATTTAATTTCACCCATATGAGTTGATTATCTCTCTAATCAATAACAAGTCTAATAAAAACATTTAACGTTATTAGAGTAATCATTATTAGTACTTGCATACGCCTAAACAAGATAATACCTGTTAATACCGCTGTATTTTAATTCAATATTTTGCAACTCAACCGACTTAAGCAAGCTCTAAATGTCAACACAGTGCGACATGTATGTGCATAAATTGGTCTATCGTCTTAACTAATATAAATCCCATTTTAAAAGTCCTAGTGTATTATAAGTGGACTTTAATCTATATTTTAAAATAAATAACTTACCAACGTACCAAAACTGTATTACGAAAAGTTTATATCCGGTTTTGTATATAAAAAAAATCAACTTTGATTTTATTTTTAAAAAAAGCAATAACTTTTCTATATAAATCGCCACGTTTCGTGTTTTATTGTAAATTTGTTCAATTGAAAAGAATACTTTTGAAAATTACGAATTTCAAATACAAATATTTTATATTTACACTCATACCTACTAGAAGTGCAATTAGGCAGAATATGAACGAATTTCAGATGCTCGCCTTTTTTCGTTGTCCGCTTCATACGAAATGTTCCATGTGTAACATGTTAATTGCACTATTCAGGGCTTCTCATTAAGTTTCATATAATATAAATATATATTTTTATTTTAATATCGTTGAGAATATAATAGACTTTGTCATTAACTTTATTACGATTAAATTATATAACGTACCTGAAAGAAATTATGACTTATATTATTATTTGATGTATAATTAATAGCGTTAACTTTTTACTATATCTGACCGAGAACTTGTCTGGTTGCAATCAAAAACCAACATGATTTTCACATAACACAGCAGCTATATAAGGTTTACAGGGTAATCGACAGTTGACGCTTCATGCCGGCCTTCATGCTTCTCAGCAACTGGATATACCGAAAAATAATAACTCAAAAAGCAGGTACTGTAACCAAACTTATTCTATACTGGTATTCCAGTATCATTTCATTAAAATGAGTAGTCCGGTGAAGTTGTTAAGACCTTGCTATGTCAATAGCGTAGTCATTTCGAAAAAAAAAATGAAAATAACGTAAGCATAGCATAAAAGAAAATACATTTTGATTAAAAACAAAAAAAATTAAAATGTTACTAATATGTAACTAAATAACGAATTGATACGAAGCCTCAATTTAGCACACATATGAGGGTTCTCGACAAATTATTAGAAATATATAAAACTTTTGGATATTACAGACTGGTCTCGAAAAAAAAATGCAAAAAGTAATCAAGGAATAGCATCGTAAAAAGTTGCGTAACAGAGAACAGCCGGCCGCTGGGTTCAACCTAACGAATGTTGCTTCTTGTAAACTTCCCTCCATGCGACTGTTTTATTTCATTATTGCAACCTTTTTTTACTGTCATAATGCACACAGCACCTTAACTCACTATAAATATGAAATGATAGTGCTAATGCTGGTTTTAAATTCTAAATTACATTAAACAAACCGACACGTCTGAACATGTTCAGGCGTCGAAACAATTGCCACCGCATAGGGCACAGCCCTGAAACGGTTTCCCCGCGCCAGAAGGGCGCGTGAAGAAAATAGAGAGAGAAGCAATAATATAGAGTAAAAATCAGTAACTACGAAAACGAAGATTCTATATTAAATTGTGTGTTATTGCTAAACGGTGTCTAAGTTATTTGTGATATCATTCATGACTAGTAGACCTGCGATTTTGTCTACGCTGTTTATTATTTTAACTATATGTTTTATGTACAGAGGAAAAAACTTAAGCACTTCATCGCTTACACCACTTTTCCGCGGCAAGAAAATGCGTAGTGCTTATAAAAATGGTAACTTTTAAAACTATTATAACTTTATATCAAATGGATCTATCGTGTCAACTCTTTGTTTAGATAAGGATCGAGCATCTAAGAGTAAAAAAGAAAATAAAGAAAAAAGTCTAAAGAAAATAAATGAAATCTATCGAGCAGTAATAAGGATAACTTTGTCCGTCTGGATGTTTAATTTCTCACTAAAAGCTTATTGGTATATGTAGACTATTTTCTAGATTCTGATAACATTTTTCATGGAATCCATATATGTATGTTATATGTAAATGTTTATGTTTTCTCCGAGAATATTTGTATTATCGGTCGAACCAATTTTGACAAAATTTTTAACAGATTGAGGACTTTTTTCAGTTTATTACCTAAGCGATATACTATTGCGCCTTTCTGTAGAGGTAAATCAACTATAACAAGACTACATCCTATAATTATTCCTAATAAATCACGTAGTGAAAGTGAAAGAACTCAATCATTTTCACATAATAGAAAAATTAACTTTTAAATTTAGCTCGTATAAAGTTTGTATAATTTTATTGTGATATCATACAGCCTTCAAAGCCATATTTTTGCACAAATTTAAAGTTTCAGTGCACTTGATTTACTGATTAAACGGTTACCTCGCCACAACAGTTATTACCTTCAGAGCGTAGAACCTTACCTTTGTTAGCGCCAAACTCGACACAGACCCCCACCCTCCTGAATTTAAATGGGGAAATTATTTTGAAGTATTTTTCGGAAGAGAAGTTTTATTGTATTGTTTGATTGCGTGTCACTCTGATAGATGAAGGAACGGCTTTCAAATGGCGTCTCTTTGTTGATCCCCGGGCCTGTGCGTAATGTCTTTAGGTTTCCGATGGACGAATTTATTAAGAAGTTTTCGGTGACTGGAGTTCCCCGGAGTTTAATGGGAGTTGACGAGATTTTTTTTTACTTGTAAAGTTAAAAGCTTTTGGGTCATTACTTAAGGACTAAATTACTACAGGTATTTTTCTTATGACTTCACTCGCGTTCATTTAGATTTGACTTATGTAAACATATAATAAGAAAGTAAATCTAACGTGTCTGTAGATACTTATTAGAGTTTTGTGAAAAAAATTGATGCAGGTGTCTTGGAATAAGTAATGAAATACATTTCAATCAAATTTAGAAATGTCTGTCTGTCTGTTTGTTTGAACACGTCGCACTGCTAAAGTCCTGAGTTCACGATAAAACCTCACCAAGAAAATCTTAAATCATATCTTCGAGGAACATTTAGTCTTGGTTTCATTAAAATCGGTTCAGTCTATAAAAAATATTGTAATTTTAATGACGACGAGACTTAAGTACGAGATAAAAGTAGATAAGTAAATGGACTTAATACATTCAGATGATTTTATTAATCACTGTTTTTTTTACATTACGTTCCACGCGGAGTCGCGGACACAGTTAATCCATTATACATTTATTTTTAATTGAAAAGTAACCTATGTCTTCTCTGTACCTCTGACGATGTGTTTACAAAATATTTCATGACAATCGTGTGAGTAGTTGACGCGTGAAAGCGTAACAAACAAACAGACAAACTGACTTTCGCATATATAATATTAGTATGGATAGTTAGTATTAGCAACAATCCGCGATTTCGCCTGCGTTCGTTGTCATATGTATAAAGCATATTAACAGTAAGATATAGTTCAGCACCACCAACTAGGAGTAAGTTATAGCAACACTAGCTTTTATTCGCGGTTTCCCTCGCGTAAAAAGATTTCACATCGGAAATAATACTTTTTCTACATGAAATGTTCGCTATGTCCATTTCTATACCCAAGACAAAAAAAATCTAAAAAATAAATCATGATAATCGGTTGGTTCGTTTAAGCTGCACAAACTAACTCACATTCCCATTTATATTAGTTAGGATTAGGATAAATAATATAAGACCAGTCTCTATCAAAAAATACTTAGATAACGCAATTTTCGTAGTGGTCGATCAAGGGGGTTACATTTGTGAATCTCAGGTATAACAACAACCTTTTTTATTTATATAGATTGATAAGAATTATGTAAATGACTGTAGTAACTAGGGCGGACTTACAAATAACTATACCACCAAGCTACGGTTTGTCATGATGTTTTCCTTCAACGGACGCTTCGACTCAGTTGCAAGGATTAGAACTTACGTCCATCAACGATGTGATGGAACACGCTCATCATATCATCTCAGCCATCATTGCTTCAAAATGGATTTTACTAGTATCTCATAACAACTTTGCACATCCAGATATTAGTAAAGTATACTATATTAGTTAGCAATTCTTTTGAAATAGAAAGTGAAATTAGGTGAAAGTTTGAATTCCCTTGAAATGACCTCAAGCAAAACACTATAAATATAATTTATGTAATGAATATTTTCAGAAGGTCCACTGCAGAAACCTATACAATCACAATTTACTTTGTAACTGAATATGTTTCAGACATTCTCTTTTAATAGAATTGTTTTTCGTTTCTCTTATATTTTCTTTCCTTTTAAGAAAAATTTTAAGATAGCAAACTGGCAGGCCTCGTAACGTAATGACAATTTGTCCTAACTTTTGAACCGAAAATTTGAGAGTTCGACTTCCACATAAGAGTCACTTTTGTGTGATGTGCATAAGTGTCGGTAATGTGACTGGGTGTTAAATATACCTGTGTTTATTTTTAAAATCCTTTAACCATAATATAAAATATATTTAGTTTGAAATTAATTTTCTCCTGTGCTTTCTAACATAATTTATTGCGTTATACTTAGCCGTATTTTTTTTTAATTCGTGCATCCATAAATTATGGCATTATATGGAATTAAATGGCCGAGGTTACAGTTTTCAATAAGAAGAAATTAACCATTAAAGGAGCTACAAATACTGTAATATTTGGGATAACCTAACATTTTATGAAATAATAATTTAGTAAACGCTGTTTATAACATTTACTTTACCATAAACGAATAATAAAAAGATATGCTTAAAATTGTCAAATAAACGAAGTTGGTTAAGTGAGTAATAAAAAGTGAGTAATACATTTTTACATCCATTAAAAACTGTCTCCCAAAAACACCTTATTTAATATATTATTATTCTCCTCAAAACTTTGTTAATAAAAATGCTAGTGAAATATTCCGCGTTCATTAAATTCATGAAAGTTTCAGCGAGAAAACTATAAAAATTAACTCAGATTAAGGCTTAGACGATATCTAATAAATATGAGAATAAGAGAATACCTACACAACTTAATTTAATATTGGAAAAGTTATGTTTGTTGATGTGTTATGTTCGATAATAAACTGAATTTATTATTCAATATATTATATTTTATTCGCAAACAGGCTCCGTTTATTAATTTTAGTGTTCACGTTTTATATTTCAGTGCAAGAGGTATTATTTAACATACATATTATACATTTGTTACCATAAATCTTCACATTATACCCGGCCTAATTCCATCAGCAATTGTTAGAAGGGAGCAGTACCCAGTTAACCTGAAACTCAGATCGTCCTGGGACCAATTGTAACGTTCGTTACCCTATCTCCAGTCTACCCGGATAGGAACGAATAAACGAATTCGAGCCAACAATTTTAACCCATGCTTAACTTTCACGGGTGCGATGTGCCCCGGAGGTGGGTAAAATTTTTAGCTGTTATACGCGGGTTTTAATGAGGCAAGTTGTTTTGTTTGAATTCGTAATTGTCATTTTTGTTAACTTTTATTTAAGAGTATGTATTGTATGGACACAGTTTTGGTACAGGTATAAATTAAATTCAGAAACGTGATACAATATTATCAACATAGATTTTAAAAGATGCTGGTATCAACTGACATATGCTAGGCTAGTCGTTGATATTTTTACACACCTTAGAAAGCTCCCTTTTGATGGAAAAACGGTAAAATGAAATATTTGTTTCTATTGTAAACAACACGTGGCGCAGGATTATTTAAGTTCGTTATCTAGTAATTAAAATTTTTTAGAAAAAAAATTGATGACATATTATTTACCCTAAAATATAAATAATTTCCTAAAGTAAATAAATAACATTTCGAAAACTATAACAATTTTATATTTAATGAGAAACTTCCTCAAAAAATATCGTTTTACCAAAACATGAACTTACATCGATGCACGGCACGTGTAGTTTTTGTCCGAGAAAGATTTTTTTTTATTCCTTGCGTTTTTTTTAAACAAAAGTAAGTTTTTTCAGGACATCAGATAAAAATTGAACTTCACAACAACCAGTCTAATGGGTATATATGGAGTCGATAACTGCCGCAATTTACGTGATACTAAGCCATGACACGAACCGAAAGGCTTGTAGGGTGACAGGACAACAGCTTCTATCGACGGATTGACGTCTCTCGGAGGTACCATTGCATCTTGAATGTTCTCTGCTTACCATTGTATACGTCGCATTTCTCGGTTTACAACATTAAAAAAATGCACATAAATAATTTATCCGTGTTCATGTTGAAAAAAAAAACGGAAAATCATAAATACTTTATTCAATTTAGGCCCTAGGAAGGCTTATGAATGCCAAAACTATCATCCGTTTTGGAAAACAACCCAGTCATCGAGAAGAACCGGCAAGAAACTCGATCGGGTTTATCTTTGTAACATATATATATTAAATACATTACACTTTAGAATCGTTTTTAGTGAATGCACATAGAGGAGTCAATTTCAGACATCACCATCGTTCACATATTGATCCAGCCTTTTAACACCAAAAACCGCTTGATATGGCGCTTAAAGTTATAGTCCGACAAATCGGTAAAATACTTTGTTGTAAAATCTAACACTTATTATGCGTAACTAACAAAGTTACTTATTACACAACCCTTACTAATATTATAAATGTGAATGTGTTTTTGTTTTTTATACTTTAAGCTTCAAGGTAGTAGTTAACTACACAATTGATAATAATGGAATTTTGCATACACAGTTTAGTGGTAAAAAAAAGATAAAACAATATTATTCGCGAGGAATAAATCGAATCTACATAAACACGTGCGAAGCAGCGAACAAACGCTAGCTTAAATTGACAATAAGTATAAATATATCAAACTTTTTCTAGGAACAGAAAATGTAACTTCCAATAAGGATTCACTTTTCTGTGTCTCAGGTGTGGGTAAGGAAGTTTTCAATCAAATCAGTAAAGTAAGGAGAAAAGTGGAAAAGGAAATACGTACACTGGCGTTGACTGATTGACAACAATGTAAAAGAAATGTGCGCACATTTCCTGTAAAAAAAATTGCCGTCACATTTCTTTGAATTTCGAAAATAGAAGACGCACTCCATAATGTCGATAAGAATGTATATTTCTTTTTAAACACATACAATATTTTTCACTTATCATGATATTAAAAATTTTTATAAAAAAAATAAACCGCCTTCGATGTGAAAAACTAATAAGGCACTAAAAAGCGAAAAATAACTGAATTATTAAATTAACCAAATTAAATGAAAAATATTGATATTTGCGCTACCTAATAATATATTTGAAGTCAATGCCAGCCTAAATTCATATCATCTATATACAAAGTTTTGGTCCACTCTCGTGTCCCATCTCGTACATATTTTATTACCTGCGACAAATTTGAAATGTAGGTTGGCATCGACTTCAAATATATTATTAGGTAGCCCAAATATCAATATTTTTTATTTAATTTGGTTAATTTAATAATTCAGTTATTTTTCGCTATTTAGTGCCTTCTTAATTTTTCACATCGAAGGCGGTTTATATTTTTTGTAATTTTTTTTATTTTTCCATTTTTAGTGTGCATAAATATATCTGGTTTCTAATGGGTATAATAAATCGGTTCTAATTTCACGAAAATATGTAGAGATGAAGTGGGTGCAAATCAAATAAACGATTTTCACCCCCTTAGGGGTTGAATATTTTCTTCAAATTTATATGGGACCACCTCTGAATATAACCAATTCAAATAAAAAAAGAATCATTAAAATCGGTTCATAATTGGCGGAGATATCGATTAACATACATAAAAAAAAGCATACAACCGAACGTAGTAACCGCCTCCTTTTTCGAAGTCTATATAAATATGTCTATCGTTATGAGGTGTCATTATATTCCTTGTGATTATAACGTTTATGAATAAAAATTAGAGGTTTTTCTATCAAGTTAATATAACAATATTTCTATTTACGTAGTTATATTTTAAACATAATTATTTGATACATATTTTAATTAATTCTCTTTACAAGATAATATTGGAATATAGCATTTAAAATAATAATATATGTGGACTAATATTATAAACGCGAAAGTATTTGTTTTTTTTTGTGGCGTTTTCACGCCCTATGTATTCAACCGACCGTGATAAAATTTTGCATACACTACTACCTACTATCAGGGGTACAAGTAAAGTTCAACCAGAAAAAATGTACTATTCCCGAGAGATAGATGAAATCTACAATAAAGCGAGAGAAGCCGCGGGCATAAACTAGTATTTATATAAACCAAACAACCGTTCACTTTACATAGTATAAATAAATAAATCCCCACCACGCTACCACTCTGAAACTTATGAAGGACGTCACGTGACTTCGTAAATTGTTGGATCGAAGCGACCACGAAATTCATTTATTACTTAGGTAAGCATATAAATATATTGTGATTTTAAGTTAAAGATTTATTATATTTTAATTTGTCTATTGATACATACATTACATAAACTTATATGATCAGAATACATTATGTGAAAATATATCTACTTATGACAATTTTGAATAGTTATTTTTTGTATGCAAACATTTCCATTCTAACATTACTTTTAAGTTGTTCGGTATGGTATTTAATCTCTTTGCTAACTATTTGAATAAATGACATAATTCTATTCTATTTTTAATCTGTGATTCAACGTATATGACGTTCTGTGATTATGTCTTTAGATAATTGTATTGTTTATGCACTTATAGGTCCTATAACACCACATTATTACATTTTTTTGTATTAGTTTATTTTGTATAGTTCTACTATATATAATAAATAACACCGATAATGGAAAGGTTAGTTGAATAACGTGTCGATATTACGAAAAGAATGTAAGCCGTTTCTTTACATTGTGACTTTAAACAGGACAATATAGGAATTTAAAAAAAAAGTAGTTATTTATTAATTTAACATTTTTTATCAGACTCATTTTCATGTTTCTCTATTTTTTTTACTTTTAAATTTATAAAACGAATATTCCAAATTAGTATTCTGTACAAAATTTTCACCGATTTTTTAGTAAAGTATGCGATAATAGAATACATATTTGAATCTATAATATAAACAGAACATTCATGTTATGAAAATATTTAAATATTATGCATTAAAGCACGCGGAAATACCGTCCAGAAATAGCACACGTATTTTAAAACCACCCATTCAAAGTCGTTATCCACTTCTCTGAATTCTAAAACCTTAAATAAAATGTGCACAGCAAAATATCCACAAAGCGCCTCCTAATTCCCGGTATGAGATGTTCCAACATTCAGGAATCTTTTCCATTCCACATGACTCCGTCCGATATGTAATTAAAATTTCAGAGTAAATCTGAAGCCTCAGTCACTCGAGTCTGTACGTGACTCGGAATAATTCACTTATACGAGATATTCTCCCGACTGACATACGCTTTGACTTGATGATTACTCGGACTTGAATATCAGATGGCACGAACTTAAAATAACAAAAGAAATGGAAATCGAACGGATTATCATATTTTTAATGATTCGAACTCTCTCATTTACTGTTGAGATAAAAGAAAACGTATTATTTGACGTTGTCGCTAAGTCCTTTTGGTGAGAAAAATATTATTTTTAAGATAATATTATTATTACATAGTATAAAATAAAGTCCCCTACCCCGTCTGTCTGTCTGTCTGCTCGCGATAAACTCAAAAACTACTTAATGTATTTTTATACAGTTTTCACCAGTGGATAAAGCGATTCACGAGGAAGGTTTTGGTATATAATTTGTCAATGATTTATTTTTAATCAGGGCGGGACAACATCTGCCGGGCCCACTAGTATATTATAAAACAAAGTTCCCTACCGCGTATGCTTGTGTGTCTGTTCGCGATAAACTGAACACTATATATAAAACTATTCATGAAGAAGGTTGAAGTATATAATTTGTCAAAGTTTTTTTTCATAGTAGGACAACGTCCACCGGGCCCGCTAGCAAGTATATAAGTATTATAAAAATTGTTACCACGATTAAAGCGTTTAATTACAGCATCAGAATCCTGTTAGACTATTGAAATGTATAATTGGTTTTATCCAATTGTAGACTGACCTTGACGAAAGAATTGTTTCCTTTTCTGATGAGAGAGAAGGAGAGACTCGTCCAACACACTCTACAAATAATTCTTAGTTATATAGCGTTTCTTTTACCTACTACTCATTCTTCTTTATATAAAACTACGGGGCTGCTCCGGTTTCGAACGATTTAATGTACTATTATGGTATTACAAGTGTCTAAACGATTTAAATACATTTTTTGTCGCACGTAATTTTAATTCTGTAATTTTCAAAGGTGTTTACTGTGATAATATACTGTAAAGGACATATATCAATTACATTAAATGGAACATACATAACTAATTGGTTAAGGATTATTATTATATTATCAAACAATCGTCGCAAATAACCAATATTTATATAATAGAATGTAAGTATGTAAAAGAAATGATTACTGTAGACCAGGGCTTCTTAAACTATGGCTCGCGACCCCAAATGGGGTCGCGTAGCAAAATTCTGCGGTCGCGAGAGATTTAGATTTTTGTATGTTTCAAAACGAATTCTAAAACTATATATTTTCATATGTATATGTATATTGTTACGTAATAAATAAATCATCAAAAAATATTAATTTATGTTTCTTTTATATTTGTATGGGGTCGTCAAGAAACTTGCAATCATAAATGGGGTCGTGAATGACAAAAGGGCTTGTTAGCCCTGCTGTAGACTATCGTTCCGAGATAGACACATATCTACTATTCGAAACTTTTCTGTAGGCATTCTTTAAATGTACAAATCTAATACGTTTTTATGTATCTCAAAAACATTTACACAAGCATTATCCATGGAAGCACCTGACAACTCTTTACGACTTCATAAGAATACATTGACTTTTCTTTACTTTATATAAAGATAACATGTAGTATTATTACGGTGCCTTTTTAAACGACTATTTTTCTTTCGATTCTGAAACGAAATTTTACTAGAAATATGTATTTTGAACGTTTTATAACGGTGATAATTGTGACTTAACTATAACTTGCAAAGGTGAAGCAGTACAGATTAGTAAAATCAAATATTGTAGATAATTCTTGTATTTTTATTGTTATTATTTAAATGGCTAAAAGCCTACATGAATACCATTTATTAAGTCAAATAAACAAAAGCATGAATTTATTTTTCGAGCTTCGAATAAGGTGATAAATTAATAAAAGTTTACGACAATGGATGTCGTTTTAATTAATAATGAACTGAGCTCCCAAATATATCCTAATACTGCAATTAAACAGTGAATAAGCAGCCGCATAATTTGTAATAACCGTGAAACAGTACAATGGTATTATTAAACCACAAATGATAGAGTATTTACAAAATAAATTGCCACAGTGGATTGCCGAAAGATACGCCCTGTCGAGTCTTTGTGATAAAACACAATAGACACTTTGAGAGCAAGATCTCGTGGAAGGCTTTCGCGGACGTTGTAAATAATTTTTACCTCGATGGAGAATAATGCTACGGTTATTTTTTTATGTCATACAAACAAACAATCGTCTTGAGAGGATTCTTTTTAAAACAAAATTGAAGATCTCGCTTGCCAACGACACGGCACTCGAAATTCAATAAAATTATGTATATCTCTTTTCTTTGTATTTATAATTCGAATATGTAGATATTCTTGACTAGTTCTTTTTTTTAAATTTATGTAAAATCTGTTTTGGGACTATGTGAATTTGACTTTGTGAAATTAATATGTGTTAAGAAAAAGAGATAGCTGTAAATGTATATATAGGTTTTAGGCGGTGAGAGAATGAGATAGTATATTCTTAATGTTCTCGAAATATATACCTACAAAGAGAAAGAAACGAGGAAATCTATATAACATTATTTTCTGTTGGATCGTAGTGTCTATCCCGCACTTTTAAAAATTAATTTGTGTTGTGCATTATTAACATTGTTCATACATGTTAAAACATTACAAAATAATGTTGAAAACTAATTATTTCCACCTTTGTAGTGTATTCATATCATTCTCTTAAAAAAATATATCATCCTTTCTACCGCGCATGAACTACACACGACTTTTTTTAGTAACTTCTCTACATCAGCAACATCTAATATTTTCGTATTTATAATTATACTAGCGGGCCCGGCAGACGTTGTCCCGCCCTGATTGTAAAAAAATCCTTGACAAATTATACACCAAAACGTTCCTCGTGAATCACTTTATCCACTGGTGAAAACCGCATAGAGATCCGTTCAGTAGTTTTTGAGTTTATTGCGAACAGACAGACAGACAGACGCGGTAGGGAACTTTGTTTTATACTATGTAATAATTTTATATTTATTGTATATAAGTTAGATTGTAAATACTTTTGTATTTTTTTATGTCATTTTAATTATTTCGCATTATATTTATCATTATCTTAACTACACTGTAGTCCCAATATCGAGTTCAAAGATAAACTAAGTAGTATTTATTATACAATTGCTTTTACCCGCGCCTTTCCTAGTGTCAATGTGGATTTAACCCATACGTAGGTAACAGTACTTTTTTACAAGAAATGTACCCTATACTTTACTTTTTACTCCTGATAATGAATACGCAAAATTTCAATATAATCGGTTGAACATTTTCGGTGCAAACCTGTAAGAAACAAACAAATCGATATAGACATTGATAATATTAATTTAGATTCCTTCACACTCATCTAGAAGAAACACCTCAGTTTGTGATTAGTTGCTGCGGGTACTTAGCAAAAACCAAAGGCTTACTGTTTCGTAAAAGACTACATTGTTCAAGCTTTCGTTCTAATGGGTAATGACGTCACTGAAACCTAACGCGGGTCGGTGTCCGGCTCGTTTGACGTTTATGAGGGTACACTAACATTTATATAACTAATTCGATATGTTCGAACAACATGCTCACTTAATTTTCTATTCTCACCTATTGTTTTACAGAATAATATCGAGTTGCGAGGGATATATCTTACCTATGACTTAAAATTAAAATAATCTATTTATAATCTATTAATTTTCTAGGTATTGAAAACCCTTATTTAAATGAAGCCTTTCGGTATATGATGGCTGATAATTTAACAAGATTTTATTTAGTTTGCAATATTTTTTACTTTGTTTCGGTTAACTTTACAAGGTCAGTTAGAACCAACACTTTTAGACCTAAGACTTTGTAATTTTTCATGTTCAGTTCGGATAACAATATTAACAATCAATATTTATAGATCAAAATTAATTGTCAAATTATTAACTGTTGGAAAAATAAATGCTAATTTTATGGTAATTGATTTATTGGAAATAAATAATTACGTATAAAAATAAATAATGTAATGTAAATCGCACCCTTTGTTTTGCCTTTCCGAAAACATAGTAAAGATAATGCTCTAACACTTCTAACATATTTCAAAAATATCATTTTGTTTCAGATATTTTCTGCTTCCATACTTTTTATTCACACACCTCAACTAAGAAAGGAATTTAAACAATTAAAAGTAATTATTGGAATGCATAATTTACGTATAAATCAAATAATACAAATCATCGCTAATACATATTCTACATAACAGAGGCCAAGTTAAAAAAGTAACAGATTATTAGTTTCAAAATAACATCTAAGTCATAAACACTGTGAAGAAAATTCAAATAAGATATAACTCCGGCAAAACTTTCCGCTAGAAAACAGTCACATATGTACCTCGTTCAATCTCAAGTAAGACTGTCGCTCCACTATCGCGACACTCAATTTGTCTGACTGGCATTTGCTTGGCATGCGGAACATGATGCCAGAAACATTTACGTTTCCACGTAAGCGGGAAACGTCACTACCGAGTTACGCTAGAATCAAGTTAACTGACAATGCAGACTGAAATTGGATCAGAATTTGGGGGGAAATATTATGGTTTCTCTGAAGCGAAAATGTATTTTGAAATAAATATTTTATCTATCGTATTTTTGGTTACACACCTATCAAATTACTACACACCAAAAATTTGTTTTTTTATTGTAATTCTGTTTTTATCCCTCTTATTTCCATTTATCAATCTTAAGTTATCTCTATTACATTTTACTATTACTGCCTAGCCCCTATAGGAAACTATAATGATAACGACATTGGAAATATAAAATAATCAACGTGCAAAGAATGTCAATGGTTCGTTACTCAATTAACCTTTCCACCGTCGATGTGTGAAGCGATTAAAGCGAACCGCTTGAAGTGATGTCTGCTGAGACGATAATGTGTTCGGATACCCCGTCGATAGACTTAGGTTCAAATCCTGGCTAGCTACCACCCTCAAGTTGGAAATCTTTTGCCAAGCACCTGTTGATGTGTTCCCACAACTGCACTTGACAGCGGGCCTCCTTCTAGGTTTAGGTCATTTAGCATCAGATAGGTTTGTGATCAAACGCTGAACCCTATGAAGTTTTAATAGGTGGTAGAGTCACGCTGAAACTATTACTGGTTTCAGCATGAATGGGTCGGCTCGCCCGGGGTACTACCACCCTCTCATAGAAAACCGACGTGAAGTAACATTGCTTGCATTGTTGCGTTTCATTTTGTCAGTGAGAGCGCCGAAGGACCACCTCCCCCCACTTTCCCCTCCTCCCCACTTTCCAAACCCCTCTCCCCCAAACACAAGCTGGCAACGCACTGACGACTCCCCTGGTGTTGCTAGTGTCTATCTAAGTCTAGTGTCTACGGCGGTGATCACTTACCATCAGGTGATCCGCCTGTTAGTATGCCACCTGTAATATGAAGAAAAAAAAAGTATAAAAAAGAATGTATGGAGTATATACTACTCTGGAAGTCCTCTATTTTCCAGTAACAGTCTTGTCCAATCAATGCACAAACATTCCACCCGCAAACCAACAAAAAAAAAATGAATGCGACTATAATCTCTACATATTATAAAACAAAGTCCTCTGCCACGTCTGTCTGTCTGTCTGTTCGCGATAAACTCAAAAACGACTGAATAGTTTTCATGCGGTTTTCACCAGTAGAGAAAGTGATTAATGAGGAAGGTTTAAGTATATAATTTGTCAAGGTTTTTGTTATCATGGCGAGATAACGTCCGCCGGGCCCGCTAGTGTTATAATACATATTTAAGCCCACCTCATTAATAGGTTAAACTTAAAAATATAAACATTGAATCCGGCCCCATTATAGAACTCGTTTACACTGTTCATGGTTACAAGAGGCTTCGTGGAATTGCATTGTTATCCGAGATCCAACGTCCACTAGGGGGTTGCTTTATCTGGATAGAAGTAGATCTCGATAGGTCCGGGCCACGTGAAATATTACCCTCGAAATTGCTTTCGATTTAGATCCTGAAAAGTGTGGTTTCCCTTGTTTATCTCTATATTTTCAGGTACATTATACTTGTATTAGACCATTCGTATAACAACTGATATTGTGATGATACTCTAAACATACAAACAACGTATATATATATATATATATAAAAGTCGAAGAGCAACAATCAAATGATTACTAAGTACTCGCTTGGGGGAATAATTGAACGACGTTATGTAAGATCAGATCAAAGTAAGAAAAATACTTTTTATGAGAAAACTCATAAATATCAAACTGACTTTAAATATTCAATGAAACCTTTTCTTTTAAGAAATAATATAACTCAATATTTTTCTATTTAACATTGTTTAAATTTGTGTTTGCAACTTTTATATTTTGGGGCTTAATTCACTTTTACATGACGTCGTCCAATTACTATTACTTTTTTTATAAAGCATTCAGTAAACAACGAAATATTTATTAGTTGTAATATGATATTTACTCTTACATTTATATGTTTAGTTATAAATAGTGTAATAACAGTTCTTGAAGATGGAAAACAAAGCAAAGCAAAATCTATATTAGCGAATACATGTATTCTTTTGTTTATTGTGAGAAACGCTAGAATAACTGTAAAACTCTTTGTATTTTAATTCCATATATTGTTAAGCTGGATCTTAGATTTTAGTGACAGTGAATACTGCATACATGTTTAGCTCCATTTTCATATATAAATTTCGTTAACCAAACTCATTAGCAAATATTAAAGAAAAACATAAAAGTAATATACCATTCACGAGTACGTTAGAATATAATTACGTAAAATCAGCTAAACAAGATAAACAAAAATATAAATTTCAGAAATAGCCGGCTGTTTCCTCGAATCCTTAAACACAAAGCGCCTTAGGATTACCGAACACAAGACTTTACAGAAATTATATTAAAATTCCGTTTGTTTGCTACAAATTGAGGCAACGGAAAGGGCACCTCTAATGAGATAATAACATTTCCTGTGCAGGTGGTTTCCATTTTGCTCGACAATACTGGACCTTCTAGTTTCTTTAATAAATCCAAATGTATTTATCCATATATTGAGTTGCCGAAACATACAGATAATACTAATATTAACTAATATTATAAATGTCAATATGTTTGTTTACTACGCTCTCATGTCTTAACATCTTCTCTGATCATCACGAAATTTAGAGAGGGTACATACAGAAAAGAAGACGTTGTATGCAGAAATATGTACTGTTTAAGAGGAAAATTAATGTATATTAATGTCAAATTTATGAACGAGAGCAAAACTGTGTGCAACAGTTAGTATATAACTAATCAGAAACAGTAGTTGCTTATAAGTAATCTGAAAAGATAAAAAACATATTCCAATAAAGCTTCCGGAATAATTAAATTAGACTAGTATTAAAATAGATATATGCGGTGTTTTTACAAAAAAGTTAAATACGTATTGAATACTTGCTTTAAAAAGGTTTCGTATTAAATGCACCGCGCTTGCCCGAGGCAAGTTCGCGTTATCCTTTTTCGCAAGTCTAACCTAACGTAACCAAAGCGTAACAAAAGAGCAAGATGGCGAACATTCAGCGACCGCGGTGCATTTAATACAAAACCTTTTTAAAGCAAGTATTCAATACGTATTTAACTATTTTGTAATAACACGGATGAAGTTTTATACCAAAATAAAATACGTTGTCATTTATTAAAAAATACATCGCATTATTATAACTGAGGAACTATAATCCTTACTAATATTATAAATGCGAATGTGAGTTTGTTAATTTGTTAACTCGTTTATTTAACGTTACGTTATGTAACCTTAGTGTAACTACTCAACCAATCATCATGAAATCTTCCACACACGTTGTCAGGGGTACCTACAGAAAAGGACACACCAGAAAACAAAATACTGGTCCCGATGGATAGGTTAAGATTACACTGATGCAACCGAAGCCGCGAAAAATATTTTCGTAAGAGGCCTACCTTTCTGTTATAATAATGTACTAGAATGCTAAAATAAATCTAGATGTAGTGGTAATAGGCTTTCCGCTTGAACTGAGGAGTAGCGGATTTCATCTCCTTACATTTACTGACTTTTCTATGTTTAATGTATGAATTTTGTCGAGTATTTAATATTTATTCTGTGTGTATGTTTATTAGTTATTTAGTTGCCACAGTACAAACTATTTTTGTTCTGAAATAAAATATTCGTGTATGAAATTGTGCTCTTGTGTTTATAATTTTCTTTATTTACAACATATTTAACCGAAGCTCTTAGTATACGTACGGAGGGCGAACGCAAAGTATTAGAGCAGTTATTAACTGACCAAACGATTTCTTTTCTGTGGTTTAGATGTGGTCTACGGTTCATAAAATGTTTTACAAAAAACAAATGATCGATATAACCTCACCTATTAGTCAATATTTGCTAAATATCTTATAAATTGAATGATTTCCGCATAACTGAAATTTGAAATAGCATCCTAAACACTTTCGATTTTATAATGAGGCAAACGAATAGGTAGGTGACCTGATGTTAGGTGATCACCACCGTCTATAGACTAGCAACACCAGGGGAGTCGCAAGAAATGAGAGAGGGGAGGCGAAGGTAAGGAGGGAGGGTGAGAGAGGAGGTATGCCTCCGGCGTCCTCACTGACCGAACGAAACGCAATAATGCAAGCAGTTACTTCACATGGGTGTTTCTGTGGGTCGGCTGGTACTATCCCGAGCGAGCCGACCCATTCATGCTGAAACCAGTAATAGCTTCAGAGTGACTCTACCACCTACAAGATTATTTTTATTAATTATTTATGGATGCAAATATGTATGTTTTACATATATTTAGATCATATTTGTATATATATATATTGTTAATATAAATCCCACGTAAATACTGCTTAAAATGGCATTTAGATTTAACAAGCATAACACGTGCTGAACAAGTAAACCGTAACTCAGTAGGCAGGTGCGCCGACAATCCGAAGACAAGTCCATACATTGAAATTTAATAAAAGTTCCCTTTACGGAGCTACAAAACGTTTACACAATTTACGATTTACCGCGTAAAAATGTTCATAGTATTATATGTTTAAAGCTTTTTAGGTATTGTATATATCGGGGGAGCCTCTATTGACCTGCGATACCGCGCTATTGACTATAACCGGGGTGTTACTAATGACCTCAAACGCTATTGGTTGAAGTTATCGGATGTTAATTATTTACCCCGATGTGAGACGCCATTGTTTGGAGGTATCGGCTATTTATGTACCTTGATGCCTTAAAAGGCGACCGATGACTACATTCTGGGCATACTCGTTCAGACAGTGGGGCTAGTCACACCTACGGGTAATTTAACGTAATTATAATCAGTGTTGTGTTTCTGTAACGGTTAACGTTTTATTGGATTGTTCTTGGTAGATTGATCGATCAAATCATAACCATGGTGTCACTATGGATGACGTTATACTTCTACATGGACGCAATTTTATCGCTGCCCTTATATAACTTTTGTGAAATAAAACAAAGGTTATGGTCTATTTTAAAATAAACAAACAATAATTATACTAACTTCAACAGACTTGATAGACAAAATAGTTTACTTTCGCTTTTACACCTATGCTCCCGATTTACAAAGCGAATTGACTAGCGTTTAATTTTTTGATTTAAAAAAACGCGACTGAACAACGTAGTATATATCTCACTGAAATAAGCATTCATAGTCCCCATCTACTCAAAGAATCCCGCGCCGCGTCATAAGGGCCGCCGACAATTTTATATTGGTCTTGCATAGCATACTTTATAAATGACACCTTGAACAATGATTATGCGCTTCTAGGGATCTTAACGTTACGTTAACTATAACCTACCTCAATCAATACGCTATAACGTCAAATCTGTCTTTAATAATTGACCACAATCTTATCTGATGATAAAAGACGTGTGGTCTACGTTGATAAGCTCGCTACGCTTGAGACAACTGGTTATCAAGTGCAGCAGCCGGAACACACCAACAGGTACTTGGCGACAAATTTCCAATTGATGATGGTAGCTATTTAGAAACGCCTACCATCATGCTATGGCTTTATTATAATGGTTTCCTTCATCAGAGTTTTAGTTCAAAGAAACTAAAAATAAACAATCTCTTGAAACTTCATAATATTAATATAGATTTATTAATATATCCCGTTAAAAAGATAGAATAACTACATATTTTAGCGAAGTTAATACACCTTTTATAAGTTCCACAAAAATTGTAAGTAACACCTTAGAAAATCATTTATTTAAGAAAGTGAACCCGCTTCACCCACTCAATAGTCGTGCAGCCCATACAATCGTCACAAACGAAATCGAAACAGAGATCCCAAATCCATTACGCACTACACGCAGACGTGTACATTTTTTTCTATATGAAAGCCTACCGGAGGGCTGGTAATGGAGAAAGTTTTTCCTTCAGCCGTAATTGTGAGGGCCGATGCAAGGTAATAAATAACCGCAGCCTGCGGCCCTCTGATTGAACTTGCTAATGAATGAAGGATAAGAAATTCGGAAATCGAAACCTTCAGGTTGCTACTGTAAGAATTTCTTTTTTCTTGAAAAATTAGTTAACTTTTCACTGTAACCTCAACTTCGGTTATAAATGGATTTGTACAATGTTATTTTACAAATCTTGTGTTTATTTACGACTATTTAAAATTGTTAATATTTAAGAATAAAAAACTAAAATTAATAAATCTATACATAAATAAATTGGATTTTGTTATTTGTCCAATAATTTCCGAAACGATGGATACGATTTTGATTGGACCGTTACTGGTAAATAGAATTTTCAGGTTATTGTCTATCCTACAAAACATTGCGCTTTTCTGAATGGACTCAGTATGAGTGATACAATTTAACATATGTAACTCAAAATCAATACAGGAGTTACAAACTTAAACAATAATCATAAAATTACAATAAAAAATATAGAGGACAACCCATTATTCATCCAAATAAAACACGTAGTACCTTTTTAGCCACAAGTAAATTTACACAAGGACGTACCAATCAATTAACAGATAAATCATTTAATTTCCATATAATTTCTGTAACTTCTCACTGCATATCGTGGCGACTTAATATTACGTTCATATATTCAATGAGATTATTACATGTGAAATAAATTACAAAAATAAATAAATTTTAATGCCTTATCTATTGCAACGTATTAAGTATTCATTGCTTTCCGGTTTAAAAAAATTCAATGCGTTTCCCGCAATATCGAAAAGTCAAAAGGATAAATCTATTTTCCCTGATCGGATGTAGTTATCAATAATTCCTTTCGAGATATGCATTAAAAATATCTGATGCGTACGTCAAAGGGCGGCTTGTTTTCTTAACAAAGTGAGTTCGTGAGATGGGCACAAATGAGGCGATCCCGGCCGACCCTTGTTTTCCTTTAAAACAACTCGGTTGCATAGCACTGTCCTATAGAACTGATACGCAGGGGAATCTTGACTTTGCGATTCGCAGAAGTGTACACTGAGATGGAAAACTTTCATATGTACTCTTCCTTTCGAAACAAGGAAGCAAAATTAGTATGAAATATGAAAAAAAAAATGGTAGAACCGATTGACGTGGTGATTTTTGGGGTGGCTTATAACCAGAAGCGGATGTCTTGCGGCGAATGATAATGACGATTATTTTTTATATTATAGGGGACAAATGAATAGGTGGGTCACCTGATGGTAAGTGATCACCGCCATCCATAGACACCAGCAACACCAGGGGAGTCGCGAGTGCGTTGCCAGTCTTGCACGATACATATAATACTTTTTAAGTAACATAGATTTATATAATTATTGTATTATTTATTTATATTTGTATTTCGGAAAATTACCGCTACTGGTTTCACGGCGCTTCGTTTCACAATTCCATCAAATGGTGCCTAAAACAAGTTGAATTTTAATTAGCATGCGAACAGCCTCAGGAGGATCACATCATATCACAAAAGGACAAAGGAATAACCGTTACCCTGCAACCGGCTAATTAAACATGGGAACAGTTGTTCCACAATACTTACAATTAGTTTTGTACAAAAGGATTTTTATAAGAATATTGACTTATGATAATATTTACCAATAGAGCAGTGACGCATTTTTTTTAGTTTTCTACTGACATCTGTGGCCGGGCCGGAAATCGCTAGCATATACTGGGTGTTAGGTTAGACGCCGGCAATATTTTTACAAAACAATCATTAGTCGTTTCTGGTTCTGAAGCAATTAAAAATAGGTGCTTAATATTTTATCTAATTATCTCGAGAAAAGCAAAACTGATTTTTAATCAACATTCGATGATTTACGCAAAAAGCGCTATGAATCAGCGCCCTCAATGTGCGCCGCCACGCAGTCCGACCCGCATCCCGCACCTCAGACCATGCTCCGCTTCCCATTGTTCGACCGTGCATCGTTCCGGCGATAAGTAGTTACGTAATGATTAACCTTGAAAAGCTCCCTTTCGATTCTGTTCATTGAACCTTCGGGTGATTTTTTACAATTAAAAGTATCGTTCCCATACTTTTAAAAGTTTTAGAACATACTTTAACTAAGATTCTCTTTGTTGTTTATTAGTATTTGTTTTGATATCATTATTTTATATGTTAAATGTAACCATCAACTATCCCACGATTGAAGGGTGTTAACCTTTAAACAGTCACCTCGTTTTCACAGCCTAAGTAAGTGTCCTTATAATCCTCGCCGCAGTCGAAGGCAATCGGATAACTTCCAAAGTACTTCGAAAATCACGCGAAGATAAATGCATCTCCTCAGTCTCGTGTCTCCATATACGCAGTTACAAACATACACAAGTCTATAACCGACAGATCACTTAAGACGGCAGAATATCGTTACGCGTCCTACACCTAATTATTTAACCGCAAAAGGGAAGTCCGGTGTTTCTCTTTTTCTCTCTCCGCCATTCTTTCGTGAGAATAACATGCTCACTGAGGCGAAGAAGTTACATCTCGTTCTTAATCATGGACTGAAAATCACAACCGGAAACGAGAGTTCGATTGATTAAATATATAATTTTTATTTTTTTCCTTTTTACTGTTTCCATGTAAAATGCCTAATTTCATGTGTCAGATGAAATATATATTCGCCTAATATTAATGCGAATGAGAATTTGTTTGTTATGCTTTCAAGCCTTAACTAATCAACCTGAACTTTTGCATAAACGTTTTCAGGGTACAGAAAATGACATAGGTTACCTTTCATCTAGAAAGAAAGTCCTATTCCCAAGAGATAGATCTATCCACATTTATGTGAGCAAAAACTACTAATATAATTATCGGATTCTGTTGGACAATAAAATTTTCTAATAACCTTAACATCGACCATTGTGGAACGAACGCATGAGGACGACTAGATAAAATTGCATGGGATTAATTTGTCTACCTGGTCAAACGATATGATCCCTGGTTCTGACAGCCTTTGTGCTTTCACTGATATGCATGGACTTCATTACTATATAATACACCTCGTGAGTTAGTTCGGCAAAAAATTAAACCAAGATTTGCCGACATTCATCTTCGCTTATAATTGAATATCTATTGTACAAAATGTCCTGAATTCGCGTTCTTTAACAATAGAAGTACTTACTCTTTTTATTTTTCATGGGCTTCTTTAATAGTTATGATATAAAGTTGGATTTAAAATGTATGTAGGGATAGTAAAACCAGTCAAAATTTCGTGCGAATTAATACCTCATTTATTAATTAGTACAACATTTCGAATCGATTTGTAGTAACAAAAGCATCGTTAATACAATAGTTTATTATAAAAATTCTTCCCCGACATTGTACACAAGAAAAATATTGCCCAAGTAAGGCAATAACAAGCGTCGTTAGTTGCCAAGTTGGGACAAAGTTCCAACTATTTTTGTCTGTCATAATAGCCCAAGTTTGTGGCGGCGACGTCGGACAATCTGCTCGCTATTTTCATTGGTGATACTATATTTATTTTAGCTATTATAAGTATAAACGCACCTCAAGCAATTTTCTGTAATAACAGTGGTCTAATTTTGAAGCGATTGATCGAGAGAATATTTTTATTAATCTGTTTTCTAAATTGAAACCGGGAATTTATTTGATCGTACTATATGGAGTCACCATTATACAAATCACGGTTTATATCAAATTAGCTACCATACGCGACTTCGTACGTGATAAATCATTACATAGTATAAAACAAAGTCCCCTACCACGTCTGTCTGTCTGTCTGTTCGCGATAAACTCAAAAACTATCGAACGGATTTTCATGCGGTTTTCACTGGTGGATAAAGAGATTGATGAGGAACGTTTTAGTATATAATTTGTCAAGGATTTTTTTCATAATCAGGGCGGGACAACGTCTGCCGGGCCCGCTAGTTGAATCATATAGTGGTGAGCTAAAGTAAAATGAATAACATAAAACTGTCTCTGTAAAAAAACATTCATCTTTCTCAATGATCGGTCAAACATTTTGGAATTTCTCAATCTCAAGTATACCAACATTCACAAAGTCATACATATTTACGTGTAGTATATTATAAAACAAAATCCTCTGCCACGTCTGTCTATCTGTTCGCGATAAGCTCAAAAACTACTGAATGGATTTTCATACGGTTTTCACCAGTAGATAAAGTGATAAATGAGAAGGGTAAAGGTATATAATTTATTAAGGTTTTTTATTATCAAGGCGGAACAACGTCCGCCTATCTCGCTAGTATTTAATATTTAATTATTTCTATGTGATATGCATCTTTGATGCGCACTTCGGGATCTTAAAATAAATACTTTATTACCGATTCAATTGATATTTTTACTTTATCCAATACAATGCCTCGTGAAATATAGATAGTATAGATTTTATGGTATTAAGTTCGCCTTTGTATAAAACTGAATGCGCAATAAAGTATTTTCTATCCATTGCGGTAATAAAATAAATTCACTAAATGCAACAAAATAATATTTGATCTCGGGTAAATGGGGGATGGTAAGATGTCTGAGGACTTGTTTCCGTACAATTGAACTCCAACGTATTGGTTCCTTGCAAAAACTGAGCTTTGTGATCGTCATAAAGAGGATACAGGAAAGCATGATACAAGGATTTGTAGGGTTGCCAAACGTAGGAATAACTTGTATGGGCCTCATATTATAATTACAAATCAAGTCAATTAGTCTCATGAAAACAAATTATTGTGCTAAAATATGTTAAATAATATTGTTTATTATTTTTTTTGTTATAAATATTTTATTTAATATATTATATATATTTAATTTTTAACGCAATATAAAAAAGTTGATTGTTTTATAAGTATAAAAAATCTCGACTTTTCGTGTGTACAACGTGATAAAAATTGTCATAATAATGTATTATTTTTTAATTCTATTATATAATTACTTACATATATATTTTTACTCTTAATGAAATTAATCAAGACATACAAAATGCATTTTTATCGTATACATTTTTTGCACCATCATGAAAAAACAGCACTATAAAAGTTTGAACAAGTATGTAAAATGTTATATTTATTTCCTCTCAAGTGAGTTATATAATTTTGTCCCTTTGTCAACCCTGGATTTGTGTACTGCTAGTAATAGACTAATATTGTTCTATTCAATGTACTAAGATGCTTGAAGTTTATTGTTTTTAAATTGTTCTGTCGACTCCCAACATAATGTTACGTTGGCAGTGCAGTAAAATACCGTGTATAGGGAATGGTTAAATAATTTAACATCCAATGCAAAAACAAAGAAAAGACACTAAACTTCACAAGTAAGTTGCTTGTAGTCACAGCCTTTTTCAATCCTAGATTTTTTTCTTATTGTTTATTGTTGTTGCTCTGATATCTAATCTATAATTAAATACCCAATTAAATTATGTTTCGCTTATATGACTATAAACGATAGGTGGAAGTTTCGCGACTTTTTTCTGTTGTTTCCGAAACAAGATTACATATTACTCTTTGTGTGTGCCGCCTCAACATATGACAGAGTTCGCGTGAACTTATGAGTATTGCGTAGGATCTTTCTGCATACTAATAGTACAGCGTTTGTTTTTTGTCGAAAATTCTAGATTTTCTAGGTATACTATTCAGAAATAGAATGAAAAAACTTGTTCTTATAATAGTTATGGCAATATATCCGCATCAAATACTATGATACTCTGCAACTTAAGATTGTTTATTGATAGTACATATAATAATACCTTATATACAAAAAAGTGGTAGAAGTCTACCGTTTTGCGCACATCACAGAAAAACTATTGGATTTTTTTTGTCTTACTTATTAGACACTTTGTCTTTATCTAAAAAAATATAACGATAGTTTCATTTAATATAACGTTTTCGGAAACTACGATAAGTACTACGTGTTCAGCGGTGTGTATTTGCCCGCCGTAAAGAAGTGGAACAAGCGATATGGTTCTTATGTATTTTTTTCTCTGTACAATATATGTTTTAACATATTGTTATAAACCACGCCGACGAAACTGGAAGTATCAGCTAATCACAGATACAGTACTCCATTAAATAAAAATGTAAAAAGCACATACGAGTTACGCTTTGAGAATAGTAGAAAATATCTATAAAAAGCGATTTAACCCAAACATTTTACGTTCAGGGTAAAGTTAGAAAATGTATTATACTTGAACACCTTAATAACGACACGAAATCCAGATACATTGCCTTCGCCGGGAACAAGTTGAAAGAGTTGATTTATATTGTATCCTTCTGAGACCCGTATCACTCGATTTGCAGGATAAATAATCGTAGTTGTGTGACAAGCGGCGAATGAACAATGTACTACATTTGTGACCTGAATAAGGTATGTCGGATACAGAGTTTTTCTTACGTATCTGTTCTACGTAATGATAATGTACCTTGCTTTAGGAGCACGTAGAAAATAATTGATGTATTTGTGTGAAACTGTCTTTATAATAGATATATAGTCTTTATATAGACCTTTATAATCAGTTAAATACTATTTATTCAACATTAAAATTCAAATACCTAGTACCTTTAATTATTCCCACACTAGCGGGCCCGGCAGACGTTGTCCCGCCCTGATTATAAAAAAGTCCTGGACAAATTATATACCAAAACGTTCCTCGTGAATCACTTTATCCAATGGTGAAAACCACATAAAGATCCGTTCAGTAGTTTTTGAGTTTATCGCGAACAGACAGACAGACAGACGCGGTAGGGGACTTTGTTTTATACTATGTAATGATTCCCAAATGTAGCATAAGATACCTACACCCGAACTGTTACTTACATTACTTCGTAATCTGTATTTCGAATAGTAATTAATCCACACTTATATGTCATTGCGTGACAAGTTACAATCTCCAATGATACATCTAAAATCAATCGCAGAATATATGTAAGTATATCACTTTAAAACGACACCTATTTGCCTTATCCTGTTTTTGTTATGTTTGTAATTATTAGGACAAGGTTTGTATGAAAAAAATGGTTCTAAAATTTCGTATAGAAAAGTAAACAAAAAAGTGTGTGTGTGTACTTATGTACACGCGTTAGAAGTTATACTTCTTTGGCGTAACAAAATAAAAATCTTTTCAAAAGTTTTATCTTACGCCTTATTCTACGTTTGTAGAAAAAACGACACTAACAATAGAAAAAAGGTAAAAAAACAACAAATACAAAGAAACAAAATGTTGACTATAGCTAACTTCAGGGTGTCGGTTTTTCGTAACGGTGTGCGCGCGCATCGTAATAACTACGGGATGTCGGTTTTTCGTGACGGTGTGCGCACGCATTTACGATTTACGAATTTACTCTCATCATTTCTCCCTAACGCGCCAAAAGAAGTATAACTTCAAAAATTTGAGTTAAGAAATTTACAAACAAAAAAGTGAGTGAATATGTGAGAAAGAACACACTAAGGAGATCTTCACAAATATTTGCAAAATTAACAGGTCTTATTTCATGTCATAGCAGTAATATGATGGGAACTTTTAGTCCCATCTTTTTTCATAAGTACACGCATGCGAAAACGGATCTGGCGGGCTAGTCAACAGTAAAAATATTTTCAAAAGAATAAAACAATCTTATTAACCCTATTAATCTGACAAAAGCCATAAGCTTAGTAAATATTTCTCGCAGTAATTCACGCTCTCATATATATTATAAAAATAAATAACATATAAACGAATGAACAGAGTTATTTCCCATTCCCATGGATAAACGGAATACGTAAATAACCTGTAAAAGGGAATATCCTGAAAATCTTTTTTCCATTACACACGCTAGTAATCTCGTCGGCAAATGAGTAATCATTTCCCCATTACCTCGACTACGCGAGCCAGAAAACTGTAAATACATCGTTAAGATATTCTCCTTTATATCTCGTTTTGCCTTCCACATTTCATAATAATATTATATTTTCTATTAATATGACATTTCATTGAAAAGTTACTGAAGTTACGATATAAGGAGGACAGACTGATGATGGAATAAAATTGATATTATAGTGTCACATGACCGTTAAATTTCTTTTAAATGACAATTATTTTTCGTAGCACATTGTTTCATATATTTTAATCATAACAGCAAATTTGTTTATAACGTCATCAAAATTTGATGGCGTCGGAAAGAAGACCGATATAGTCGGCTAAGTTCGATTTCATATAGCGTTATCTTTATCTATCGCAGTCATTGCACTGTGTGATAGAGATAACGCTTTACAAAACCGAAGCAAGCCGATCTTAGGCGAACATTTCACTCTTTTTTCAGACGTGCGAAATCAAATGCCGGGTTCTGTAGTTTGATTACAATTTCACTTAAATACATTAAGATTAAAGAAAATCAAAACTACAATGTAATCTTGTTCTCAAGTTCCCAACATACTAGCAGAAAACTCAGGAACAGGATACTAACAGGAATTTGTCCATTATTTAAACAATTTCAAATATTTTTTCAATAGCATGTTATTCAGTAATGAACGCATGGTCTCTTATATTAATGCCCAATTTTATCTTAACTATGTCTTATATTTTCTTCTGAGACGGTGTATTGATTTTCATAAGTTTACTTTAGTGGATCTTTATTACTCAGCAAACCTGAAAAGCGAAATGGGTCTCGGGTACAACTTTGCGAATAAAAGAAAACTTGAAGGAACTTGAACAAACTGATCTCAGGAATATCGCGGTTATTTATTAAATCCATCTAGTATCCTTGAGAAAACTTTTCAATTAGAAATTAAATAAAATGTATACAGTAAATAAAAAACAGAGAAACCAATCTAATAACAAAATTATTACACCCAAAAGTAACATCTTATCTATTTATGACAAGCCAAGGCAACGTCTATATAAATATAATCTCTTTAGTGTGCATATAACACTAAAGTAATTGAACCGATTTACGTGAGTCTTTTCCAAAATCATAGGTTTATTTTCTGACCATTAAAAACCATCAGTAATATTATATATAAAATTCCGAATGGATGTGAGTAATTTTCTTGTACAAATTTAAGTCCGATATGGTATTCAATCGTTTAGGTAATAAATATAATAATAATAAAAAGATCAAAAAGACCTTGCAAACAGTATCTAAATATATAAAAATCCAGTGCTACGATGTTTGTCCACGTGAACTCCGAAACTGCTCAACCTCTTTATGAAAGTTGGAATTTATGTATTATTTGGTCCGACTTGAGAGATAGGATAGTTTATATTTCGAATAAAAGCCTCAAGATTTTTAATTACCAATTAAATGAAGGTCAATGTTGATTATTGTAAGTTTCATAAGCCTCGAAGAGATGGCGCTTTAAATTTGCTTATAGAAAACTGTAGGACCGACTGTTATAGACATCTCATAATATATTTGAAGTCAATGCCAACCTAAATTCATATCATCTATATACAAAGTTTTGGTCCACTCTCGTAATGAATTTGAAATGTAGGTTGGCATCGACTTCAAATATATTATTAGGTAGCGCAAATATCAATATTTTTTATTTAATTTGGTTAATTTAATAATTCAGTTATTTTTCGCTTTTTAGTGTCTTATTAGTTTTTCACATCGAATGCGTTTTATTTTTTTCGTATTTTTTTTTTATTTTTCCATTTTTTGTGTGCATAAATATATCTGGTTTCTAATGAGTATAATAAATCGGTTCCAATTTCACGAAAATACGTAGAAACGAAGTGGGTGAAAATCAAATAAACGGTTTTTCACACCCTTAGGAGTTGAATATTTTCTTCAAATTTATATGGGACCACCTCTGGATATAACCAATTCAAATAAAAAAGAATCATTAAAATCGGTTTATAATTGACGGAGATATCGATTAACATACATAAAAAAAATACATACAACCGAACGTAGTAACCTCCTCCTTTTTCGAAGTCGTTTAAAAAGCAAATGTATAAGATGTAAAAGCCGTCGACGAACAAATTTTGCGTTTAATAAATTATTTCTCAATAAATTAATAGAAATATTTTTCTCTATAAAATACGTTAGTTTAGTTAATGAACATGGTTAATATTCAATCGCCTTGTTTTTTGATTTCTCAGTTTTTCAGGTTCCATTCTGAAACACTTCTTCTTGCCTAAACGTTTTGAAGTCCATACTTTTGTTGTTTTTTTTATTATTATTATAATACACAAACAAAATTTAATATAATAAATCTACACCTATAAACAGAATTCAAGGGTCTCTGAGGACTAGAGGACTTTTGAAATAATGCTCTTATTAGCTAAGTTACATTATATTTTCCTAAACTAAGTAAATGATTAAATGTAATAGAATTCATTTTGAAATAGCATATCCTTTTGATAAATGTAATGTAAAAAACTCAATAGACGAGGTCTTTTTTAGATTTATTTCCAATAAGTTTCCAATTCATTTAGATAAATCACGTAGTTCATATGGAACGACAAATAATTTTCTTGAGAAGGAAGTTGTTGTATAAAGCCAATTAAAATACTAACATTATGACAGTATCTGAAAGATTCTTTACAATAAATTTTAGATAAGAATCAGAAAGTTATAAAAACTTTTTCCAGTATTACAAAGTTAGAGTAGTACGTAGTCTGATAAATCCTTTCAGGAGCAGAATGCGCATTCAGTCAACTACAGTCGGATAACGAGATAACTGCAAGCGGTGCATTAAAATTAACTTTTCCATTTTCCAGACCTCTTAAGCTTCTTATATTCCGGGGCGGTCCGGGAATTGTGAATAAGGTTTAGCACTGCCCCGATGGGCCGGATTTATTATATGGTACTACGAAACTAATTTCTATGTCGAACGGCAGTTATCCAAGGTTTATGTGAAGCGCTACTTGTAATGGTATTAGGTCTGTATAACAAATATGTTATATGTTTTATCGATGGAACGCTTCAAATAACTACGTAAATATTTACGATATTGGTATATATAATATTTTATTTATCTGGTACTAAGCATTGAATATTAGGATGTAACCTTCTGTAAAATGTTGTGTAGTTTCTATTCTCTTTTTAAGATAATCAAATAATCTGCTAATTATTATTCAAATCTAAACTAATATTATAGTGGGTTTGTTTGTTTGTTTGGTTGACCTTGCTAGGCTCCAGCCGATTTGAGAAACCCTCGTTTGATGTATTGAGGAGGCTTGGTTTTAACGCTAAGCTAATAGAAACAGAGCACAATGAAAAAGAAAACGGGCCTTTCTGAGAGTTTGTTGCGTTAGTGTTTTCGTTGCATGGTCGGGTGTGAAATTAAGTTTTTTTGTTCAATGCAAAAGTTTTCTCTTTTTTCCAATTTTTTTTTGTTTCTCGTTTAAAAATGGTTGGTGTCAATTAAAATACACTTTGAGAATGGTTGGCTCAAAGCAAAAAAAATTTTCTTGTTATTTTGATTATTATATTTTTGTTTGTTTGTTTGTGGGTATTACGGCTGGCCGGGATTTTGCGAAATCGAATTGCGGTTGCATTTTTTTTTGCCGCGGCTCGCCGTTTGCTTCAAAATGGTTGGACGATTCACGGGATTTCACTGGTGATTGCAGACCTATAAAAAGTATAGGTTTAGCCACAGTGGAATCCGAATGCTGATTTTCCGGGCTCACTGACAGCACTCTATGGCTTTTAAGGGGGGGGAGAGGGCGAAATAAAAAGAAAAGAAAATAAAATAGAGTTTTTGACTTTATGGAAAGATAAAAGAAGATCTGAGGATTTGTTTACATATGAGGAGAAGAATATGGATGGGGAAAAAAAAAAAAATTAAAGGGGGGAGGGGAGGAAGAAAAAGAGAAAAAAAATAAGGAGGAGAGAAGAAAAAAGTAGAAAAGGAAAAAAAAAGAAAAAGAAGAAAAAAGAGAAAAATAAAAAAAAAAAAAAAAAAAAAAAATACAGGGGGGGGGGGGGGGGGGGGGGGGGGAAAAAGAAAAAAAAAAAAAAAAGAAAAGAAAAAAAAAAAGAAGGGGGGGGGGAAAAACTGCCACAAAAAAAAAAGGGGGGGGGGGAGGGGGGGGGGGAGGAAAAATAAAGGGTGTTTGGAGTGAGGGGTTAGCTGTCGAATCTGGTGCTCGTTTTGTGTGATGGCTATATATTAAAAAAATGAAATGAAAAAAAGAATCTTTGGGTAGCGAGAAAACGGCGACGAAAGTTCTTCGGCTGCCTAACGATGAGGTATATGTTGGTAGAGAAAAGTGTAGAGCTTGATAATGCCTAAAAAAAATCAGGGATGGATATGATAAATTTTATATTTGAAAAGTTTTTTTAATAAATATTTACCGCCCAACGAAGTGGGCACGGGTCAGCTAGTTTAAAAATATTTCGAATATCATATATCTATTTGTTTAGAATTTTCCTAATATATTTCTCTCCGTGAGTAATTAACTATCTTAGTCAATTATGAGAAATCCGAAAAATAATACGAAATTATGATATCCGTAATATTTGTTGAACTTGAATAATTATTTAATTATGCTAAAATTAAAACAGAAACTTGTAAGATATTTGATAAACGTCATTATTGCAATCGATGTATCAGGTGTAGCAGCAAAACAAATTTTATAAAAGAAGGTATATATGTGTACGCATGTAAACAAACCATCAACAAACACCTTGAGTTTCATACTTTTATTTACAGCAATACATGCTCATATAACACAAATTAAAGTCGCAGGTAATAGCGAAAAGAAAAGCAATAGAGAAAGTTTTACCAATTTGCCAGAATAAAGAGAGTTTCAATCAAAGTTGGATGAAACACAAACCAAAAGAGTTGCGAGCGTGGAGCGGCGAACACATTGCGCAAACATCGCCATTCCAACAATCCGTTAAGTTATGTGATGATCATACAGTTATATTTCCTATTTTTCATCAGAAATTTTAAATAGATAAAACCAATTCACTTCGTTCAGCGTTTTTATTTTTAACAAGCTCAAACTTAGGCCATACAACAACTTATTTCGATAAACTTTAAGTATTTAGATAACAGAAAACAGTTGCTAATAGTGAATACAATTATGTAAAATATATTAGGTCTTAGATCTCCTCCCACGATTCGCCAGTGGAACCCAATTTCAAGCCTTATCTAGTTCACTATTTCTAGTTATGACTGCTACTAGTTACCAGTTAGTTAGTTAGTTAGTAGTACATGGTCATTCGATTCACTGTTAGCTATTTTAACTTGCTTCAGTGAACTAATCCTCTGAAATGTAACTCGCAGTTATTTTTCAAAGAACTCAAAGAGTATTTTTTATACTATGAGATAGTATAGAGACATGCTGTCCGCCTGATATTGAGTAGTCACTGCAGCCTGCAGCTATGTAGCAATAGCTACTCATGAAGATTGGGTTACAAGGGATCGTATACCAATATGGCGACACACACTAAGGATAAAGCACCAATGCTTGCTGCCGAAATAGACGTTGCATTGGTACTCTTGAACTCGTAACTTGCAGAATTAGGTTCTTCCATTCTTTATTATAGACAATTTTATGATTCACTGAATGGCTTACCTGTATTTAAATAATGATAATACATAAAAAAAATAGTATTAAGGCTCATAAAACTTTCTCATTACGATTCTATATGTCAGGTTTCTAACAACAGAACTGTTTTTGTTATAACTTCAAGTAAGAGTTTGTTAATTTTATTATATTCGGGCTTAATGCAAAGCAGCCTATATAGTAAGCTATAGTCATGTATTTCACGGTTCTGAATAGATAGTAATTAATTCAATATCAGACGATGTCGCTAATCAATCGAGTAATTATAGTAATTAATTTGGTTCGACACGAATACGCGCTCTAGTCACCTGACGCATCGATCCAGCGATTCAGTGCTTGACAACCTCATTAATCCGGCTTACTGAAGTAAAGTGAAGTTGCAAAAATGTTTCATCGGTGTTAAATAATATAACTATAATAACATAAGTGTGCAATTATTGATGTAATAATCAATTCAAGCAATTCAATTTGAAAATACTGTCGAATCTTCGGACAGTTTACATAATTGTAACATTGTGAACAATTAGAATGACCCGAATAATAAAAAGTGTTTCACATCTATCTATATCTATAATTATAATAAGAATGCGAATCTAACGTGTCTGTACTTTTTCGATTTTCGTGAAAAAAAATTGTTACAGGTGTCTAGGAGGAAGTAATAAAATACATTTCAATCATTTTTAGAAATGTCTGTCTGTCTTTCTGTCTGTCTGTTTATATGAACACGCATCACTGCTAAAGTACTGAGTTCATAATAAAACGTCATAAAGAAAATCATAGAACATATCTTCGAGAGTAACTTAGTCTTTGTTTTATTAAAATGTATCCACTTTATCAAAAGTTATTGTAGTTTTAATAACGACGCGGCGTAAGTACGAGAGAAAAATAGATAAGTAAATGGACTTAACACATTCAGATGGCTTTATTAATCACTGTGTTTACTTAAGGTTCCACACGGACCAAGTTACGGGCACAGCTAGTAATAAATGATTATTAGATGCAAATTATTTTATTCAATTCGATTCGATTCTATTCATTCAGACAAACATAACTGCAGCCTCATAAAGTACAGAAATTATAAATCACGGATATTGTCACAGATAAAGTTACTCTAACCTAATCATCCAAACCTTTGCGAAGCTAAAATAACGTTGAATGAAAAGAATACCAAAATCCTGTGTGTAATTTTATAAATAATCTATATTTTCGCGTATACGTAGTTAGAAGACCGATTTTATGGAACATTAGTAGTTTTAAATCAATATAATTCATGCAACACAATCATCCTTTATTGGTGATCACAATTAAACTAGCTAAATATATTGTTTACTTTTTTGCGGCATGTAACTATTGGGTGTAGTACGAGTTGCGACAGCCCTTCTACTTTACGCGGGCGGCGGCGCGACGTGCGACGTCCGGACGTGTTTATTTTTCATTTCCGCCCGGACTGGCCCAACCCTCTGGCCGTGGGCCGCTCGACCCTCCGGCGTGGAGGCCAGGACGTGTAACATAAGCGAAATCAATAACTTGAAAAAAATAAATGTAATATGTAGATAAATAATCTGTAATAGATTAAATCTTTTTTTATATTATAAGTTTTACCATAATCTCACCTGTTGCTAAATAACAACTTGGTTCAATATGGTAAACGCGCTAAACCCAAAGGGACTGGCTCTCAAGTGCAGCTGCCAGAATACACTTATATGTGTTTGGTACTAACTCCATGCTATGTCCAGTAATTTCAGAGACAACATCAGTTTTGACCCAAATAAAACGAAGTTATATTGCGTTATACAGTACTAATTAATTTCATAAATGTTACGCATACCTCTTTCTCATTACGGTTCTAAGTATTGATGTATAACTCCACATATCGGTCCTATTCAAAATCTGAACAGCTAATGTATTCTCATTAAAACAGATTAATTCGAAAATCAGTTTTAGGTTGTAGAGCCACGCAGAGGCTATTACTGGTTTCAGCATGAATGGGTCAGCTTGCCCGGGGTAGTACCACCCTCTCACAGAAAACCTACGTGAAGTAAAATTGGTTGCATTTCCTGCGGTCAGTGAGAGCGCTGTGGTTGTATTTGTAGTGTAGCACGACAAAGTGCCGATAATGCACCTAATCAACGTACTATCATCCGGAGTTATCGCTTTTATGACGGTCTTAGACCAGGTGACTGTTTAGACACTCGCAGTATTTTAGAATATGACACTTGATGGTCACATTTAAATATAAAATAATAATGTTAAAACAAATACTAATAAACAACCAAGAAAATCTAAGTTAATGTTTGTTCTAAGACTTTCAAAAGTATAGCTACAAACGTGTAAATAAAATAATAAACCTAAGTGCAATGACCGGTGCCAAAAGCTACAATGGGTAACCCGGAGTTAATAACTTTCAATAGTAAAACGGGCAATAAACTATTTTGTTTTGTTTCTGACGTTCCCTTTCAAATGAAAATGAAATCACCCGACGGTCATTGGCACTGTGCTTTAACATAACGCGTAGAGGATTGTGTATAATTTATGTATTTTTCTAGATAATTAGGTCAAATATTAAGGACCTATTTTTTTTATTGATTTAGAACGAGAATCGAGTGCAGAGTGTCCTCCAGAAATATTGCTACTGCCTGGACAGTCACCTGGTATACGTTACAGTAGCTGGAAAGATAATGGTTGATTCCGAAACGCGACAAACCAAAATAAAGCCATGAATAGCTATCACCGTGCACGTGATAATAGTGATTCAGTCGGACATAATTGTTATGTCTTACCATCTGGTTCAGTATTTACACGCCCTATTTTTTTTTATTGTTGAAGCAGTCATAAGGACTGTCGACAGTAATGAAAACTCAAAACAGTGATATAACGGTGTTCTCTTTTGAATTTTCAAATTAATTATAGTCTACTTGCAATAATATTAGTTATTATACCACGACGGTAGCAAACAAGCATGCGGGCCGCCTGATGTAAAGCGGTCACCGCAGCTTATGGACGCTTGTAACATCAGAAGTGTTACATGCGCGTTGCCGACCCTTAAATAAACTATTTATTTTCCCCTTGAAGCACTCTATACTGTAGTCCCCAGGAAACACTTCAGCAGGAAGCTTATCCCACAACCGGATCGTTCGTGGAAGGAAACCCTCTGGAACCGGACCGTCCGAGACCATTTCGGTTCCAATGTGTGGAGATGACTTCCCTGCCGATGATGAGCAATGCGATGGTGGAAAGCAGCTACAGGGATAATGTTAAACAATTCCTCGGAACACAACTCATTATACAAACGGTAGAGCACACATAAAGATGCGACGTCTCTCCGTAGACTTAGTGGTTCGATACCGTTTGTGAGCTTGGGATCGCCAACAATTCTTATACAGTCAAAATCTGTTATAACGACATCGAAGGCTCATATTCAGTCGTAAAAACCGATAGTCGTAACAACCGGTGATGTTTAATATGTATCGTGCAAGTACAAACAATTCGATAGGGAATTATTGGAAAAATATATTTATTCAACTATGTACATTTTGTTTATTACACATAAGTACAATGCATATTATTTTTCTGTGAACATAAAATCTGTAATTTTGGTCTGTTTGAAACACTTCTGTTGTGCATAGATATTTTGTAATTCACGTTGGATTTTAATTAACGTATCGTCATAATTTTCATTTATTATTAATTTTAATTCATAATTTGTTTTTCATAATGTGTTTTGTTAATTCATAATTATTAATTCATAATTTGTTTTCTTTTTCTTTGCGACATTTTGAAAGTTTCACGAATAACTCCACAAAGTTTTGGTGCGTCTTGTGTATAGATAAGTAACAAACTAACTGAAGAGACACAACAGATGAAGAAGCGGGCTTTGACTCTACTGCATGCACGTGTTTTGTTTGTAAGAATTAGAAAACACCCTACAGTAAACTAAATCCTATTGTTTTCTTTCCTGATTTTAATAGCCATTGAAGACAAATGTGGATACCTATTCAAATTGTTTACAATACAGCTTAGCCGGTCGTTCTAACAGATCTAATTCTCCGAAATATTAGTTAAATGTGGTCGTTTTATGAGGTATGTCGTTATTAGCAATGTCGTATAAAGCAATGTTTTTAATAAGGAGGTCATATAGCATTCAGCCGGGACCTTTGTTCTAGGTTATTATAACCGGCACGTTGTTCTAAACGATGTCGCAGTAAACGGTTTTGACTGTATTCTCATTCTCATAGTTATTAGTCTATTAATCAATCAAACGTATCATTAGCTGCAAAATATCACTATTATATATACACAGACCCCTCCATATACTACGCGTTGCTAATCTGACGCAAGCTGCATAAGCGCAATACTGCTTCATTGCGCGAAATTATAAATTTATCTCCTGCCAAAAATACCGCTCAACCTTAGTTCTTACGCAACGCAACGCACAAGTTTTTACTTCATTCATTACTATTGAGAATTTAAAATAGAACTTTGAAAGGTTGTATCTAGCCTATTCAACTGTATCTTAACAAGTCCTAATATTATAAACGCGAAAATGGGTTTGTTTATTTGTTACGCTTTCATGCGTCAACGACTCAACCCATTATCATAAAATTTTGCATACAAGTTGTCGTGGGTACAGAACAGAGATATGCCTTTCATCTAGAAAAATGTACAATTCCTATGTAATATTATTACAGGTTAACTCTACGTTAAAGAGAGCGAAGCCGCGAGCAAAATATAGCTTATTTATCAGCTTAAATGTTGTATCACCGTAATAAGATTTAATTTTCTATTTAATCAGAATTATATAGTTTTCATCGGAAACAAACGTAAGTTTTAGAAGGTTAGTTACTGACTATAACAGAGCCTTAAAATCCAAATTTAAATTAAATTATATGTTTTTGCTATTGATTTAATAGTTTATTTTACAAAAGTATTATTGAATTTAATGACAGACTAGTCAATAGAGAATATGGCATATTTAACGTCGCTGTAATCGTAATACTTGGGCCAACATCAATTTCAGTATAAAGCTTGTAGTAGTTATATGGGTACGGAATGAACTAAAATAATATTTTAGTAACTTCTAAGGTCATTTATGAATGTATTTTTAATTGTTATTCTTGTAACTTGGTTAATTTTATTATTAATAAACTATAAAAGCCACTATATCTATTATTGGAATCGCTATAACATAAGTATAATATATAGGTCCTGAAAGATTAACCTCTGTTCGAATAGTATTTTGAACGTTATGTAATGTTTGTACTCAAGATACTTAAAATTCCATATTGTTAATGGACGGGACATAACTAAATCTACATGAATTTTTACCGTTTTATTACAAAAAAGTTAAATACGTATTAAATACTTGCTTTAAAAAGGTTTCGTAATAAATGCACCGCGCTCGCCCGAGGCAAGTTCGCGTTACACTTTTTCGCAAGTCTAACCTAACGTAACCAAAGCGAGCCAAAAGAGCGAGATGGCGAACATTCAGCGACCGCGGTGCATTTAATACGAAACATTTTTAAAGTCAGGATTCAATACGTATTTAACATTTTTGTAATAACACCGTTAATGTTTATTGAATTGATGTAATAAATCACTATTTCTTTGTATAGGATACAGCATGAAAACAAATATATAATTAAAATGATAGATCTCATGCAGATATAGTTTAACGTTTTTTAAACTTATTGTATACTAGCTGACCCGTGCAACTTCGTCTGCACCAAATCGGTTATAACTGGTGTCAATTGTATTTTTAAACGCGAAAAATTTTAATATACCTAAAACCTTATTACAGCCACACCATCGATTTCCAATTGTGAATCCAAACTATCAAGAGACTTACTCAAACCCAGATGGTTTGTGAGAAATCTTTTAAAGTAAGGCTACAACCCGTTCGTAGCAACCTACATATATTGGCGGTAATGTGAAAAAAAGCTTTAGAGGTCTATGGACCCCCAGTTTCTAACGCAGTTCCTTTCCTTTTTTTGTAGACGTTTACTATACAGTGAGTATAGTTTACATTATAAAATATCAAGTTAATACAGTTAAATTGTAATTTAAACGATATAATATATTCATTAAATAAATAATGATAAATTAAACACTGAATGATATCATAACTATTTTCAACTTGTATTAAAACTTTTTCACACTCCATTGTATTGAAGAAAAATATAAATATTAAAAAGATATGAACACGACGCGTCAAATGTCACTTACCTATAACTATTTGTCTAAGAGCTAGTAATGGTTTCGAAAAAGAATTTCAATAAGCCAGTTTTTATATATCTTCATGTTCTTCCGAACAGTGTGCGGGCTACCTGGCTGTAAACGTTGCGTTTATTAGTGCATATCGCACCTTTACAGGCAAAAATATTGATTTTTATATAATTTTTTAATGTATTGTTTTTTACTAACTTTGAAACGCTACTAACACATGAAATTATTATCGCCAGACATTTTTGTTATTAACAATAATGTGCCTGATGCTATTTTTTTGTAAATCAAATAAGTATGTTCAAACCATGTTAAGATAGCTATAATTTTAATATTATTATTATTTTTAATGAAGGCTTAGTCGCCTGCGCGACTATATCGCCTAAGTAACATACAACTATATAACAATAAGAATGACAATAAACTTAACAATAGCTTATATTAATTTTGTACAATTCTTTAGCATCTTTCGAAATGGGATCAGACAATAACGAATTGTACAAACCAGTGTGGAACGAACCAGTAGCATTAAGCCCAGATCTAATATCTTCACTTCGAACACATTCTGCCAGGATGTGGTGCACGTCATCGATGAGCTCACAACTCTGGCAGAGTGTTGATGGTACTTTACGCATCAGGTAGGCGAACTTTTTTTAGTGTAATCTCATTCCTGTGATTGCTTCCCGACGGCAAATCGTACTGTCATCAATCCATGGTGACCTTTAGGGATGTGGCTGAATCGTTCTGTACCATATTCCTTTTGTTTTAGAACGCTCATCAAAGTATTCCTTCCAATGCGAGTAACAGCTATTTTTAAATACTGAGCATACATCCAAATAAGTTGGTAAAATATTAATAATAGCACCTTCGGAGGATCCTTCTCTAGCTAAAAGATCAGCTCTTTCATCCCCAGTTATACCTATATGAGAAGGGATCCATTATAAAACAATTACTTTGTTCTTTGCTTTGAGATCTAGTAATTGCTTCAAAATAGTGTAGGCTATCGGTATTCCTAGAAAAGTCAAGGTACATCGAGCTACGTGTTGAAGAGCAGTTTTTGAATCGGATAAAATAACAATCTTAATGGACTCAGTGGATTCTACAAATGATAAGGCCTCTGCAATTGCTATCAGTTCAGTGTGCATAATTGAAATATTTTCATCAATTTGAAATTTCATAAAAGTTTTGGAATTTGACTCAAAAAATGCGGCTCCTAAATAATTACCAGCTTTAGATCCGTCAGTGTATATTTTAACAAAATTTGGTAATATTTATTCATATATTGAAGACAAATATCTTTTATTTTGAGAATATCATATTGACTCTTTGGCTTCCAAATACCATCTACATTTATTTTAATAGATTTTGCCAGCTAAATATTGGCTCCTAAGATGTAACGGACATATGCTCAATTCGCTTTCCATAGCATGGATTGGAGTACTTTTAATGAAACCCCCGATAATTCTCATGGCCTGGTTTTGGACTTTTTCAAGTTTATAGAGGTTAATCTGAGCGCTATTATCATAAAGAAAGCTCGCATAGTCAATTCGACTGCGTATAATATTGAGGTATAAACGAACTCAATGTTATGGATGAACACCCCAGTTAGAACCGGCTAATGCTTTGAAAACGTTAAGAGACTTAGAGCTAGATTCTGCATCTGCATTGATATGTTTACCCCATTTTATGTATGATAAAGATAGTGATACTTGTGAAAGCGCCTGTTATAAACGCATGTAATCAAGATGGCGTCAGTCCCAAGTCATATGTCTACGTTTATCGTTGTTTTTCATTGTTTACGGTGAAATCTCATTATCATAATGGTTAATAAAATAAAGTATGTTCTTTGCAATGGAAAAAATAAAATGGTTTGAAATGAACTATTTTATTTATAAAGAATATCATCGGGAATATTAGTGTTAATAACAAAATTCCCTGACAGTGATAAATTCATGTTTTAATAGCGTTAAAAAGTTACTGAAAAAAAATGTTCCTTAAATTATTTATAATCCTAAATTTTGACCTGTAAAGGTGTGATGCGTATTAAAAACACAACGTTAACCGGCTACCACGTATCCTGAATCTTGTTTGGATGGGCATAATATATCTTCATATTAAAGAACCAGCTTTTCTAAAATTCTCGTTCTTCCAACGTTGCTCGCTCTTGTACTAAGGTGTTGCAAAAAAGTCTTATTACATTAACTACAATTTTTTATCTTTCGTTATCCTGGAGAACCCCTTGCGTTTTATGGGACAAAAAGTATCCTAAATGTAACCTTGGAATATTAGTTATTACTGTGTCAAGTTTCGTTAAAATCGGTTCAGTACTTTCAGCGTGATGCGTGTTCACAGGGACAGAAAGACAGACAGACAGACAGACAGACAAAAATTGTAAAAAGATTATTTTTGGCTTCTATATCGATAATAAAGTCTACTCCGATAAAAATTTTCAAAAAATATTTAATGTACAGATTTGACCTTGCTACAGTTTTATTATAGTATAGAAAAATATCACGATGGGTTCATTTTTTTTTTAAAGCGTGTCGTGTCCGCCCTCTTCTTTTCTCCTCTGATGTGGTGGTCAGAGACATTTTTATTCCACTTTCTTTTCTATCTCAATTCTCCTTTTGTTTATTTTACTTTTACTATTGTTCTATGTCTAAGCTGCTTTTCCAGTTCTGCACGATTCTTACTATTTCTTGGTTGTATCTTCTATTTCCTGTTATTTTCCTTTTATAAGGTGGCAACTTACTTTATGTAGTTACTGTTCCTATATTTTATTGTCCTATTTTGTTTTGTTTAGTTTTTTGCAAAATTTTACTATTTCCCTACAGAATTTCTCAAATTTTTCTATTTATATCTGTTATTCATTATTTCCTGTATATTTTCCTTATTTAATTGGATTTCTATTTCTTGCTCTATATCGTACCTCTGTCTCGCAAACACTGGGCAGTCCAAGATTAAATGGATAGCCGATTGATCTGTCTCGTCTTCGCACACGCAGCCCGGGTTGTTCTTGCACTTATAGCGGTGCAGGTATTCACCGAACGTCCCGTGTCCCGTAATGGCTTGAATAAATTCCGGGTGTAGGTGATCTTTTTGGATTGTCCTATAGGATGTTATCGCATTTGGAAAAAAGATCTTGGTATTTCCTGCCTTGTTTTCTGTTCTATATCTTTCGTCCCATACTTCTATCGTTCGTTGTCGCGTCTCGTTCTTTACGAACGAGATCGGACACCTGTCATAGTGAGCTTTTGACTTAAGATATAGAGCTGCTTCTTTGGCGAGTTCATCCGCCCTTTCGTTCCCCGATGTACCTGCGTGGGCCTTGAGCCAGTACAATTCAATTACTTTCCCATTCCTTGTCTGCTCCGTAATGTTTTTGCGAGTCCAGAAGACGATTGGATGATAGTTTATCGGGCTTTTCAGGGCTTCCAGTGCCGATTTGGAATCACTGAAAATGTTTATTTTATTGTGCTTTTCTGTGATTTTAATAGCTCTATTTATTGCTAAAAGTTCAGCTTGGTAAACCGTGCAGTATCGTTCTAATTTAAATTTCTTCGACTCTACCTCCGTGTCACCTTTCCACACTGTGTATGCTGCGCCCACTTTTCTTTGGATCTCACTACCATCAGTGTATATGCATATTTCTTCCATTTCAATCTTTTCTATTAATTCCATTTGATCTTCCAATATTTCATATGCTATCTCCTCTTGTTTTGCGGGGTGAAGTGCTTCTAGGTGACTTATTTTCGCTTCGATCTCCCTATCTCCCAGAAACTCCTCCATTGGTTTCCCTCTCTTATACTCGTAAATTTTTGTCGCCTCCTTTATTCTTATGTCCAGCGGCAGTATCCCCGCAAGAAGCATAGCCGCGTTCAATGACACCGTTCTGTATGTCCTTGCTATTTTTTGGCAGAACCCTCTATGTATCGCGTCCAGTTGTTTTTTCGTCTTTTGTTTTTCTGTTTCTTTGTACCAGACCCCTGCCGCATATAGCGTTATTGGTTCAATCACTGCTGTGTAAATCATTTTAATGATTTCGGGGTTCAGTCCCCAAGAGATTTTTGCTGCTTTCGCAACCTGTTTGTATATATTTGTTACTTTCCTACATGTATTAATTATATGATTATTAAAATTGATTTTATTGTCTATTGTAATGCCTAATAATTTTATTTCTTCTACTATTTCAATTTGTGTCCCTCCCATTTGGATTTGTGGTTTATCCCATTTTAATTTCTTTGTTATTACTTGTGCTTTTGTTTTACTAGGTGCGAATTTTAATTTATTTGCCTGGCCCCACTTGTTTATGTATTCTAATATAACATTTGCTTCTTCCTGTATCTGCGTCATTTCTTTCCCCGAGATCAGTAAAACGATATCATCTGCGAACGCTTGACTGTATATCCCTCTGTCAGATAGCCCCACGAGGAGTGGATTGAGCAGGATGTTCCAGAACAAAGGGCCTCCTATTGATCCTTGTACGCACCCTTTGTTGGTCTCTCTAACGCAGGTCTCTCCTGCGTATCGCACTGTTACCTCTCTTTGTTCCAGATATGCTCTCACCAGTCCTCTTAGGTTAACCGGGCGTCCGTTTTCCGCCAGCTGTCATTCCAGTGCAGGCCACCATGCACAGTCGAAGGCCCCCTCTATGTCCAATGACACCATGAGGCTTATTTTCCTTTCTCTCAAGTTTTCTTTTATTTGTGTCATTCGATACCTTCATTTAATAAACTATGAATTTTATAAGTACTACGAGTTCAGCGATGTTTTCTCGGCGTGGAGAAGCAGGGTAAGCGGTATGGTGCTATGTTTTTTCCTCTGTAGATAAAATATATTATTAATATAATTAACGACGCCGACAAAGTCGCGGGTATCAGCTAGTTCTAAAGAAATGATGTAGAGATAATAATAGTTATTTTTATTACATTCTCATGTAGTTGTTTTATTAATTTATACATGTCTTCACATGTTTCCATTAAGTTTGGAATCACAACTGAGCTTGTGGTTAGGTTTTTTTGGTTCAATAGATAAACGTAAATGTAAGTAGATAAGTAAATAATTTAAAAAAAGGATAAAACTCCATAATTGTATATCAAACCAGTATTAAAACAAAGCATTGGTAAATACTACTTGCTGCGAACAATGTTCTAACCAAGATACTGAGCACAATGATAACTAGTCCGAGGTTAAAACATCATTGGTTAAGTTAAATGATAATTGTAAATTTATTAGTATACCCAATAATATCCTGGTATGACAATAAATTAACCTTTTCATTGTTACCAGCGAATTGAATAAAGAATGCAGCTTACCGTGTCCGCAATATGCCGGTTCGTTTATCTCAATATAGTAGACGAACAAGCTCGTACGTGCGACGCTCCAGGATACGAGACTAAAATAAAATATATTCGGACGAGGCCTATGTTTTTTGCGATTCAGTTCAAAAAACCATATAGGGATTAATTTAAGGGAAATACACAGTACCTACAGAATGAATTTCATTCACAAATATTAGAGCGTGTATATATATCCTTCAAAAATTTTAAGCCAACCCTAAACAACGCTAAAGAGATTATTCAGATTTTTTCTGGACGAAGATGAATATGTGGGACCTAATAAAATAGAATAAAAAATATGACTCAATTTCAATAGCGAAACCAACTGCAGGTCCATTAACATATAATTGGTGTATACAAAGTACCTAAAACTTGTATGAGTTTTGCTCACAACTGCAACAGGTCACAGAAAATCAAATAACTAAATAGTTTCACTAAGCATAGTCCTACATGACAATATTGATAACTAAAATAATGTTACTTATCGCTGTTATATACATTGTAATTAACTAAGAAAATATTTGGTGATAATTTGACATACGTCATAATTCATTTACCGGGCAGACGTCAGTCTGTACCTACTATTTGAGTTGATAACGTTTATAACTCGACAATGTTTTGTGACTTTTTTGGCGGTTTTTTTTCTGTATATCATTTCCTTATATTTTCGTTCACAATCATTGTATTTGTTAATAACAACTCTCAAAAGGTAGTTACAAATCCATCCCAGCAACAGTACCAACCAAAACTTTTTGTTTTGTGAAGCCAAGACGCCACGTTAGATACAAAAAACGCGTCCTGTGCACGGTGTTCTGACGGTTGCATACTAACCGTCACTTACTCTTAAGACAATTTTGCAAGAGAATTTCATCAGAAGTCCCTTAAAATGGTAGTTGATTTTTCTATATGTATAAAAGACACAAAGAAAAATTAAATATATCTACTCATCTTATTTATTTATTTATTTACACATTATGCGTTAAATACGCAATGGCGGACTTAACGCCTAACGCATTCTCTGTCAGTCCACCATTAGGTGATGCATAGATAAACGTTGGTAGGTGTAAAAGGTGAGGTTTTTATGAAATTATGTTTAACCTATTTAATATCACAATATATAAATAAAATATCAACACCAATATACTACATATATACTACACATATACAATACATACACATAACAACATCATACATAAATATCAATAAAATAAATAAAAGTATAGTTAGTCAACACCAAGTACTAAATACAGCATTAACCAGATAATTCTGCTAAATGACACTGGTAAAGCCGACGTACCCTGACTTTAAAACTGAAACGGTTAGATGACATCCTGATTTCATAAGGAAGCGCATTCCATAGGAGAATAGATTAGATATAGAAAGATGAATGTACAAGACCGGAAGTGTGGACAGGACAGCAAAGAATAAGATTATTAGAAGAGCGAAGGTTAAGGTCATGATTAGAGCATAAAAACTGAAAATGTGGAGTTAAGTAAGGGAGAAAATAGAATAGAATACAGAGTTGTCAGAGACCGCAAACTCCGACGCTGGCGTATGGGCAACCAATTAAGCTCTGAACGATGGCTCCATACACGGTCATACTTACGAAGATTAAAAACAAATCGAATGCAATTGTTGAGTAATCTGTCAAGTTTGTTAAGAAGGTCAGCGTTCAGATCGTAAAAGCACACATCACCATAGTCAATTATAGGAAATATTATAGATTGCACTAGCATGGTTTTCGTTTTAACTGGGAAAAATTTTTCAGGCGATAAAAAAACTTTAGAGTACCGATCACTTTCTGACTAACCTTGGAAATATGAGTTCTCCAATCCAATTTGGCATCAATGTGTAAACCAAGGTCCTTTACATCCGTACTAAACAGTATGACAAGACCACTGAATATAATCTGAGGCAGCGAGCTGAAGTCTATTCTGGTAATCATACGAGAGCTCCCTATTACAATCTGAATAGCAAAGTAAAAATACCGACTTAGTTCAATGTCTCGGCAACCTAAACATGGCGAAACCAAAAACTTATTTCTACTGTTTTTTTTTTACATAAGCTAATTGATCTACTTGTTCCTAAGAAACTAAGAATTTTAATCAAAAAATATTCACCTTGGTATTCACTTCTTCTCTAGAATAATTCCTTATTACCTTATAAGTTTACATGAAAAATTAAGAAGCGAGCAATTTTTTTCTATATAAACATATCATAGGGGGCAAACGAACAGGTTGATGTTAAGTGACCACCACCGTCCATAGACACTTGCAACACCAGAAGTCGCAAGTGCGTTGCCACCCTGTATTTACGGGAGGGAGAGTGGGGGAGGGGGAGGGGAGACGGGTTATCCAGTGCTCTCACTGACCAAACGAAACGCAACAATGCAAGCACTGTTACTTCACGTCGGTTTGCTGCGAGAGGGTGGCACCATCCCGGGCGAGCTCATCATGCTTCAAACCAGTAATAGCTTCTACCACCTACAAAAATTCCAATTCCAAAAATACCTAGATATTTTTAAATGTAATAATCCTTTTATTTCACCTCTTCTATATATTTACTGTTTCAAGTATTTACACAATAAATATATAATACAGAATAAATAGATACCCAATAATTACATTAAACACCAATTTTCAAATTAATCTCTACAAATAAATAAAATAAAGTAAATTTATCAGTATGCAACTCATATGTTCCAATATTATAAGTTTTAACTTAAAATTCAATCTCAACAATTAAATGATAAGACAAAGATTAATTTACTGTTAAAATCATTTAAGCAAAAACAATTAATATATCATACATCTTTATTAAATTAAAAACAACCTTATTTTATGGTTAGTATAACATCTATAGACTATTAAGCAATAGTTACTAATGTATGAACTAGCCTTAAACTAATGTCACATACTGGCTGTGTTTATCGGCTTTTGATAAAATACAAATAAAAAAAAAATAATAGTATAAATGCGAAGTATTGGATCATAAAAACGAATAGGAACTTAGAAATTATCGTTATTAAAATATCAAATTAGGTTTGATTTGAGTACATTTAAATTAATCATGGTTACACTTAAATGCAGGGATTAACATTGTTTCACGTTAACAGGTATTTTGAATGATGGACGCATACTTTAATTATAGCAAAAGGGTGACAATATTTTTCGGTACTTTTGAAGTATATTATCTTTTACGTATTGTTAATAAAACGTGTACCGATAACAACCAGAATGGGACAGAGAGCAATTTACACAATCACAACTCGATATAATCGCGAATTCACACGAAAAATTCATTTATACTTTATCTCTCATCTTTTATCACAGTCCAAAGCTTTAACATTGTGGTAATCATCGCAATAGTGCTGCTACAATAATTTTTAGAAATATATGTATTTTTAAATAATAATAGGTACACGACAAACACGCTTTATTTTGTAACTTACAATTATGAAGTAATAATATACATTATCGATGTGTACATTTTAAATATATTTTTACGAAACGATTGTCCAGAAATGCAATACTTTTTATTAACAAACATATAGAACAACGTGATCATTTATGCGTTGAAAAATGTACAGAAAAAGCATCTTATGAAAAAGATCATATAAGTCATTTTCATACGCTCGCACTTTAATATTTACAATTTACAAGTTTCTTGTCTCTCTCGTTCCCATATTTTATACAAGCTGTCACGTTCTCAATGAATAACGTAAAAAAACATCGATTGTGCTTTATGTGCGAAAGAGATGTATGACGTCATTTGCCTCTAATCCTACAATTTAAATAAATGAAAAAAATGCATGAGTGTGAGTGTAATTAATCGTTTCAATCTATTTTTTCTTTTTTAAAATATTCACAATTGACCATTAATGATTTAACATAAAAATATTGCAATGTCATATTCCTAATAAAACTTTGACAGGACGATGAGATCAAACTGCTATCACAAATTAATGTTAATTTAGCAATAAAACTCCGAGTGCAACAGTCGCACGCAAATTATAGATGTGAAGACATATATAATGTTATAAGTCCTTTAAATTTAGACATGTATACGTCATTAATACGTTTTTCGAGCTGTTAAAAAAATTACCTAGTAGTTTTTTATCATTACAGGAAACATATAAAAATTGGTACACGATTTTTATTTTAAAATTATTATTTTTCGTGGCAATATAGCGTCCATTTGCGATAGCAGATCGCTATGGTACTGTACATGTGATTAGTAACAAGTTTTCAAGTTCCAATTTTACACTAAACCCTGCTAGATATGTTGAGAAACATTTGTACAGCAAACGACCTACAACAAGCTGTGGTTATGGGAGACGATAACACTTAATTTTCTTTTCATTGTGGCTATATTTTCTTGGTATGTAAACATACATAAATTCGTGGTAAATAATATTGAGAAATTACTATACTTGTTGGAGGCTAGTTAAGACATTGTGTATTTTCTTTGAAACGATGAACAAACGATACTTTTTGACTTATAGATTTTTAAATTTTAAATAATAATGGAAAGCAATAATTCATATTTGAAAAACGTACGCCGTTGTTGTAATAAGCATGATATTATCGAGAACCCAAAATGGCACATTTTCTTATGGATACAAAAAAAAACCATATCAAAATAGTTAAAGATGGATCTTCATTATTAAGAATAAATTCCTTTACATGCATCGAGAAAACTCTTTCATCAGACCCAAATAGAATGAAACAAATTGAAGATACATTAAAATCGGTTTTTACATTATTTTTATATCTTCTACTTCAAATGAATTTACCTGAAAAATATTAATATATCATAATAAATATCAACTGAAACACATTTCTGTGGTGCCTATTTCATCGACAACCAAGTAGACAGACCTCAAAGACTACATAAGTACATACATATATTATAACAAATTTCTCAAAGGTACGAGAATTGTTATTCAGCTTTTTAGAAATATAACTATATGTTCCTACAACGAAAAATAGTAATAAAAGCTAAATAAACAATCATTGCTAAAAAAATGTAGATATGAATATATCCCATCCCACAAGTCATAATTCTTAATAATACGGCTAATTCTTACAATTTCTTTTTTCGCTAGCATTTTGACTATAAAATAAAAGTGTGCATCGATTTAAATTAACCTTTAGATGGATGAATCAACTTTTTAGGCACTCCTTTCATGTCCTCAGCAATAATATTGTAAAAAGTATATACAATTATTTTTAACGAAAACGTACTTAGGATTTAAAAAATAGATCAATAACAATAGTATTCTAATAAATCATGTCCCTGAAGTCATAAGTACTTCCTTTGCGATAATTTTATAAATTATATAAGAACCTTTTACTTACAAATTCTTTTTACATAAATATGAGTCGCGCTCTTATCTCAGCATGGTACCATGCAATTGCTTAATACATTGATGACAATTAACCATTCATATAAATGTATCGAAGAGTGATTAAAAAACTATATCAACTGCGTTAACATTCGCTTCGCATGTTTCAAAAAGGATAATGCCAAATATGTGTCCAGTATTTTTTATTCACACAATTAGTGACACAGCCAAGATTTTTTTTTTCTCGAACTGACTATGCTATTGACCTGGCGCGGTCTTTACAACTTCACCAAACTACCACAGCCAAGATCATTTCATTTGACCTACAGTGTAATGTATGCTCTTGAACGACACACATCAGTTTATGCGTGATTGATATCCAAAATCTTTGTAAATTTTATTACGATGATATCATTAAAATTCTAATCAATTTTGTTCTTATTACAAAGTAGATTCCATAAAATCACTCTCAGTGAAATGTGTATGAAATTATTTTGGTATAACCCTGAACTCTATCGCTTTACCTTTGACTATTTCAAAGGAGTGTCTAAAAAGTTGACAACCCAAATATACTACTTCTTGTAGCTAAGTATCTAGATGAGCTATTTTTCTAACAATCCTAGTAGGTACTAATTAAAAATTTTGTATAGGTACAAAAATATTTCTTTTTGTATCACTAATGTAAAATTTAATTTAAAAAATATTTATTTCGAAAATAAATCAAAAATATATAGCACATATTATATGAGTTAAGAAAAAAGGAAGAGATGGTGAGAATATAATTAATTTATTAAGGCGTAAGTGTAATCTTTCATAATTATTTATCGTCGAAGAATTTAAAACCCTACATAAATATGTATGCAAGAAGCACAAAATATTTAATTTACTCACAAAATAAGTATACAATCAGCAGCTGAAATAATACAAACAATGGAACTTAAATGCAATAATTAATTTGGGCATAGAACGCGATAAACATAGGCCATATATATTAATAATATGACTTTAAAATAACATAAAATGCAACAAGGAGATATTTGAAATTAGATATCGCTGAAACACACAGACAATAAACAAATTTCAAAAATGTTATCGTCCATGTACCAACAATATGGCCGCCAATATTTTAATTTATAATGAATCTTACACTTTACCATTCTTTACGCCAATATATATTCATGATTTAGAGCACAGTTCAAATTTTCTTCAAAACCTTTTCCACAGTACATTTAAAAAGAAATTTAATTAATTTTAAATAAAAAAAATAAAAAAAAAAAAATTTTTTCTTCTTTTTGGATTTCATACATATTTTCAAAACTGAGAAACGTATTTTAATTTACACAGTTCCCAGTTATCTGGTTTTTATACATATTTTCAAAACTGAGAAATGTATTTTAATTTATACAATTCCCATTTTTCTGGTTTTCATACATATTTTCAACACTGAGAAACGTATTTTAATTTACACAATTCCCATTTATCTGGTTTTTATACATATTTTCAAAACTGAGAAATGTATTTTCATTTATACAATTCCCATTTTTCTGGTTTTCATACATATTTTCAAAACTGAGAAACATATTTTAATTTACACAGTTCCCATTTATCTGGTTTTCATACATATTTTCAAAACTGAGAAACGTATTTTAATTTACACAGTTCCCATTTATCTGTTTTTCGTATTTATTTTCAAAACTGAGAAATGTATTTCAATTTACACAGTTCCCATTTATCTGGCCAACAATAACGTTTATTATTTTTGGCACCAATTATGAGCCTGTCATATCACGTGTTACTTGCAATTATGAAATGTGGACGGGCCTAACGATGGCAAAATGCTCATTACATTAACTAAGGATCGAGCTTTAACTTCATAAAATGAGTAACACAATATCAGTGACTAATGATTGTTAACACAGCCATTTGAAAATACCAAATACCAAAAATTATAAATAGATTTTTTATTAAAATGATGTCATTTTCCTAACATATTTGAAGGCCAAACCAGTCTGCACAGACATGATTTATATGAATCCATATAACAATGTCTAGTAGTGCAGTGCTTTGTATTAATTTGCATTTTTATATTGTACATTTTACTCATAAAGAATTCAAGAAAAGGCTGGTTGAACTATTTTCCGAATCAATAATTTCGATTTTAACATCACTTGGAATAATCAGACAGATAATTTATTCATATTTTATTGTTCTTATTAATTTTTATACATAAACAAATACGAATCGCAAGTACAAAGAAATAACTCTCTGGAATCTAGTTTTAACTTACAGAATACACATTATCCTCATCATGAATCATACAAAGACTTGTAGGTATTCATGAAATGTGATATTCCCTATACGTATTATTTATAGGTGGAAGGCCATCATTACCAGGAACTGTGATCATTCAGATTCTAAGAATAAAATATCGGCAAAAATAAAAACTTACAATATCGACTTATTACCACTACTGCTCCAATTAATCAAGGTTTCAGAGTTACCATCTTCAATATCCAACAGGAGGTTATCTATCTCATTTCCTCTGGACTCTGATCGACTTAAAACAATATCCTCATCGTTCATTTGTAAATTGACATAGGACAATGACTTTTTCTTTTGCTCCAAATCAAATATTTCTAAATCTTCATCCTCATCATCATCTGACTCCATCGTCAATGGTACTCTTGATAATTCGAGGTTATCCCTCTGATCGTCTGATTGGAGGACACCATAGCGAAATTGGTTTGCATCTATTGTACTATGTGTATTGCTTGAGTCATTCTTCTTGGTTTTACTTCTGGAAATCAAAATTAGTATGTCTCTATTAATATGGCCAATTTACTTACAAGCAAAAGTGATGGCAAAGATTGAGAATAGAACAAACATAATAATACAGAAATATAGATATTACAGTACAATACAGAAATATAGATGTTATGTCAAGGGGGTCTTAATCCATAAAGGCTATTTATAGGGTGGATCAATATATGAAGGATGGTGAGTCTGGAAGTGACACCTCTCTCTGTGCATTCTTCAAAAAACAATTGTAACTGTATTAATCTATTATGTTGTAATAATCAAAAGGTATGTTATGTATAATGAAAAAATAAACCATATAGAGTTTTTTGCCAGCTCTTTTCGATGACTGGTTGTTTTCCGAACCGGTGGTAGTTTTGATGTTCATAAGTACATTCTCAGGGCCTAAATTGAATAAAGAGTATTTTAATTATATCTCAAGTGTTTCAAAACACTAATGTTTACAATAAGTAGGCTAGTGCCTTCTCTCACAGAAAACCGTTGCCTAGCATAGTGGGGACATTCTTATGCTGCTATTATTAAAAAACATAATCAAATTATATATATAATAGGCTAAGCATTTGAATTTAATAAAACAAATAAAATTACTAATAATTTATATATTTTATCTTTCTGTAGTCGTAACATAGAATAAATAAACATGTTATTAGAAATTCAGTAGTTAAATACAAGATCTTGACTCTTGAAAATAGATATCAAAATGAAGAAGCATAAGGGATAGCTATTAAAATTATTAATATCAATCATAATAAATCATAATTAGTAGAATTCATAAATTGTATCCCTAATTTATGTGCAGTTCTATTGAAGTTCAATATTATCATCAAATATTATGTATTTTACTCCTTAGGCCAAAGATAAGTTGAAATATCTTTACTTTGTTAAAAATAAGAAAACAAAGATAGCTTAATTTTATTTACTCATATTTCTTGTTGACTGTAAATATAACTGAGGATTTATCTCACATCATGGGCTATTATTTATAATTCACTATTTTAAAAAAAAAGTACATCACAAGTTTATTCAAGCCAGTTGAAAAAGTTACTAAAACATGAGTTAACTCGTGACGGATGAACAATGTGTTATAATAACAAACCATATATTTACATTAAATTTAAAGAAAAATTTACCATATTGAAAACATAGGTTATCTCTTCATCTGTGTTTCTGATTTGTAATTATATTTTCTCTGTATGCTTGAATTACATCTCAATTACTTATTATTTCTAATAATAAAAAACATTAAATTTTGCATTTTTTTTTTAAAAAGGTTGTATTCCCAAACAACTAAATTCATAATTTACCTGTAGAATATAAAATATGCCACCGCCAGTAAGGTGAATCCACCAAAAACAATGAATCCTCTTTTCAACACTCCTGGGTTATTCAAATCGATATTACTTGCCGTTGACTTGTCTGTAATTGTCGTGTTAACTTTTTTGTCATCATCATTTATCACAGTGGCAGGCGCTGTTGATACTACATTTGTTTCATTGGCTGAAAATTAACAAAACAATAGACATTTTATTTTTTTATGTCATAGGAGGCATCAAAGTGATCACCACCGTCCATAGACACTTGCAACACCAGAGGAATCGCAAGTGCGTTGCCAGCCTGTGTTTGGGAGAAGGGGGAGTGGGGAAGAGAGGAGGGGAAGGAAGATGGGTATCCGGCATTCTCACTGACCGAACGAAACGCAACAATGCAAGCACTGTTACTTCACGTCGGTTTTCTGAGAGAGGGTGGTACTACCCCGGGCGAGCCAACCCATTCATGCTGAAACCAGTGATAGCTTCGGCGTGGCTCTACCACCTACACAATATACTATAAATTATCAGAAATTCTTGTTCTTAACAGAAAACAATGTCCAAAAGCACCAACATAAATTCATATTACAATAATGACATAATCATAAGCAATATTTTAACCTTATTTCATCATGAACCATTATTTCATTATTACTGTACAAATTTAGGTTGCTAATTATAAAAGATGAATTAATTATTACATTATTTTTAACTATAAAAAAATAAAGAATATATTTTTCTTGAAAAATACTAGCAACTACCTGTGGCTTACTCTACTTTTAATTACATTATAATATGCAATAACAATATACTACGGCAAGTGTATGTAAGTGATGACTTACAGTGACAGATGATGCAGTAATGACTTATAAAAAAATGAACAACATTAAAACCTTTGCCATAAAAAATAAACACTTATATGTACAAACTTTAATGTTAATAGGTTAGAGTCTATGGATCTCAAGTATTTATACCAAGACCCATATATACAAGTATATATATAAAATGAAATTACAGTAGTCCAATGTTAAAATATTAACACAACTATCACTGTTAAATATAACTATATCCAATAATTTACCTGAAACAAAATTCATGACTTCAATATTACCTTTTGAAGCTGAAACTTTGAGTGGGTCCGATTGTCCATCTTTGGTCACTGTCTTATTCTGTTCTGTAACTAGCACAGCCGGGATAATAGTCGACGTAGACACTGTAGTAGGAACCGGTGGTTGAGTCGGCTGTACCTTTGACTGCACTTCTCCGCCTTCAGTTTCGCCCACAATACCAGCAGGTGCCGCCTGTCTTCTACTTCGCAACACTGCTCCATTATGAATCGATGGCCACCAAGAGTAACTTCTCGAAAAATTTATGGCACGACCTTTTAGGTAATCATGTTCATAATTTTCCAACCTAACGCAATTTGCACACAATAATAACAAACCACACTGTAACAACACGTTAAATGATATTGACGGAGACATCTTGTGTTTTTGAAATCACAGACTGGATCTATCAGCTCTAAACGTCGTTAAGTTGACAATAAAGTTATTTCTCAACAATTACATCAAATCAGCGTATACATTTTCTATTCAAATTATAAATTTAGGTATGTACGTAACAAAAACAGATGTCACCTGTCAATTTGATAAACTGCTTCAGTGCTACCACATAAGAATCATTGGTTTACCCGACCATTATCTTCGCTTGTACCCGTAAACTAGCCTAACCACAGACCTAACAACAGTTAACAAATTTAATAGAAGAAAATATATATATAAAAAAACCATTGTAATCAGTTTTTAATTGTTTGTATTTATTTACATTAGACATCAAGGAACAAATTAACTTTAAAAACAAACTTCACTCACTATCGCTAGTAGTTGACTAAGAAGGGCAATATTGTATGTGGCAAAACCTTAGGCTAGGCATAAAAAATATCCCCTCCGATAACGGAGGAGGAGATGGGGAGGGCAGTCGAGCGCCTCCTCAGCCGGCGTAGAGCGCCCGGCCCTGATGGGGTCCCGGGTCGGGTGCTCGGCCTCGCCTTGGGCCAACTAGGGGGATGGCTTCGGGAGCTGTTCGACCGGTGTCTTGCGGTCGGGCAGTTCCCGAAGCCCTGGAAGCTTGGGCGGCTCTACCTTATGGAGAAGGCAGGCCGCCCTCCAGACTGCGCGTCCGCGTATCGGCCCCTCGTCCTGCTGGACGACGCCGGGAAGTTGCTGGAGAGGATTATCTCCTCCCGGGTCGTCCAGCACCTAGAGGACGTGGGGCCGAATCTGGCGGACGCGCAGTATGGCTTCCGGACAGGGCGTTCCACGGTGGACGCCCTGTCCCTCCTGAAGTCGCTGTCTGCGGAGGCGACCTCCCAGGGGGATAGGGTTTTGGCGGTGTCCCTCGACATCGCCAACGCCTTCAACACCCTGCCGCATGGGGTCATCCGGGAGGCGCTCCGGTATTTCGGAGTGCCCCCGTACCTGCGGCGGGTGTTGGAGGCGTACCTAGAGGGTAGGGAGGTCGCCTACGTAGACGGCGACGGGCGTATGATAAAGCGGGCCACAAGGCAGGGGGTTCCACAGGGGTCGGCATTGGGGCCGCTCCTGTGGAACATGGGCTACGACTGGGTGCTCCGCGGCGTGCTCCCATATGGGGCACGCCTCATATGTTACGCGGATGACACCCTAGTCGTAGCCCGGGGGGGGGGGAGTGGAGGGAGGTGGAGCGCCTGGCCACGATGGCCACAACCCTCGTGGTCAGGCGCATCAGGAGACTGGGCCTCAGGGTGGCCCTCGAAAAGACCGAGGCCCTACTCTTTCATGGGCCTCGGCGGGGGCCACCACCTGGAGCCCACATTGTGGTGGAGGGCGCCCGGATCAGGGTGGGGACCCAGATGAAATATCTGGGCCTCACCCTGGACGGGCGCTGGCGGTTCGAGCCCCATTTCGCGGGGCTCGGACCGCGAATTGCTGGGGCGGCGGCGGCACTCGGCCGGTTACTCCCCAACATAGGGGGGCCGGGCGCCGGGTGCCGCCGACTCTACATGGGAGTCGTGCGGGCGATGGCCGCCTACGGGGCACCGGTGTGGGCCGACGCCCTCGGTGCCGCCAACGTGCGCGCGCTGCGTAATGCGCAGCGCACGGTGGCACTGAGGGCGATCCGGGCGTACCGCACGGTGTCCTCGGCGGCGGCCTTTGTGCTCGCCGGCTCCCTGCCCTGGGAGCTGGAGGCAGGAGTTCTCGCCGCCGTGTACGAGTTCACGGCGGCGAAGAGACAAAGGGGGGAGCCTCCGGCTCCCAGGGAGATAGAGGCGGAGAGACGGCGTCTCAGGGGAGACGCCGTCGAAAGATGGAAGCAGGACCTGGCGGACGAGCGGTTCGGGCGGTTCACTGTGGACGCCGTCCGCTCGGTCCTGCGGGCGTGGATAGAAAGGGAGTGGGGCTCCCTGACGTTCAGACTGGTGCAGGTACTCACCGGACACGGTTGTTTCGGGTGGTACCTGCACCGGATCGCACGCAGGGAGCCGACCGCCGCCTGTCACGAGTGCGGCGCTGTCGAAGATACCGCGCAGCAAACTCTGTCTGAGTGTGCTGCGTGGGAGGAGCAGCGCCGCATCCTGGCGGCGGCGGTAGGACCGGATTTATCGCTGCCGAGCGTGGTCTCGGCCATGCTCGGCAGCGAACAGGCGTGGCGAGCGATGTCCTCCTTCTGCGAGGACGTCATCTCGCAGAAAAAGGAGGCGGAGAGGGCCCGCGAGGCAGATCCTCAAAGTGGCCCTCTCCGCCAAAGGAGGACAGGCGGGAGGAGGCGACGATTCGCCCAACTCCTCCCGCCACCGTAGCCGGACCTGAGGGGGTGGGCCGGGGGGCCCATCTCTTCATTGCACAGGTCCGGCGGACGAGGGGGAGCAGCCGGTGTGTACCCGGTCTGTCCCTCTATAGGTAGGAGCCCGGCGGTCACCTTCCGCCGGGCGGACCGTGGGGGCGGCTCTACAAGGTTGAGTAGCATGTACGATCCCTTGCCGCCCCCACACAACGGTCTGTCGGTACACCGTGGGGTTTTAGTCCGTGCGAGTCGGACATAACCCACTCTCTCCCCTGGGAGGGTGGGTATCCATAAGGGATTTCCCCACGCTAAAAAAAAAAAAAAAAAAAAAAAGGGATAAAAAATATAGATAGCCAACATAGGGAATTATGAGATTATTATAAGAAATGTTTATACATGCACGGAAACGAATATAATAAACCAAAGGTTTTTTTTTTTGGCGGGATCTTGGTTTGTCATGTAGTGGATTTTATTTTTTATTCATAATCTTGTGTTACTTGACTCTATATTGTGTAAAATTGGTGGTGTTTTATGTGATATAGTTTGTTTATTGTGCATAAGTGAAGTGAATGGAAAATAATTCCACGGACCATGAATTCTGAGATGCCACAAAAATTCCATGGAAGGTTCTAACAAGATAGCCACCATCTTGTTAGTTCATTGAAATTATATCAAGAAACTTGTAATATTGATACTCACTTGACAATGGCAGTAATAGTCTACTAGAAGACTGGTTGCCAAAATGGAATAGAAGAAGAACTTGAAATACTATTAACTACTCGACAATCGTATTCATTGAAATTATATCAAGAAACTTGTAATATCGATACTCACTTGACAATGGCGGTAATGGTCTACTAGAAGACTGGTTGCCGAAAATGGAATAGAAGAAGAACTTGTAATAGTATTAACTACTCGACAATGGCAGTAATAATCTAAAAGATTGGTTGCCAAAAATAAAGTTAAAAAAAAAAATAAACCACACTCATTTAATGTAAATAGCTTTTATTATAACAAACAAATACTTACGCTCATGGCTTTTTTTCGAATTGACTATGCTATTGGCCTGACGGGCCTTCACAATTTTACCGGACTACGAACTCGCATAGCGAAAAGTGGTTGTATACAATCAGCTTCAATAAACTGTTTTATATTCGAGTCAAATAAGTTAAATTTGTAATTTACAACTGTGACTAAAATTAAATTAAATATAAATTGTAAACAATTGAACAAACTAAAATTCCTTTTTTTAATCTAATGAAAATAAATAAATATATCGACAAAATTACCCATTTTTTGGGTGAATACTTACGAATTGGCAGCGCTAAGTATTTATTATACTTATTTCAATTATTCATCCATAGTGATGCAACCTAATCACAAAATATTATTACTATAGGCGGAGAACCAAATCAACGTAATAAAATTGACTCAACTATTATACAATAAAGACAGAGATCAAAAGTAAAATCTGTAAATAGATAGTACAAATAACCGTAACGTACTAATTACTAGAATAAAAATAATACGTAGGTAATTAATTATTATCAACATTGAAAAGAAATACTGTCATTTCAGTTTTAATTACAGACATTTTGACAATGTTATTGTTTCAATTGAAATAATTTATCTCAATTGCTCATTAAACTTATAGTTGTCCTCTGCAAAATATCTTGACATTACCATGAGACAGTTACAATAAAATAAACAATTAAAAATGTTATTGAAAATATTTTCTAGCGGATTATTATAATTACGTTAAAAATTAATAATTTATTTTCGGAGCACAAAAGCAATATTTTGTGTTATTTACTTTTTACACATACAAAACTTAATTTAAAACGCTTTAGCTCTTGATGGTATTTGTATGTAGGTTTATAAGCCCCATTCTTGATATATTATGATATCAATATATATTATAGAACAAAGTCACTTTTTGCGTATGCCTGTGTGTTTCCTTAGTTTTTCTAAAGTACGCAACGAATTCTGATACGATTTTTATTACAGTTTGGGAGAATATCTTCGACATATAAAAAAAAATAGATTTTCAGATATTCATCATAGTAAATGTTGAAATCAAATGTTTGTTTCGCAAAGTAGATTTAATTGTGTTAATAAAACTCTCGATGAGGTAGGTGTGACATATAGTGTGACGCTCATAGCCAGTTTGTATAAAAGGGTGCTAGCACACTATAGATTCAATGGAAGTAGTCCGCGGTGAAGATGTTAAGACCTTGCTAGGTCAATAGCGTAATCAGTTCGAGGAAAAAAAAATAAAGATTCAAAGTTATTTAATGCACTTTTAACTCTAATTGTTCTTTAAAACGTATCGAGAGGCGAAAGACTTTTTTTTTAAACGACTTTTTATAAACTTTAGAGAAAAACCATTTAGAGACACAAAATTATTATTTTTTTAAACGCTCAACGCGGCTAAAGAAACGTTCACTTCAAAAAAGTAATACAAAGTGTTTCTATATTGCCTTTTTTCTAGATTTAAGGAAAAAAATTAAATTGCAAATAAATAAAAAAATTACCCAACAGCAACAGGGAAAATTATTTAAGTGACTCTAAAGTGCTGATTCAGTAGAATGCAAAGCAATTTAAACGACGTTAGTTCATGAAAATAGGAGCAGGCTGTATGCTTAACTGTCAAAAGGGTTTTGATAAGGAAATAGGTAAAATGATTTAAGTAACGATGAACATTTAAAACCAGTTGTTTGGTGTCTCTTCTTTGAATATAATTTTATAAAAAATAGTTTTATATCAACGACTGTATAGAAATAGATAGACCAATATTAGTTATCCAATTGAGGTTAAATGCTTCATAATTCATTTATCGTCATTTCTCAATTTCTATGACTATGTAATTTATTAATTATACAGTTGCATGTAAAGTTGATTTAAGTATTTTCTACAGTTACCTTTATACTCTTACATATAGAGTAACTAAGCTGGGAGCAGTTTGTGTAAGCTGTTTCATAATTTTATGCTCTTACACTTGTTTACTCAATCCAGAATATTTTCTTAAGAGGAAACGCAGGCGTCGTGTTTTCCATACAAATTTATTCCTCTGTTTTGTAACAGATAATCGAACTAGAGTAAATATTTTTATACCATGTAATATGTCTACTACGGTCATGCCTTATATTTCGGTTCTTCTCATAAATTAAATGTTATAAGACCTAGAATCCTTTTAGTATTAAAATTGCCTAATTATGCCCCTATTTTCAGACACTGAGTAAACAAATTTGATGAATATAGTAAATAAAAGAAAAACATACAGACAACCAAATTAGTTTTTATATTAGTTTTCAAAAACAACTAAAGTCGATTCAGTTTTGGAGGAGTAAAACAGGGGAATACGAAACCATGATTTCGTCTATTTTATATAGTTGTGATTGTCTCGCTCTCGCTTTATTTGATAGTTCATTTAAAGTGCGATAGCAATATACTCATATTAACTTAGTCTTGAAATTTCTTGTAGATCGCATTTCCCCTTAACAGTTTTGTTTGTACATTTGCGATAGGAATGAGAATATATATAATATATTTCAGTCAAACCATTCTTTTTAATGAATATAAAATAAAACGAACATTAAGTATTATTAAATTTATTGAAGTAGACATTTACATAATAAGTATAATTAATATGCTATAGAGTAGAATTTCCAAATTTATATATTTTTTTGGTTTCCCTATAGATAAAACACTGAACAACTATACTTAAGTATGTATGATATTACTAAAATAAATTACGGTACATATTGTTCCAAACTCTAAGGTACAGAGTAAATATCACCTAAAAATTGATACAAGTTCGAAATACGCAATATAGTTTTATCAAAGGTTTTATAGACTGTTCTATTGTTAAGAAATATCGGCAGTGATGAAATAAGCCTAACACGCAGAACAGCCACTACAAGGTAAAATAGTAATGAATGTTCCTACACCTTATAGGGTCTTACACTTCTGTCGCTAACTAATTTGCATATGTATCTAATAATATCGTTTTAATAATATTAAACAATAAAATACTAAATACATCACACACCTCGAAATCTCAATAAAATCACGCATTACTCGAATAATCTAACTTAAAATATAATTTAATCATTAAATCTTACAACGTAATTATAAATTAATAAATATAATTATTGTTATAAATAAGTAATCTAATATAAGTTACTTTTTACAAAAACCGTAACTTAGAAAATGTCTCGTATCACCGTGACACTGTGATAGTGCTGTTGTGTAAAATAAGTCGCCCTATAAAAATAGATTGCACTGAAAATACTTAGAAAATAAATTTCATAGTGACAAAATTCAGCCGTATATTTTTCGATAGTTAATAGTAAAATGTAGCAAATCATCGGATACTTTTATAAACTTTATAAAATAAATAACCGAAGTTTGAATTTATTCGTGATTTATCTAATCACTTATTCCATAGGTAATGTATAGAATCTACGGTCATCGTTATTTACCGTAAATGGAATATCCCAAAAATCATTATATTTAAAATTTGTAATCATCGCAAAAACACTAAATTATTTATATCAATATTATAATCCACAACATTCAATTACATTGAGATAAAATCTACTCCTAAATTTATAGTACCATAATATTTTATAAGATTCTTGAACCGGCTTATTTCGGCGCTGTAAATTGTGCGGATTTAGCGATTTGAGAAATCTATATGGCCCCATTGCAATAAAAACATTATGAAATACTATTTTTATTACTTATATGAAGCGTTTTCTGCAGTTTAATTAGCTGGTCTTCTCTGTGACTTTAAGTACAATAAATCCATTGCATTATTCGACACATACTACTAACATTCTATGATTAATTTTTATTAATTTAAAGTTTATACTACCTTATCCCAAATTGGGGTAATAAAATTTCTGAAACATTTATATAGTGATTACTTATATTAAAATTTTTGATCATATATAACTATATTGCAGAGAACATACACTGCTTACACACACATATTTTTAAATTTCATATAATTCTATTTTAAGTAGAGCGCGCAAGTATTCCCATTTGTGTATAATGTCGAAATTTTGGACTATTAAAAAGAAATGTAAAATATTGTCAAAATTTTAATAAGGCCTTAATCCTAAAACCATGGCACACAAATTATTTCTAACAAAGGAGGGAACATTTCACAACGGGAAACCGATACCCATTCAGCTTTTTGTTTCATTAATTTCATTACAAAAATCACATCAAAATTTAAATACAGTACAATTATAAAATATAGAATTCCGAAATCTGAGCAACGGTTTACGTATCTACTCGTAACAAAGTAAATGAGCTGAAAATATGTATGTTTGGTCACTTCAAAGTCTCGCAAGTCAGTCTTTCAAGGAAACTAATTTTTAATGAATCTGTAAGAATATGGAATGTGACAGATAATTTGAATAAACTGTATGAAAAATAACAAAGATGCTACAATACACATAGGAGCAGAAGCTGAACTACTTACGACAATTAAGGGAGGGGCATTTAAGTCATTATTTATACCTACTAATCATGAATTTTACTTTCTAAAATCGTTAAACATTTCTACTCTAACACTTAATGAAACAATTTTGTAACTATTAGCGAATAAATTCCCTCTAATTATAGTATTGCTGCCCTGGATTAGGACGAAATCAGGATTAGTATCCCAGGTCAGGCTAGGATATGGTTTTATGTCAAATAGACAACTTTACGTTGTCTTTTATTTTGTTCAAGCTCACTCTAGACGAGCTTTGTAGCTGGTTTTCCAGATTTCAGCTAGAGTAACAGCCGAATGGAAACGATGAAATATACAAAGCGGCAGAGTGAAGCGTTGAACCAGAGACCAAGCAACAAAACCGTAGAAGTCCAGTTGAACCTAAAAGAGAAGAAGGTTTACTATAAAACAAGCCCGATAAAAAACAATTTTATTTAAAAAAAAATTGGTTGTCTGTAAAGTCGGTTTACGGACGATAATTTTACGTGTTAACGTCATAAGAAAACAAGGAGGAATATAGGATAATATAGGATATTCTATATATTGCGTCACAAGCCGAACGCTTAGGCCGATCGCGCCTCTCTATCGCTTCTTCCGAGCTCTCGCTTGTACGATCAGCTCAGGCGGAACGTTACAATGAGACATGCTTTTTCGTGCATGCAGCCGGAGATCATAAATTTATAAGACGTTGTCACGTCAAAAAATAAATACTTACAGGATTTGCGAGAACTTTTTGTGCTTCGAAAGTGTAGATCAGCCACATGGTGACGTTGCAAATAAGCAAGAAAGTAACAGCTTGACGAGCCGGCTTGCTTCTTTCCTGTTCCGGGAGATGAACTCGGCGTCGGGACACATCAGCAATAAACAGCAGTTGTAGAACCACCTATTATTAAATCAATGTTTATAAGCATTCTGTGTATGAACCACATTGATACTTTTAACCTTAATACTAGCTGACCCGGCCACACGTTGCTGTGGCTCAGTTATTACATGTTGCATTAAAATGATGACTATAATGCTTTATATTTGGTATTATGGGGTAATGAGTCTGTCTAAAAACTTGATACAATAAATGCAAAGTTACGTAGTAAATAGATTAACAGAACATATGTGCACCATAAAATAAACTGGACTTAAAAAATAAATTCAAAATTAAAACGTGGCGCCATCTATGAAATATCTATAACAGTCGGTCCTACAGTTTTCTGTCAACAAACTAATTTAAAGCGCCAGCTGTTCGACACTGATGAACCAATTAATAACAATAATCAACATTAAGAATAATTTAATTCGTAATTAAAAAATTTGAGGCAGTCGAAATATAAATTACCCTATATCTTAAGCTGGACCAAATTATACATAAATGCCAACTTTCATGAAGATCGATAGAGTAGTTTCAGAGTCCTTCGTGGACAAACATCATAACACTGGATTTTTATATATTTTTACAGATAGATAAACGGTACTGCCGATTTGTGTGCCATTTTTCAACCGTTACAACATGACGGTTGCAAATTTAATACTCAAATCATTTTGAGACTATATACAAATTATTTAACCTAATATATAAATAAACACATGTAAGTAATTTTGTTCATCATTTACACTTAAAAGTGTAAACGAATATCAATAGAATTTGTAACAGAATGTTATGCGAACTTAGGATATTCTTTTTATCTTATATCGT
>AP028436.1:8259185-8590008 GCA_036509395.1 Antheraea yamamai
TGAGACTTTTAAGACAACTTTTAGTTTGGCAAAATAAAGGTGTATACGAGTTTACAGCTTATTATCTCTTATGTCTTTTACCATATTTGACTTATATGACTGGACTGCACATAATTTTTTATATGGAAGCGCAGAATACAAATGTTTATTACTTGCACAAAAATATGCCAGTTACTGGTAAGAACAAGCTACTGGCATGTGTATCGAGATTCTACCCGTAGCTCGCGTGCTTTGTATGTCAGGAGATTCGCAATTCGAAGCTCATTTGATTTTTAGGCAGGGAAGTGGCGAGACACGTCTCTAGCATGAAGAAACTTGATTCTAAAAACTGGTATGTCACCCATAGGAATGTGTATCGTGGCATCACGGAATGCCAGTAACCAGCATGCCGGTTTACCAGCACCTGCTACGCCATATACAGGCACGCGTATACTGGCTCATACGTATTGTTCATTCAAAAATTCAGCGCTTTACTAAATAATTAACATGTCTTCTTCTTGTTCTAGCGCCGTAGAAACATACGCCAGGATCTGAAGATAATTATGTGCGTAATGATATATTATTATAAGTTTTTTTCTTCTCGTAATATCAGTTTTCTAACAATATTGTTTTTGTTTAGCAAGGTCTGTGCCATCTTAGAATTTATTTTCCATATTATGATTTCTACTATTCGACAATTGAGCACATTAACCCAACCATATTTCCAAAAATGACATCATTAAACGTCTTTGATTAAATTTCGCAAGTTTATGGAAAAATCATAAAATTCATTGCATGGTAAACTACAATCCAGCCAAAAACTCGACATATACTACAACATAACAACTCTCAGAGATTGTGTATTTTGTTAATGTGTCACTATTAAATATTTGACGCAATTATGCTAAAAATATAGAAGAAGTATTTTAAAGTATTAAGGAAAATATAATATGATTAGGACATTTTGAAGTTATTTTACGAAAGAAGTAAAAACATTTCATAACAGACTTTCAAATACAACGATCTATTTTACTACTAGATATTTAATATTTATAATACAATAAATAAATACTCATTAACATCACATTTATATTTGGAATTTACACAATTACACAACACACGACGATGACAAAAAATTTATAACTTCAACAATGTTTGTTGTATTTCCGATTGCTGGACTCATTCTTGAATTATCAGAAGAAAATAAATTTCCTGCAGATAAAAAATATTATGTTTCATATCATATATAGATTTTAAATTAGGCGGGTCAAAAACAACTTTACAGTTACAATATTAAGAATTAGATTCTTAAGGTATTTGAATATGCTCGAGGTACATTAGTATATCTGATGAGAGAACTCCGAATAAATAGAAGGGATAAACTGGTCATTTACCGTTCTCGCCTGTTTCCACCGGCAGCAAGTTCGTGTTCAAGAGCAGCAATCTTCTCCTCGTGTCGCGTCCGCTGCGCCTGAGAACGACGCTGTTGTTCCTCCAGCGCCAACACAATTTTCTCAAGCCGATGAATTTGTTGTTGCTTGTTTTCCAACGTGGAAAACAACTCTTGTATCTCATCAGCTTTAGCAGCTATTTGCTTGTTTACCTTTAATATTTCAATATATATACTTCTTAAAACCTTATGATAAACATTTTACAACAATTGTTACCATTTTTATCATCGATTTACAATTATGCCAAGGTGGTAAAATTGTAATAAATAAAAAAATATTCCTGTACTGCTGACAATAAGTACTTAGAAAATTCATAAACAGCACTCGTAAAATTACTGTAAGCTCTGTGGTCTGCTTGAAACAAGAACATTTCTTTAGTAAAAAGAATGAAAAAAAAAATCTCACTTCATCTACAACTTTCATGCGATGTTCAAGATCTTGCTGTAATGCGGCTAGCTCACGACTTTGTTCTGTTTCTTTGTTCTTCAGCATGTTTATCAATTCTTCACGTACCTATATAACATTCGTAACACATAATATATCACCGCACTCCAATTCTTACGCGGAATGTATAAATGCGTTACTAATTTATGTAAAATGTGACTACTAGTGCAACTTACCAGCACTATTTTCCGAGTATATATCTAAATTTTTTTTTATATTATAGTGGGCAAACGAACAGGCGGGTCACCTGATGGTAAGTGATCACCACCGTCCATAGACACTAGCAACACCTGGGGAGCCGCAAGTGCGTTGCCAGAGGGAGGGGAGAGAGGCGAGGAGGAAGGAAGGGAAGAAGAGAGGGAGGGAGAGAGGGAAGAGGGGAGGGGAGGGGGGACGGGAGGTGGTCCTCCGGCACTTTCACTGACCGAACGAAATGCAACATTGTAAGCACTGTTACTTTACGTCTGTGTTCTGTGAGAGAGTGGTACTACCCCGGGTGAGACGACTCATTCATGCTGAAACCAGTAATAGCTTCAGACGTGGCTCTACCACCTACCATAGGTATAGGTATAGTACGTATAGGCACGTACCTATATACCTACATATAGGTATAAGAACAAATATTAGCTAAGAAACATTATTTACCCATGTAACTCTTTCAATTAAAATATCAGTCAATGTTATTAATTATTCAAGTAAATTAGTGCGTTAAATTGGTATTGATGAGAGAAATAACCTTAATGACCCTTGCCTGGGCACGTGATGTCTTGTCTTGGTGCTCGAGTTGCTGCTCCTTTTGCATCAATAATTCCGACAGCTCCTCATTACGATGAATCGCATCAAGTAGGTTCATTTTCAAACTCATAATCTGCAATGGTATTTCATTACAATAATCTGAATATGTATATATTTGTACTTATGAATGATGAAGTAACTTAGTTTCATCAAGCCACCTCTTGTTGTAAATCTTGGTAACTAATACCACTCGGAGCTTCTTGACAATTAGCAACCGCCCGATTATGCGCTTGTAAATCACGAACATATTGCTCATACTGTATAACTTTTTGTTCACTGAAAGAAAAAAAAATTATAAGCATATAATCAGCCATGCCTTAAAATATTAGGTTACCATTCGAGTTAATTCGCACAACTAAAAATTGAGGCTATCTTTGTAATTTATTACCCTTGCTTAAATTTTTAAGGATTTTAAACGCTTGCTCTCGTCCTTATTTTTTTCTACTAGGTTAAAAAAATGCAATATCTTACTTTAGTTTTATATTTTTTGTTAATTCTCTTATTTGAATGTGCATTTTCGCGATTATTTCCTCTTTGCTAAGAAGTTCAGCTGCTAATTTTTGTTGCAATCCTACTTTATTTTCGGATTCCTGAAAAAATATTTTATTCATTTTAGGTTGAGATCCATGATAATACATAATGTATAAACAAACATATTCACCTCATTGGTCCAGAAAAAAATTGTCTAGTATACACAACTGGAATCAAGACATACCGATGGTAATGAAGAAACAACCCCTATTTGTCTCTAAGTACGATTTAAAAAACAATTAAATCAATAATTACAGAAATCTTGGTAAGAGTCTCCAAAAATCGAACTTTTTCCCTTTTAGACGCAGTCATTTCGTCTTCAGTAGTGCGTAACGTATCCTTAGTGGCTTGTAATTCTGCCCACAGATCCATTTCTCTTTCAGTCGGCAAGTCTGTTATATCAATTTAGTTAAAACACGAATCATCATTACATAGTATAAAACAAAGTCCCCTACCGCCTCTGTCTGTCTGTCTGTTCGTGATAAACTCAAAAACTACTGAACGGATCTTTATGCGGTTTTCACCAGTGGATAAAGTGATTCACGAGGAACGTTTTGGTATATAATTTGTCCAGGATTTTTTATAATCAGGGCGGGACAACGGCTGCCGGGCCCGCTAGTATATTATAAAGCATTAGACATACTACCATGATGTATAAAATACACGTTATACGTACCAGGATTTGGTCGATTATTTTCAAGGTCAATGATTTTAGCCTTCAGCTCCTCAATGGCATTTCGACTTTGAATTAATGCTTTTTCAGCAGCTTCTTTAGATTGAGTTTCTTGTTGTGTTAATTGGCGCTGTTCTTCTAAAGCATCCTTTACATCTTTTAACTGGCAACTTAAATCTTGTATTGTAGACTTATTTTGAGTAGTTAACGTATCTATTCGTTCTCTTAATTCATAGATTCTATAAATGTAAAAAATATGAGAATATAACAATGAATAAAAAATTAAATTTCTATATTTAATTAATCCAATAAAAGTATTTAATTACTCTGCTTGAAGAGCATCACGCTGTTGTGCTAATTGACCACTGGCAACTTCACCAGTTTTCAAAGATTCTTTTAATTTCCTTGCACGAGCTTCAAGCTGAACTTCTCTCTGACGACTCTATAAGTAATATAAATTTGCATAAGATATGTACATTTTGCTTTTTGCATTATTAGGAATAACAAAGTACATTTACCTGATCTTCTAACATCTTCACTGTTCCCGTAAGACTAGCAATGCTCGCCTCAGCTTCACGTAGTTGTTTGTCCATTTTAGAAACCCGGGCGCGTGTTTGTCTAAGTTGTGATTCGGTAGCTGCCAGTTTCTCTTTAGTTCCCGTTCTTGCAACTCGTTCTTCCTCTAACTCACGTCGGGTGTCCTGGTTTGCATAGGTCCCATTACTTACTAAGTAGCATTAATTACTATGTATAATGAAGCCATATTTTTTAATTTTACATTTTTTACCTCCAACGCTTTTGTAGCTTCACAGTCCACACGCAATTCACGCATTTCATTTGCAATTGTATTATGGGCTTCAATGTCCTGCCGAAGACGCGCTACTTCGCGAACTAATGATTCACCTACTGCTAGTAAAGCACTTCGCTCACCATGAACCCGTCTAAATAATAAAACAATATGGTTTAAAAATGAGATTTTTTTATGCTTCATCGATTTTGTTATTATATAGTATTGTATATTGAACAGTACTTAGCGATCTGTGTAATTGTATTGACAGCAATATCAGCTCGAGTCTTAAGTTCTCGTAGAGTTTCACATAACTTAAGACCTTCGGTGTTGTAACGTGTAATGGTTTCTAAGACTTCACTTCGATTATCCTCCTGTAACAAAGACAGCTAGACATTTGTTTTATAGTATAAAGCAAACTTTGACTTACTGAATGTATCTTACCAATTTTTTCACCGATACGAAAGGAGCATTTATTACTTAATGTTTACATTAAATGAACACATCGTTGTTATCATAAAAAATTGTGTAAATTTTTCACTACTACTTATTTTTGTGTAGAAATGTGTACAAGTTATTTGAAAGTTGTGCACTGAATTTGAACTGTATATGTATAGTTTAGTTTATTTTTTCGTAGTAGATATGCCTCTTTAGTAATTAATAATACCATACCAACTACATCTTTAGATACTGTGAACTTTAGCGGCATCCTAGTCAGCTATATTTATAGTTACAATCATATACTGAGATAGACCACGATATAAATGTTTTTTTAATGTAGGGGTTCCCAAGTACATTCTCTTGTTTCAAGCCAATTCATGTTATATAGGTAAACTTCCTTGCAATTTCGTATTATGAAAAACGCTTAAAGAAATCTGTATATGTACATTCAAATTGCGACATATACAACTTATTACCCTTTCACTATTTTGATTAAAAATATGGGTAAAAGCATAACAAAATAAATATATTAATCATATATATTTAACTCTAACTAGAAATAGCATGTCTTTGTTGAGTATTTGGAACTTTTATTAATATTTAACTTACTATCACTACTTACTTTATTTGTATACTAGCTGACCAGTGCAACTTCGTCCGCACCAAATTATACCGGTTTTTACTGTATTTTTGAACGCGAAAAATTTTAATAAACCTAAAACCCGAATGCCGCCACACCTACGGTTTCCAATTGTGAATTCAAACTATCAAGGGACTCACTCAAACATATAACCACATGGTATGTGAGAAATATTTTTAAAATAAGCCTAGAACCCGTCCGTAGCATCATCTACCGTGTTCAATTACGATAAAAACTAACCTACATAGATTGGCGGTAATGTAAAAAAAAGCTTGAGGGGTCTATGGACTCCCGGTTGGAACGAAGTTCCTTTCCCTTTTTTATAGACGTTTACTATACAGTCAGTATAGTTTACATTAAAAAAATATCAAGTTGATAGAGTTAAATTGTAAATTGAACAATAAAATATATTTATAAAATAAATAATGATAAATTAAACACTGAATGGTCTGGGATAATCACGTTAATAAAAGTGAATGCATCAATAGCTAATCCTTGGGTTGGTTTGCTATTGAAATGAAAATTTTATCTATGTATATATTATATACACTTTCTCTCCCTCTCTCTCTCTTTTTATCTGTCACGACACCTAACCTACTGTACATAGAATCTGCACATGCACAATACGTAAAAGTAAAATTAAATAATCATCTCTATCACTTATATTATTGTAACTATTTTCAACTTGAATTAAAACTTTTTCACACTCCATTGTATTGAAGGAAAATATTAAAAATGTGAAAAAGATATTAGCATCGCGTCGACGCGACAACTGTCGCTTGCCTGTAACTATTCGTCTAAGAACTAGCAACGGTTTCAAGAGCGAATTTTAGTAAGCCATTTTTTTATATATCTTTACTAGCGGTCCCGGCAGACGTTGCCCTGCCCTGATTATGAAAAAATCCTTGACAAATAATACTCTAAAACGTTCCTCATGAATCATATCTCTATACACTGGTGAAAACCGCATGAAAATCCGTTCGGTACTTTTTGAGTTTATCGCGAACAGACAGACAGACGCGATAGGGGACTTGTTTTGTGCTATATAATGATGTTCTTCCGAACAACGTGCGGGCTACCTAGCTGCCGGTAAACGTTGCGTTTATTTGTGCATATCTCACCTTAACAGACAAAAATATTGATTATTAAAGAATTTTAGGATGTTTTTTTTTTCACTAACTTTGAAACTCTATTAAAACATGGAATTATTATTGCCAGAGATTTTTGTTATTGACAATAATGTTCCTGATGCTATTTTATAAATATTTTATTTATTTTATATTATAAATATATAAAAATAAAAGTAATTTCAAACAATGTTGGGATGGCCGTAATTTAATTTTTATATTTTATTTAGACAAAAAAAGTACATATTTAATCTTCCAGACATTAATTCTGTTCCGACCGATTTATTGCTATAAAAATAATATGTATATAGAATAACTTAGCTATAGCTATAGTTTAGTTCAGCACTGGCTGCACGATAAAGATAGCGATAATTGTGGCAGCGTATGTTATCGACGCATGTATTTAAGATGTCGTTAGTCCCAAGTCATATATTTACATTTATCGTTGTTTTTCATTGTTCACGGTGAAATCTTAATATCATAATGGTTAATAAAATGAAATATGTTCTTTGCAATGGAAAAAAAATGGTTTGAAATTAATTATCCTTATTAATAAAATATATCATCGGGCACGTTATTGTATATAAAAAAGTGTCTAGATGTGATAAATTCATGTTTTAATAGCGTTTAAAACTTACTGAAAAAAAAAATTAGTATTTATAAATCAAAATTTGGACCTGTAAAGGTGTGATGTGCATTAAAAAACAACGTTAGCCGGCTACCAGGTATCCTGAATCCTGTTTGGAAGGGCATAAAGGAAGATATATTAAAGAACCAGTTTTTCTAAAATTCTCGTTCTTCCAACGTTGCTGGCTCTTATACTAAGGTGTCGCAAAAAAGTCTAGTTACATTAACTACAGATTTTTGTCTTTCGTTATCCTGGAGAAGTCCTTGCGTTTTATGGGACAAAAAGTATCCTAGATGTAATATTACTTGTATTAGTTATCACTGTGTCAAGTTTCGTCAAAATTGGTTCAGTACTTTCAGAGTGATACGTGTTCACAAGGACAGACAGACAAAAATTGTAAAAGGATTATTTTTGGCTTCTATATCGGTAACAAAGTCTACCCCGATTATAATTTTCAAAAAATATTGGACCTTGTTATAGTTTTATTATAGTAAATAAATAGATACGAGAGAACCTGTTGCCAGAAGCTAGCACATACATAATACATAAAACGCTCACTCACATAACCCGTGAGGTGTTCTTTTGCCCAATCGATAATTTCTTGACGAGAAGTAAACGCCTGTAGGCATAAATCAGCAAAAGATGCCGGAATATTTACAACTTTTGCGTCTAGTTCAGTGAAGGAGTCTTCATCTGTGTATAAAATATTAAAATGAAATGAAGTTTTCTATTCCTCAATAAAATGACCAAACATCGAATATCTATATATGATCTTTGGAGTAATTAAATCAAGGTACAAGGTACTTCTTGGACAGTGAAAAATTAATTCTTTCGTTTAAAGGTAGATCTACAAATGCACGTTTATACCTACAGTTTTCTTAGATTTTACTGTAACCAAGATTAGATAACATTTTTTATATTTTGTTCGTCCACTTCCAAATTCGAGCAGCTCCGCCAACATTTTCTTTACCAGGTAATTTGCATATTCTTATGAAATATTTGTTGGATTTTATTTGTTACTACAATTGTTTTTCTTTTCAAATTTTAAATTTTAACGCGTAAGTAGAAATATTCATCACATACACATAATGACGATACTCTTTAGGTCCAATCACGTCAAAACTTATCGGCATAGGACTATGATCATTCGATGTGGAATTTGTCGTAGATGGTTCTAGGCTACTTATTTTTTGGATTCTATTGAACCTTTGCAATTTTTTAATGCCCAACGCAGCGGGCGTGAACGAGCTAGTGTTTCATAAATTATAATATTTAAAAAAATCTATACATACGTAGCTATGTAATACTAAAATACTAACCTATAACTACGGTGGCAGCAATGAGTTCCAAAGCGTTATCCGTGTTAGAAGAAGCAATAGCATCACGACAAAGTTGTGCGATCTCGTCTGCTGCCCAATCCGCAACGTTGAATACGACTAATTCTTGCTGTTGAATTCCTTCACCACAACCCGAAAGACCTTCCTTGGACATGCGTTCTCGCAAATTTTGTAGACTATCGAACATTTCTAAAATTGCTCGCTATAACAAATGAAAGTCCAACCATAAATATCTATTATTAATTTTTCACATACCTACATTTTCAATAAGTTCGATTCCAAACACAGAATAATTTAAAATGCAATTACCTGCTTCAAATCTAATTCCTTTTTCATTTGTTGAAATTCTTTTCTTTTTGTCAGAAACACAGACTTAAGATCTTCATCCTCCTTTATAAGAGATCGTTGGAATTGAGGAGATCCTTGAGTATCCTGTCGGCTTCTGTTGCAAGGGACTGGTAAATTGCTGGGTGTTTTTGGTCGAGTTGGTGTTGAGAGACGGTGTGGCGTATTGGGTCGACTTGTTGGTGAATTGTAACGTAATGCTGACGGTGCAGGCGTTGTCGGCCGACTAGGTAAACGTGGAGTCTGAGGTCGACTGGACTGCAAACTTTTAGGCGTTAACGGACGGCTTTGTATCGTTGGTGTTTGTGGTCGACTGGTTCTTAATTCTACTAGAAAAAAAAAGTGGTTTTAGCATTACTGATGGTTCTCATTTACTCATATAAGTTATGTTCTTACCCAAATCCATGGATTCGTTTAATTCTCTCCCATTCACTTCAGCAGTGTTGTTACCAGGTTGTACTGAATTTAGTAATACCGTCGACATATTTTCGTCTGCAAATGAATCCATTTTTTCCATTGTAGGATCAGGTATGGACATCTGAATAAATAAATACACGTTTCATATAAACGGCTTCATGTCTTTTCAAGGAAAAATTAAGACTAATCTCCAGCAATAACTTACACTTATATTCTCTAATGACACGCTCTGTTCACACTCTGGATTTATTGGTATCTATAAAAAATCGTTTATATCATTTATTGGTTGTATTAATGTACTATGAAGTATTTTATTACAACATGTATAAACCTTTATACCTCGATATCCATTTTCGGTTCAATCTTTAAGCTGTTACGTTGTGGTAGACTTTTGGTTACCTTAAAAATACAAAATTATTTTTCAGAAAACCTATAGAATTTAACAATTAAAATAATAACTGCACTTAATTGTTCATTGTGCAAATAATAAAGAACATGAAAAATTACTACTAACACGTTGTAAAGTAATCTATAAATATTGTAAAACAAAGTAGCTTTTCGCGTCTCTTTATGTTCCCTTAGTTCTTGAGATTTTTTTCTGCAAGATCTACACATGTAATACATGTACATATATTGTATCTATACAAAGTACAGAAAAGAGGATGAATTCTAATGAAGACTTAAGAAGGTGTTTTCTGGCACAAATTTGACACTGACTAATCCTTATGAGAAATATCAAAATATTTCTAATAATATAATTTACTAAGGACACTTATTTTACTTAAAAAAATGCCGATTGTGTTAATATGAGATTAATAGTATTAATATTAAATTTGATTAAATTAACAACTACTAACATTACTGTCATATTTTAAAATTAACCTTGGGCGGAGCTGGAGATGAATTTGCACGAGTCGGAGAAACTCTCTGCGAAATTGGTACAGTCAAGTTTCGGTTAGTGGCATTGCGAGCAGCGCGTGCTGCTGATGCAGCTGTCTGTCGCGGCAACAGGCGTGGGCTGGCACCATCTGTTTATAAATAATCCTTTATTCTATTTTATTGTTCGATATATAATCAAATTCGAAATCATTAGACAGACAAAACTAGATAAGGTGTTAATGCTTTTTGCTTAAATTATTTAATGCGTTTATGGCAGAAATCTTACAGGGGTTATTACCGTTTGTTTCTCTTATAATCACCAATATAAATAGATAAAAAAAGTCCTATTGTGCTATCAATCCTTTGACATACTATTAAATATGATATGATTTGGATTTCGTAATATATCTAATCAAATATCTAACATATATTATGATTGTGGAAGTATTTTATTCCACATACTATGAGGAAATCCATTTCGATTCTTTTGAAATGTAGCATAGAAGTCGATTACACACAGTTATTCCAAGAATTCGGCATATTACGTTTTCTTTTCATTCAGCGAAATAGGTGTCCAACATCTAGTTATTGTAAATAGCACTCGGTGCAAACAGCAAATAATATGATACAAGAACTTACAATTTTTATCCTTTGTAGCCTTTGCAATGGTCGTCATGATACACAAATACTATAGGATGTTATGACTTCGATAAATAAAACGGTTACAATTTTGATTATTTCACTTTATATTTTAAATTTGTATATAACAAACGATTTCTGTCATGGCGAACTGAACTTCCAAATACAAAAATTAAATATTGACAGTGAGTCAAAAAATTTGGAAACAACATGTCAAAGTTTAAACAAAAAGGTTTTTACTCTATTTCATATTATTACTGGGCGAAAAGAATAGCCTTCTTTTTAATACTTCTTTTTACTGGATGCATTGACAATCATGGCAATTTGTCATGGGTTTTGAGATGTCTTTTAGAACGATGTTAGCATAAGTGTGTGTTTCACTAAAATTTTAGTAATTTGAGTTTTTAAATGTCGTCTTGTAAACATTTTTAAATTTGATAAATCAAAAGTTGTCTATATAAATTTATAAACATGTCTATGTTTGTACATGGTGAACCACGAATACAAGGTAATTTGTCAGTTATCAATCCTGTTAAAACTAATTTAAAAAAATGTGAAAGCCATTTTTACTTTTTTTTTGTTCAATAGTTATGAAATTAAGTAGATAGGAATATATTTAAGAACTTATCTATTCTTTATTACAGACGCTACTGATGCAGTTAGAGGTCAAGTCACGAAGTGTCGTATTCCACAAAGATTACCACCAGGTCGAGAGAAGCAAGCTCTTAACAAAACAAAACAAGGAAGCAGTCCTGAATGGGTGGTAAAAGCCTAATCATTTTATATTAACTAACCCACCGAACACATTCATTTATACTCATTTTTTATCGGCTTCTTATTGGAGTTATACGTAAAATATAAAAAACTTTCTCATCTGGGGCGATCTTGCAAGAGACCGTGATCAGTGAAGTGCAACCATTGCCAGTCACTGCAGAGTCCATTATGGTATTTGGATGGAGAAAAGACATACATAGACAAGCTACAGCAAGGAATCTGTGTCTCCCAGGAATTCTGAACGCCTCAGGTTCCAAGGTGTGGACCCTGTTGTGCGTTTCGTATTAGTTTGTTCAGTCACCTGCACAAGTGCCAGACGATGTGGACATGGCTTAAAGTCATCTGAGAAAGATGCGTTAGGCTTATGAGTGTGATATGGAATAATATTACATTCCAGCTACATAGATCCAACGGGACTTCATTTGATTATTTATTATCTTTATTAGCTACGTCCAAAATCAGCAAATCGAGGAAAAGATGAACATCCGATATCAGGCAGGTTAATGAATACACCAATTACACGGGTAACCCGTCTAGAACGAGAAAAATTACAACCTGCGTCGAAGGTAAGATATAATTACGAATCTATATTTTGTCTTCATTTATTTTTTTTCCCATCAACTTTATATGTTCGTATATGGTTCATTTTAAAACTGTACAAATTTCATTTTAATATTTAACCACTACATTGTACAAGAGATTGTAGCCACACCAGTTTTCGAAGAATGAGTGTGTATTATCAAGGGTAACATATCATTTACAACTAGATGATACCCGCAACTTCGTCTGCGTTGTTTATTATCTTAACAATATACAAGGCGAAAGGTTACACACTTGCAGTATTCTAGGATATGAAAATTCATGGTCACATTTAACACTTCAAATAATAATATCAAAACAAATACTAGTAGACAACAAAGAGAACCTTTGGTAAAGTTGGTTCTAATAATTTCAAAAGTATGTATAATAACTTAAATAAATCTTGGTTGAATGACTGAAGATAAAACCTGCGAGAGGCAACCCGGAGTTAATAACTTTCGATAATAATATAAATAAACTCTTTTGTTTGTTCAATCTTCGAAAAATTATCCTTTGTTAGTTGGTTGGCTTCACTTTCAATTCATTTTCAGTACACCCGACGGTCATTGAGGCTATGATTTAACATAGTCGCTTAGAGAATTGAGTATAATTTTTGTATGTTTCTAGATAAGTAGGTCAAATATTAAGCACCTACTTTTTTAATTAATTTAGAACAAGAATCGAGTGAGGAGTGACCATAAATATTGCTACTGTCTAAACATTCACCTGGTATATTGTGTACTGAAGAAATAAGTAAAAGAACTGAAAGCAAAAATAAACTACCTAAGAAATAAAACTAAAAAAATGGTGGAAAACTATAAAGTAGTTTTGCTTGAAACTCGCGCAACGGCATATATTATTTTTCTTTAAAATGAACTAAACTTCGACCATTTCCATAGAGACAAGTAACAATACAAAAGCGAGTGATGAACGAAACGGTGTCATCACCGAACAAAACTGGTAGACCTGTTATAACCGTACCAATAACACAGGTAAATCAACATATGTAATTTGTTATGAATAAAATATATATTGTAAAATTTAAGTTACAAAAATCATAGCATTTAGCTCTGGATAATAAACATCCGCGTAGGTACATCTTCTGTCGGAATACTTTATTCATCACACACGCAAATGTAAATGTGAGTTCTGGCTTCGTTGATTACTTATTATTCCTTATTTCTATAAAGAAACGTTCTACGATTGTGTTCATAATAACTTGTATGTCATCATACATTACTTTGTTTATATAAAAATGTATTTTGTTTAACAGAAGCAAACAGTAAAGGTATCTCCAATAAAAACGTCAGGTCTTCCGACTCAGGTTAGATATATTTTTTTGTTTTACTCATTTTTCTCTACGACTTGGAATGTATCCTCTTCTCATTTTAACTAATAATCATAAAAACTCTTTGTTCGATATCAATCTAATCCCAGATCTTACGATTACGACAGATCCCAGAATATTACGTCTGTGTTATATTTTTGTAGATCCAAATTTCTTAAAAAAATATATACTTGTTGGTCAATCGCGATATTTTGATTGATATCTAACACATTAACTTGTTCTTCGAAACATATATTTTGGTATTCAGCCATAATAATAAAGTCCATTTATTTCCGATCATTACATGCGTTTTCAAACAAAGTTAAGTTAACATGTTAGCAAAAAAAAAAAAAAATTATATAGATTTATAATAGTTCGTGAACACTGTCGTTGTTATCGTGACCATTGATTGGAACCCCGTCTGGGATTCAGGAATACTAATATTCAAAATAATTAAATACTGTATTTGCTATAACACAGGACAAAATAATGAAAAGTGAAGAGCAAGAACTACACCAGTGTGAACTATCCGGCGCCGGCCTTATGTTAAATGACTTAAATAATAGAGGTACATAAGTGACGTACTTCATTATATTTCTATTTAGATACTCATATTTTTATTACACCTAGTGATCAGGGCTCTTTCACGAAAGAAATAAAAAATATAAGAATTAATTGTGCGCGTTTAATAATTGTTATATACTAAAAAAATTACCTACGTAAATTGAATATTCACATGAAAAAGTTTTCATTGTACGACGCTTACAATTGAAAGCAAATTAATTAATAAATCAACGTTAAATAGTTATCGTTTACTCCTATCATATACTTCTCATACATTAAAAATATTGACATCTATTCACAATTCGCATTAACCAACTTACATTCTTGTCCACAAATTACATGAAGCCCCGCAATGCAATTAATATACGTTTCCTTAGCCTTTCTTATGATTTAGATTTTATGAGTATTATTTAGTTGTCCTATTTTAAAATTATATGACATTTATCTTCTTCTTAACTAAGAGACAACTCGAACTATTTCATGAATATAAATTAGTGAATGTACTGTGAAGGGTTATGAAAATAAGGACATTATTGCAATACGGTCTAATTACTCCAATAATCCTCTTGTAAAGATAATATTCATAACACAAACATTATAATTTATATTTAAATTAAAAAGATACCAGCATATACACCGTAACTGTTTAAAGAGTGACAACCATCAATCGTATGATAGTTCATGCTTTAATTAATAATTAACATCATTACATAGTATAAAACAAAGTCCCCTACCGCGTCTGTGTGTCTGTCTGTTCGCGATAAACTCAAAAGCTACTGAACGAATTTTCATGCGGTTTTCACCAGTGGATAAAGTGATTCCTGAGGAACGTTTTGGTATATATTTTGTCAAGGATTTATCAGGGCGGGACAACGTCTGTCGGGCCCGCTAGTTAACATATAAAATAATAATATCAAAACAAATACTAATAAACAACAAAGAGAACCTAAGTTAAAGTTTGTTCGAAGACTGTCAAAAGTATGGATACAAATTTAAATAAACCTAGGTTGAATGACCGGTGACAAAACCTGCGAGTGGCGTACCAAAGTTTATAATCCTTAAGTTTATAAACCTTCGATAATAAAACGCCCAAAACACCTTTTGTTTCTTCAAACTTTGAAAAATTATCCTTTGTTAGTTGGTTGGCTTTACTTTTACTACACCCGGCGGTCATTGAAACTGTGCTTTAACATAGACGGGTAGAGGATTGACAATATTTTTTGTATTTTCTAGATAATTAGGTCAAATATTAAGCACTTATTTTTTAAATTGATTTAGAACGAGTATCAAGTACTGAGTATCCTGTAAAAATATTGCTAACGAGTAACCAGTCACTCTGTATAATATAATAAATGTTCTTTTTTGTAGAATCAATAACATCTCGTAGTGATACAGTGATGCAACTTAAGATCGTATGGCAGGAAATGCTAATTCAGTTTGAAAAGATGAACACTGACCTCAAAGAACGACAGGTTTACTAAGTGTTTATTTTTATTCTTTGTATCTATTAGCCATTACTATTACAACTATAATGTACTGTACCTATAATACAATGGTGCTTTATATCCACCACCCTTTGCCATTTAGGTACAAATTTTTATGTTCTTTACCCAATAAACTTGAAGTAATTGTTTGTCATATTTTGCTTTTTAATCATCTTTGCATTTTGATTTTAAAGGTATGACAAAATATTCGATTCAAAACATTGGAAGAGTAAAAATACAGCAAAAATATGAGAACCTATTATTTTACAGAAAGCTATAATGGAATTATATGCAAATATGTGCAGCGTTCATCAGAAAATGAGGTCAATAGGACATAAGGTAACTTTACCTTCAGCAGAAGATTTACATATAATGAATGTAGCCAAAATGACTCCAGACCAATTACTCCAACTTTGTGCAGGAGGTGACCCCAGACAGACAGATGAGAAAGGACAAGATGGTTAGACTCTGTGTTATAATATCTACGTCACTTTTACAAATTTAATATGCATTCTTTTCCATTGCTTTTTTAACCATTTTTAATTATAAATTATTTTGCGTTGTAAAAAAAATTACAAAATATTGATTTTTTTACAGATTTACAAATTAAAGCGCATTTATCTATAGACATAAACAAATTGTATAATGTGCCTAATAAATTAGTTGCAACATGTCAACATACCCTAGTAAAAAGGAAAGAAATCATAGATTGGTTTGAATCGCTAAAATCTGTAGAAAAGGTTTGTTGATTTGCGTAATTATTATTTTGAGTAACCAAAAAGGTACGCAGTTTTACAATGTTATTAATTTAAGGGTATTAGTACGAAAGCACTTACAAAGAAAATTCATGAATTTAATGCTGAAAATGAGATGCTTCAATGTTCTCTAGACCAAGTCCAAGCGGAATTTGCGAAGGAACTTGAGAACGTTATTGATTATTTGAGGTGTGTTAATGTTCATTATCGGTTATCACATATTGTTTATGCCAACTCGTTTTGTATGAATTAATGTGCATATTATGAATTATTCTTTACCAGGAAAGGCGTGAACGAAACAATAGCACTACAACTCCGGGCAGAAGAATTAACATATAAATTATCGGAACTAAATTCTCAAAACGCTGACCTCAAGAAACAAATTCATAACACCTCTCAATTAAAGTCGCCAACAAATAAGGGCAGAATTGAGGTCGAGTTTAAAAAATAACCTTATTATGGAAGATGGGTTTAAACTGTACCCCTCTTCAAATTTATAAATCCCTTTATACGTTATTCTGCATATAACAAATACACTTACAAGATCCTATCTTCACACAATCAAGTTTTCAACAAAGGAAAATACTTTAATGAAACCATAGAATGTTGGTAGAAAAATTTCTGTCTCCTGGTTAATTACTAGCTCAAATTGCATATTTGTCGTCAAGCACTTATAGATATAATCTTCACCAGAGAGCCAATTCTATCAGAATTAGCGTTTTACCACCCTCGATAACATCATAACTTGACATCAGTTCAGATTAACAGATTGTGTCTAAACGTAAGACTTTAAAAATATATATTAAATAGACAGAATTTGTGACCAACACGGCCTTGGAATATAGATAATATTGAGTTTTCTTAGTAAATTAGACCAGTGGTAGTCATTTGACAGTAAATATTTATAAATAGGAATTAGAAAGAAATTTAAAGGAAGAAAAATGCAAAAAAGTTGTCATTAGAGATCGTTTAACACGGGCAGAAGGTCAAATAAAAATAGGCGTTGATCGTGCTGCCCAATTAGAAGCCGCCTTAGAACAAGCTCGATCCCAGACTTGGGCTCTGGAGCGTACTGTCCAGCATCTTCATGAACAGGTGAATTATCAAAGTTTTAATGAATCAATGACATTTGAACACCTAAGAATCTTTTTTTTATATTATAGAAAGCAAACGAACAGATGAGTCACCTGATGTTAAGTGATCACCACCGTCCATAGTTACTTGCAACACCAGGGGATTCGCAAGTGCGTTGCCAGCGTGTGTTTGGGAGAGGGGGAGGAGAGGTGGGTATCCGGCGTTCTTACTGACCGATTGAAATGCAACAATGTAAGCACTGTTGCTTTACGTCGGTTTTCTGTGGGTCTGTTGGTACTACCCCGGGCGAGCCGACACATTCATGCTGAAACCAGTAATAGCTTCAGCTTAACTCTACCACCTACAAAATCAAGATGATATAATTCGGAACAATTTACTTTTAACACATGCTTATACTTCTAAACTACAAATTATTAAAGCTATGCAATAGGTCACTGGGATGTGGGCCATATCATATCAAGTTGTCAAGTAGCCTATTACTTTTTACAACTAACCTCAAAATTCTGCCACTCTTAAAAGCTACTTGCTAAATCTTTAAATATTTGTTAATAATAATAATAATATTTCAGAATAAAAAATTACAATCTGATTTTGATAAGGAACTAAATAAATTAACCGAATCTATAAGAGAAAACACTTCTCATTTGGAAGAAATTGCAGATGCACGTGAAAAACTTCAGGCTGAGTAAGTTGATAACTTAATGTTAATAAATTATCTTAATAGAACTTGTTAACGTGGCTAACGCTACTTATTCTATTCGCCATATACAGGAAAGAAGATCTTGAAAAGCGACTTGCTGAACTGTCGGAGAATTATAGTGAATCACTCAAAAATGTTAAACACGAAATGAACGTTAACGTATCCAAATTTATTGAAACTGAGAAAAAACACGAGGAAGATCTAGAAGCAAAGAAGAAACTTGAAACAAAAGTAGAATCTTTATGTGCACAACTTCTCGAGTCTGAATTACGTTGTAAAGATATATCAAAACAACTTCAAGAAAAAGAGACACAATTAAGTGAGTGTCGAGATAAGTTACTCATTTGATATTTTTATTGGTTTTATTCTCGCTGTATAAAAACCGAAGCATTATTGATTTACTGTATAAGATACTCCTAAAGACAGATATTATTAAATGGAAAATAAATATTTATTTTATCACATTTTAGATAAAAGTATAGATCGTGACAAAGAACTGGAGGCCACTAAAAAGGAGTTAGAATTACTACGTGCAGAGAAGGAAGATTATAGAAATCAGTTATTTAAAAAAAATGAAACGATAAAGGAAATAGAGGTAAGATTTATTATTGAAATTGAAACCGGATTAAGTGAACCAACAAATGTAAACCATAATTATTTATTTATTGTAGAGTAAATGCGAAGAAACGACTAACTTAGAAGCCAATTTAAAATCCGACTTATCCAACAAAGAAGAATATATTGCAGAGTTGGAAAAGCAACAATCATTATTAGAACAACAATTGCAAGAAAGGTTAATATAATATAAAAAAATATTAATAACATTAAGTGGTTTGCATGTTTAACTAAAATACTATAAAATATTCCAGTGAATTTAAAATGCAGTCATACGAGGAGCAATTATCTTCTCTTAAGCATCATATACAAAAGCTACAAAAAGATTTCGGCGAATTTGAGAATCTAGACAGTGTACATGAAATGGTAAATATAAACACTAGTTTCGTAGTTTAATAATTTAATAATTTCGTCATTGCACAGCCAAATGCTATACATTCGTACATAACTTTTTATATTCATAAGATAACCTGTTTTTAAGATAAATCAACAACAAAGAAAATTGGCTGATATCACACGACAAAAAGAAGAACTAATTGAAGCTTTAAAAAATAAAGAAATAGAATTGGAACGACACATACAACACTTATCCGAACAGGAACAAATTTTAGAACAAAGGGAAGGTATTTTAAAAATGCTCTACGAAAAACAAGAGGAACATTCCAACATAATTAAATTGTTAAGAAATAATTTGGAAATGCGCTCTCAAGCAGAAACAGAGGTATGTGACTAGTAATATTTTATACGATGTGATTCGTCAATCAACTAATGAATTACTTGAAGAGGATTTTACTATCCTTGACTAGTATTTTGTCTAATTGATTAGATATAGAGTAGTCCGGTGAAGCTGTTAAGGCCTTACTAGGCCAACAGCGTAGACAGTTCAAAAACAATAAATTAGAGATAATACAGAGTAGGAAGTTGATTATTATCCTTAGAATTAAGCTCTTGATATTGATATTAAGATCTCTCTTAAAGCTTAAATTTAGTCCTTACTAGCGGGTCCGGCAGACATTGTCCCGCCCTGATTATAAAAAAATCCTTGACCAATCATTACATAGTATAAAACAAAGTCCCGTATGTCTGTCTGTTCGCGATAAACTCAAAAACTACTGAACGGATTTTCATGCGGGTTTCGCCAGTGGATAAAGTGATTCATGAGGAAGGTTTTGGTATATAATTTGTCAAGGATATATTTTTAATCAGAGCGGGACAACGTCTGCCGGGCCCGCTAGTTATATACTAAAACGTACCTCATGAATCACTTTATCCACTGGTGAAACCAGCATGGAGATCCGTTCAGTAGTTTTTGAGTTTATCGCGAATAGACAGACAGACAGATGCGGTGGTGGACTTTGTTTTATACTATGTAATGATTTTTAAAATACTAATTTTAATATTTTATTTGTAGCTGAGTCAACAGCTTGTTGCAAAAAATGCAGAAATAAATTCCCTGGCTGCTAATGTTGAAACACGAAAGCAACAGATATCGCAATTAGAAAAAATCATTTTGAATTTAGAAGATCAAATTCAACAATACAGTTTACGAGGAATGAACGATCAAGGCAATTTTACTACTCTGGATAAAAAACTTACTCGCTTTGAACCTAATCATTTAGAAAATAAACACAGTATGAAAGTACCAACCGAGAATTTGGACAACCTAATCAAGATCCTTGAGAACGAGCTAGAAACTTCTTTCGAATTACCATCCAGTCCAAGAAATAATCAGTATATTATATCCAAAAAGAAATACTCAGAAAACCAAAAAAGAGAAAAACTGAGTAAATTTGGATGTCATAATGCAAAGGATGGCTCAAGATTAATACAAGCAGAACAGGAAACTATTCCAACCAAAATTGTTCTTGGTAACTATGTAAAGAAGACTTACATACCATCAAAAAGTGAACAAATCAAAGGTGACAAACTTGATAGAAAAGAAGCTTTAACAAAAATAGAAACACAAAAATGGAAATCAGTACCAGAGCCTGGTACACATTTTCGTGATGCTCCCACAACAGCTGTAGACAGTTTTACAGAACTCAAAGAGGATCTGCCAATGTGTTTACCCGAACATACAATAAAAAGAAATTTACAGTTTTTGAATTTACAGAAACTACGAAATGACAAAAAATGCAAAATGTTTAAATTTGCCGGTCATAAGCTGTAAAGAAATGAAACTTGTTGGTGTAATTGTTTCGTAGTAAGTTGTTTTTTACCAGTATTTTTTTCTATAACTATTTGCTCTCGTTCTGTGATGTTTAGTTAATAAAATTTATTTAAAAAGTTAACTTTATTGGAACTATAAAAATAATAAAACTACAGTGTCGTAACCACGTATAATTTCTATTCTATAAATGTCAAATGCATCTTCTATTTGTATCTAAAATGTCTTGAACCTGAAACATTAAATACAGGTACCGTCAATACAATATAATAAAGAGATGACTTATATAAACATTAACGGAAATACCAAACTTAGACTCTTACTAATCATTGTGGGTTCTGAAGAAGGACAATGTTGGGAACGTAGGACTTCTCTCTCCAAAATAGCCCTGCGTCGCTCGAGTTGTGTGCGTACTCTTCCTTCGCGTTCTAACTGGATACTCTGAGACAATACAGCGCTTTCCAATCGTAAAACTCTGGCTCGTTCTGCACGCAAAGCTGTCCAGGTGTCTGCTGCACTTGCACATACTGAAGATAAAGATCTTGATACCTGTACCAATTTGTTTCACAGTGAGACATCACATGATCGAAGTCGTCCTTTTATAATTTTCAACATTTACATAGAAGCAATTTAACTATCTAGGATTTGCCTTTCTTTCTCATAACATTGTTTTCTTAAGATAATGATTTCTTCAGTTTTTGGAAGTTCACTCTGATATACATAAAAATATCGGAATAATAATTTCCTAACCTCTGCGTGAGTTGTTTTATCCATTGGCGGTGGTTCTGTACAACCGTCAAGCGAAGCTGTTAGATCTCTTCGTGCCCGGATCATACGAGCAAAGAGATCAGCAGCACGTTCATGTCTCTCCAACATCAACGCCCGAGATGCGGCTGCAGTTACTAATGCAGTTCGCTCACGAGATAATGTTTCAACTTGCATATGTAGGTCCAATAACTATAAAAAAGGTTAATTACTAGAAAGCCTCATCATTTGTTAGCCTTAGTCGTGAATGGTCCAGTAGTTAATTTGTGTGTCCATTCTCACTGTCATTATTTAAATAATACAATATGTTTATAAAAAACTATCTCTGTTTATCACTATGTCAGTTAAACATCATTTCCTAACATAGGAGAATATACAATTAAAGATTTTTTTTAGTATTCTAGTTATGAAAGTAACGAATAATCAGCTATCACTAGTCTATATCTATACATATAATAAAAATGAAGTGTCTGTATGTAATATCAAAATAAAAAAAAATACTGATTGGGTATGAAAGTATACACGCTATTGATAACAAATATGCAATTTTTAAAAATTTTGTCGGTCTGTCTGTCTGTCTGTTCCGGGTAATCTCCGGAACGGCTAGACGGATTTTGATGGGAATTTCACTGGCAGATAGCTGAAATTACAGCTACTCTAAATTAGACTAGCTATTAACCGCGGCTTCGTCAGCAATGCTATCTCCAAAACGGTTGGAGCGATTTTCACGGAACTTTCACCAGCAGATAGCGGACATCATAACAAGTAATTTAGTTTATTTTAATTTAAACTAACTTTTAACCGTGGCTTGGCAGATAGTGGACCTTATAAAAAGTAATTTAATTTAGACTAGCTAACCGTGGCTTCGCCCGCTTTGTCCAAACCAAACTTTGTCTGCATGAAATTTAGCAAGATTTCAACTCATTATTTATTTTTAACTAGCGAGCCCGGCATACGTTGTCCCGCCCTGATTATAAAAAAAACCTAGACAAATTATATACCAAAACGTTCCTTGTGCATTACTTTATCCACTGGTGAAAACTGCATAAAAATCCGTTCAGTAGTTTTTGAATTTATCGCGAACAGACAGACAGACAGACGCGGTAGGGACTTTATTTTATACTATGTAATGATTAGAGAAATAATTATCAGCTTATTGTTTACAATTCGACATTATAATTATTAATAACTTTAATGATATAGAGGTCTTCCTAATAAAATCTTTGATTATAAACGTATTACGTAAAGAGTTCCATAATACAATTTCTTGCGGAACAGACAAGCGTTTGTTTTTTGTATAGTCACAAAATGTTAATTATAATGGCAATGTATATTAAATGTAATATAAATCTTTATAATAATATTTTAAGTTATTGTTTCGTTAGTTCCTTGTACAGTGTAAGTGAGCACTGAGGTAGTTATATGATGGGTTAAGGTTCCAAATATGTTGCTGATGACAAACCTCATTTGATACACTGTTAGTATTTATATATCTAATGTATACATTACATGTTACTGTAAGTGGCGTGCGTGTTGTACTTACGATTGTTTTAAAGAGCATTTCTAGGATTGTACGTTGTCTCACAATTCTTATTTCTTAATTACAATTTAAAAAAACGCGTTTGGAGCTGCGGGTACAGCTAGTAGAATATAATAATACTACACGGATTACAATAGCTCCTTTAAAATAGTACCTATGTGTATTCGAAAAAGAATCGTTGGTACATTTAAAAGTCGTAAAGCTCGGTCTGTCTATAATCCCATTGATTAGTCAATGTCACCTAATTATTTGAACATCTTGACGAATAAAGTAAACTTTGTTAAAATATATGTTATAGTCTAAATTAGGCCGTATATATGAATACCATACAGTCTGTGTAGTTGTGCAGTAGTGTACTTTTCTAGTAATATATAAATGTAGCAATAGGCATAGTACGTTTAAAATATTGTTATAAATTTAATAATTACTTCCGTTTGTAGTTCTTGGTAGGGAACATCTTTCGTATAACAGTCGTAATTCCGCAATCGTTTTACTTCAAGGCGCAATGCAGCAAGTTGATTCTCATACTGGGTCATACTTTGTTCCCTGAAATATACATAAAAGCGTGCTCTAATATCGCTCACGTTTTCTATTTCTAATCTTAATTCAGAAAGTTTACTAATGTGATAACACTGATAACTATTGAATATGAGTATGATTTTGTTATTAATATAATAATGTTCAATAGTAATTTCTAGTGGCATTCTGCTCGCCAGTGTACAAGCTAAAAAGTGCAATAAAGTATTTATTAATTCATTCAATTTCTGTCGTTAACCGTATAGAATGTCTAAGTGTAAAAAACAACCGCTTTATATTTTTTATTGTTAATCGAAACGAAAATTCTAATAGGTACAGAGTCATATACACTGTCAATGATAGTACACACATGAGCTTTTCATTCTCCCGCAGTTCTTCGATAACACGTTGTAATTTCAAAATTTTTTGTTCTCTTTCCACTAATTCCGTAGCCATTTTATCTTGCACGCTGTCTGCTCCTTCGCCTTGCTAAAACGGCAAATATATGTATAAACACTTTTACAAAAGCATATATGTATCATCATTAATTATTTACCGCGATCCGAGACAAAGAATTCAAAAAATTATCTTTTTCAGTACGACTCTGACGAAGTTCGTCTTCTGCGCGAGACAGTGCCATTCTTGTAACTTGAAGTTCCTTCCAGATCTCCGTTTCTCTGTCTGAAGGTTCCGTCTCTAAAAAATAAGGAAAAAAATGTATTATAAATTATTTAAGGGTTTATTTTTTATTGAACATAAACTGTACCTTTGGACGGAACGTACTCGAGGCAACGCCTGCGTTCCATGTCTACCAGTTTGACAGAGCGTTCACGAAAAGATTGTAATTGCTCTTCTAATTCCTTCACTTTATTTTCTAATTCGCTGACGTGACCCTCAGCAGCTAACTTATTCTTCTCCTGAATAGAAGTCTAATTTAAAGTATACAGGTACATATACTGTTTCTACGTGTTATACTGTTAGAAAATATTTGAATAAGTGTAATGGCACCTGTTCTGCTACCTTCGCCTGGAGATGTTCAGCGCGCGCACGCTGCTCCTCTTCGCGAAACTTGGCTGCCTGTTCTGCCGTCTCAGCTTGTTCACGAAGCTCCTTTACTCTAATATGAAAAAGAAAAACTTGTTTATATATTTCTCATCGCAACACTTTAAGGTATTTCTAAAATTAGGTATATTCGATATTTAACTCGAATATGTTAAAACCGGTTTTTTCATAAGAAACATGCTTTCTTATGTGGAGGGAACTATAGTGTCAAAAACCTGAGTTCCAAGGCGTCACGTTGCCGTGACAATGTTTCTATTGCAACCTCTCCGGTTTTCGATACTTCGATTAACTTCTTCGATCTAGCGTCATAACTGCTTTCCCGGTGACGGTACTGTAAAAAAAAAATTTTTGCTTCAAGCATATTTTATTATGTTCATAAAGTGCTGTTTTAACTAAATAATACATAAAAGTACAAAAAATATTTGCTTGATTTTAAATGAATGTGACAATAATTTCTACATTTTTAATTTATCAATATTTAGGTCAATCATAAGCATGTTAAGTTTATGTCAGAATTATTTAAAAATGAAGCGAGGAATCAAATGAACCGTTCTTATGAAAGAATTGCCGCAACTGATCGCTTTTAATACCAAAGCATAAGATGCATAAAAGATTTAAATCGATCCGTTCCTAATCGGATCGTAATGTATAGCACAACTTCACTGTCGTTTGCGAATGTTCGATTGCGAGTCTGTTTACGAGTTGCTCGAGGTCTTTGTGTTTTCTCCTGGCTCCGTCTAACTCTGACTTGGTCTCTTTCAGCTGTCTCTCAAGCGTTGCGATGCGAGCTCGTGCGACGCGCAACATACTCTCCGCCGTGGACACCACCTCCTTGAGCGCTTCACGGGCAGCACGTTCCTTAACTAGCTCATCATAGATTGCCTGTAAACAGTCAGTCATGATTTTTTTTTTTTTTAACTAGCTGTTACCTGCGACTTCGTCTGTGTGAAATTTAGCACAAGAAAAATTTGTTTAGTCTAAACATGTGCATGAGGCTCGCGCGGTAGTGGATATTGCTTTTTATTTTATTATATTTGCGTGGGATCCTTATTTGTTTTTTTCTAAAGTAAAAGTAGCCCTAGTTACTCCTTATAACAACAGCTATCTACCAATGATATCTACTAAAATCGATACAACCGTTTCGGAAATTAGACGGAACAAACAGATACACAAACCAACATTTTTTTGTTATAAATACCGTATATACTCACATATACATTTAGTAAACATCTGTCCCATTACAAACAGATATTTCAGTTCTATTTCTATATTTCTACAGATGTAGATATTATAAAAAAAATGTAATAATTCAACGCTCAGAGTGATTTACAATGAATTAATATATTAATTATAAAAATTAATGAATAGCATTGTAGCTTTAGCCTACGACAAATAGGACCGCAGTCTTGAGGGTAAATACGGAATACAGCAGCACAAAAACTGTCGCTTTGTGTTAGAAATAGGTGTGTAGATGGCGCTTCTTTAGTCTAATCTTGAAAAATTCCTACCACTCCAAATCATATACTTGATAGATACGTATATTTTGTATAATAGAAAATAAACATAATAAACACTTACACTTATCACTACTAAAACGAGTATCATATCATGACCCAATTTCTTATTAAAGCATGCCTGCTCATAGGTAACCGATTACAAAATGTAACGAACATACATTATGCTAAGTATAATTTTCTATTGCAATTTCATTTACAAATCTATTATTCAAAATGAACTCAATACCTGATTATTAGTTGTGTCGCTTGGCAACGTTTCTTGTTCCTTGCACTCTTCAGTATCTTTTTTTGTATATTCCTCCAGTTTATTCTGTAATACTAAATTCTCTTTCTGTAAACGGTCTATTCTTTTAATCATTGTTTCACGGTCCAACCAGGGAGTTCTATCGAAAAAATAAAATGGTTTCGTTAATATTTCTTACTTGCAAAATTGTAAGTATATTGCTTTCTAAATTGCATATACTATTCTAAGATACTATTGCTTACTTTACGAGTTCTAGCGAAAAATTTATCTTGGCTTTTAAATTTTCAGCGGTACCAGCAACCAGTCTATGCAATCTTTCTGTTTCTTGATCAAATTCTGTATTCTTTGCTTTCCACTCTAGATTCTGGAGAAAAAAAAATCTCAGTTATGATCACTATGTAATATCTTCCTACGTGATATATTTTGATTCACTTCATGTAACTCTGTCTACGCTAAAAGACTCATATTAAACTTAGAAAAGCGATATAATTAATACGTGTATAACATTAACTACGTACACTGTAGATTAATATTCTAAAGGTCAGTCTACACTAAAAGACTTACGTTTCTTTAGAAAAAAGCCACAATTTATACACTGCAGATTTTTATTATACTAGCCTCTGCCCGCGACTTCGTCCGCGTGGAATAGTTACTTTGGGCTAACGCTATCACGCAGCGGAAGCTCTCAAGAGGAAAAAAAACGATTTTGAAACATTATTCATTGGTGCTCCGCTCCTATTGGTCTTAGCGTGATAGTATATAGCCGATAACCTTTCTCGATAAATGAGCCATATAACGCTGAAATATTTTTTCAAATCGGACCAGCAGTTCCTGAGATTACCCCCTACAACGTCATAAACTCACAAATTTACAAACTCACAAACTTTACCTCTTTATAATATTAGTATAGATGAAGTAACTAACAGTAAGATAAGTAGCACGATCTGTCCGATGCTTCCCGCGCAATATGTTCAAAAGTTCAATACGCCGTGCCATGATTTCTGCGCCCATTCCCAACACCTCCTCTGGTATTTGGTTTAACTGAGCATGCAACTGTTGTAGTACTTGTGAACCTAGTCAATACAAACATAAATTATACCTACTATAACTAGCGGGCCCGGCGGATGTGGACCTACTTTGATAATACCTGAACACACTACAAAAATTTAATCAAAATCTGTCTAGCCGTTTAGGGTGAGTCAGATACACACACGGACAAAAGAATTATCTATAGGTATATAAATAGGCAGTGGGGAAACGGTTAAGAACATCTGCCTCCTTTATTTCTCAGCCGATTTTTTTCATTCTTTATTTTTTGTTTTGTAGCTTTTCGTTTTTAAATCTTTATTTAATTTAGGGACTTAGGTCCACATAGAACATGTCAGTCCCATCGTACCCTAATCTTAAAATATTGACCAAAGAGACTTCAACACAAACTGCCATAGAATCTTGGCTTCCTCACTTGCAGGTGCACACAAGATGCTATGAAAGCTACCCTGATCTAATCTATTGAGTTTTAACTCATCGATGACAGCTTTTCTTTGTACTTTATTGCGGTCACATTCCATCAACAAGTGTTGCAAGTCTTCTATCGTTCCACACGTTATACAATTGGGTGATACGGTTTTCCTCATAAGAAATGCAAACTTGTTGAGTGGCATATGTCCGGAACGTACCCTATTTGCAATAACAATAAGTGATCTATTCAAGTTACTGCCATCAGACCATGGTATATGCGGCGGCTCACTTTGCAGCGTTATTGACAAGCTTTAGTGTTAGGTACCAATAAACAAAATTGGAAAAAGTTATTTTTCCCTAATGCCGAAATTCGACCACTAGGCAAGCACTCGTGTATATAAAGATTAAATCAGTAAATTGATACAACCAGGTATTTCATACAAATCATAAGACTTTAAAACAATTCTGTTTTTTTACATACATTTATGATGTTAATAATATTTTTTTTTTAATATGAAAGAATTAGCAAAGAGCATGCGACCCATATCAACATTGAATGGTCAGTGCAGCCAAAATTGACGGCACCACGCTTGAAAATGAAAATTACGTCTGTTGAGAAATTTACAATTTATCGGTATTTGTCTCAACAATGCAAACTCACAAGCCTCTTCGTAACTGGCAAGTCTGGCACACGCTAGCTCTTCCCAGAACGCGACAAACTAAAAGGAAATCAATTTTACAAAATCATCACGAAGACTTTAATGGTGGAATTCCAGTAGGACGCATATACCTTACTACCTCAATTGATTATTGGATAAGTGGATATAAAGTAGGGAGGGCCAAAAAAAAATTATCGTCCAAGATGACGAAAAAAAAATTCTGGTAAAGTTTGATCTCTTAATATTAATTTTCAGAGGTGTCACATCGTGATTTTCGATTTCCCATTTAAATTACACGGGATTTTTTTTTTTTTCGAATTTTGATTTATCTCAACGAGTTATTCTGTGGTAAAAGTAAATATATAATTTTAGGCCCACCCTAATATATAGTGGCCGGTCTCGGAAATGACTCGCCTAAGCCTATGACAATGACGGCTGTTACACTTGGTGTATGGTGGTCGCAATTTATTCGGACACAATTGTTATATCCTACCCAAATAACCAACATAATTTTATTTGACAATGTATTGGCAACAACGCGTCGGACGTGGTGGTGGGTCGCGGTGTTCCATACATGCTGTTCGTTTCCGATTTTTCTACTGTACGCACACATTTTAATTACATACGAGTTTGAGTCTATTCTGCATATTTATTTCATCCATTAGTATTCAAACAGTTCACACCAGCACCTAAGTGTTTAAACACCTACTATCAACATTTACTATGTAATTAATTGAAAATTGCTCCTGATTTCCTATATAAAAGTTTATTAGAAAATTATCCCCTTGTAATTTTAAATGAATACTAGCTGTTACTTGCCCAATCCAATAGACATTAAGAAATTATCCTGTACTTTATCATCATAAATAGCATACACATTTTATCGTGTACCTAAACTGAAATCGGGTCAATCACTCAGTGTAGGTGTCTAACGCGTCAATAAATTCAATATTAATTTACCATTCAACGCCGGACGGTTTTATTTATAATTCACTATCAATCGTATTATCGAATATGTCATTTATCATCCGTAATCTGTAATGTTTAGACAACTCCTATAACACCGGGTAAATCGAATTCTATGCTAAACTTCATTAGAAGGCGTCAAGCGTTTCAAACGCAATTATATATTTCACACGTATATTATTTGGTGCCTCCGCCCACTTCACTGGGCGTATCTAATTATATATTTACTTTAAAACTAAATATGTTTTGGTATACCATGTAGTTTCTCTGGATTTTCAAATATTATACGAAATCAGACAACTGAGAACATACCATAATATATAAAAAATTCAAAAATTCGACCGCAGCGCCACCTGCCTGGTCCAAATGTGAATCTAAGCCAATCTTGAATCTGTCTAAACACACACAAAAAAATCGACCAAAATCTGTCCAGCCATATAGGAGGAGTTAAGTTAAAGATATCCAACTACGTCTAATGACGAACAAGAGATCACCTATTGCATGAAAGTAATACAAACTGTATAAAAACCTGCGATAAATGTAGTAAAATTTACTAAACTACATTAAATAAAGAATTATAGTAGACTTCATAATGAGTTTTGAATGTCAAAACAACAAGATTTAGTCTCTGATAACGATTTTCAAGTGTATTGATATAAGTTTACCGAAAACACTGCTTATCTCAGAGTGCAATGGCACTTCGAGGTCATCGCGTACTAATAGCAGAAGGTCGTGTGCTGGCCAACTGCTCACAGACACCACCCTAACGTCGCCCAAACCCTCTTCAGTGTTCACACCGGCACGACTCTCAAGTTCCCTAACTGTACCCAAAAGTTCCAAAAATGTATTCTGAAATAAATAAATGTTGTTTATCATTTTAAACGTTCTATATTTGAAATAAACTGTGATGGATCTCTTAATATGTAAAACTAGCGGGACCGGCAGACGTTGTCCCGCCCTGATTATAAAAAAAATCCTTGACAAATTATATACCAAAACCTTCCCCGTGAATCACTTTATCTACTGGTTGCAAACCGCATGGAAATCCGTTCAGTGGTTTTTGAGTTTATCGCGAACAGATAGACAGACGCGATAGGAAATTTTATTTTATACTATGTAATCCCAGCAGACGTTGTCCCACCCTGATTAGAAAAAAAAAACCTTGACAAATTATATACCACAACCTTCCCCATGAATCACTTTATCTACTGGTGAAAGCCGCATGAAAATCCGTTGAGTAGTTTTTGAGTTTATCGCGAACAGACAGACAGACACACAGACAAATGCGGTAGGGGAGTTTGTTTTACACTATGTAATGATTATGAAGATACACAATTAGGTATAATGATTCACGAGAAAATTTAAATAGAGATTAATTAATCAGAAATTGGTAACATGCAGCATTTGATCGTGTGCGCGTGTTAATCTACGATAGGTATCAAGTAATTTGGCTTATGTTATATAGTTACTTAGCGTCATAATCACACATCCTTTAAAATATATGGAGTCATCGATGATAAAATAATGCATTTTATAATATACGTACCTAAAGTTCAACAATGTAATAGTACTAGTAACCCATTATTGAATTTATTTTTTATATCATAGGAGGCAAACGAACAGGTCGGTCACCTGATGTTAAGTGATCACCACCATCCATAGACACTAGCAACAGCAGGGGAGTTGCAAGTGCGTTGCCAGCCTGTGTTTGGGGGAGGTGGGTGAGGAGGAGGAGAGGGAGGGGGGAGAGGGGAGGTGGGCCTCCAGTGCTCTCACTGACTGAACCAAACGCAACAATGGAAGCACTGTTACTTTACGTCGGTTTTCTGTGGGTCGGGTTGTACTACCCCGGGCGAGCCGACCCATTCATGCTGAAGCCAGTAATAGCTTCAGCGTGGCTCTACCACCTACAAAATATCTACGTACCTATCTGGAATAATCTACCATTTTTATAAATTTACAAATCTCATTTTGTTTGCACTTATCTTTTATTATAAAGATAACCGATATAAGGATACTAATGTAATATAAAGATAATAATTATAAAGATGTAAATAACTAACGGCTTCAGAGCATTCGTTTCTGATAAATACTGTTTTTTTTTCTGTTTTTTCTAGTTTGCTACACCTAAACAAGATAATACTGATGTTGGGTTAGAGAAATTCAAACCCTTGTCCCTGGTGGTTTTGTTTAGAAATCTTTACCATTGTATTACTAATAAATGATTTACTTAATATTTACCCAGTCAGAGATGAAAAATATTTGTAATTTCCAGTAGAAGCCATAAATAAATCTGTAAAATGTTATGAAAAATATTTACCTGCTGAGTGATTAGGCTTTTACGCATTTTAATTAATTCTCTTTTCTTCGTAGCTAAAGATCGCATCACTTTTGCTATTACAAACTGCGGCATAGCTATATCTTTTTCTGTAAACATTAATAGGGATGAAGTAAATGAAATTAAAACAGTAACAGGTACCAGAAACGTATAAATAATAGCTGAAAACAGATCTCTATCTCACAATTGAACTTTCAGTGAACGAATAAATCATGACTTTGCAGCCGCGTATTGCCTGTTGCCCATAAAGTCTGATGTTTTTCTTTCGGATCTCCACTTTCCCTCTCTAGGCCTTGACGTAAGACAAAACTACTCAAGAACCCTACCGAGTATTCTATAATCTATTGGGCAATCATCGCTGTTATACCGGCCTACGAGTCTTGCGGCTGCTGTATATACACAGGCAGATTCCGAAACACATTGAACTAAACAACAACAATCCCAATTGATTACTGCATACACGGCCTGATCCTGGAACTTAGGATGCATGATGTCACTACCACGATAACGAATGTCACACCTAATATATTCTGTAAGTGGTAGAGCCACGCTGAAGCTATTACTGGTTTCAGCATGAATGGGTCGGCTCGCCCGGGATACTACCACCCGACACACAGAAAACCGACGTGAAATAATAATGCTTGCATTGTTGCGTTTCGTTCGGTCAGTGAGAGCGCCGGAGGCCCACCTCCTCTTTCCTCCCTCCACCTATTCTCTCTCATCTTCCCTCACACTCTCCATTTAAAGGTCGGCAACACACTTGCGACTCCTCTGGTGATGCTAGTGTCTATGAACGACGGTGATGACTTACAACAGGTGACCCGCCTGTTCTTTTGCCCCCATCATATAAAAATAAATAAAAAATTACGATCTTGGTCGAAACCTGATCGAACACAATTGCCATTTGCTATTAATATCAGCCGGAATATATGTATAACGTGTCATTGTATAATACAATGCAAACGATGAATCCCGTGAAATATCAGCTAAGGATGTGGTCAAACCACACAGAAAAGTGATAAAAGCATAGCTTGATAATTGTTTCAATTCAAATAAAGCTATCGTAACATTCATAAAACCGCAGTATAATAAAAAACTTAAATAACTTACCTGGTTCTTGTTCTGGTATATAATTAAGGCACTGTGAATGGATGTTCTCCGGTGTCGAGGCACTAGCCTGGGTAAACGTTCCCTCGAGATGGTTTAGCGATTTCTTCGCAACTTGCTATTTGATAAAGACAATGAAATTCAGCGATAACATTATTTTATATGATTTTTTTTTCGAACTTACTACGCTAATGACCTAGGAAGTTCTTAACAGCTTCACCGGACTACTAAGGCGAGCGCTTAAGGCACTCAGTCGATTTTATTTGACAACTAGCTCAAGGGTGCACGGCACACCTCGACTTGGGCTGTTGCCTGATACATGGAATTCGCGACCTATCTGAGCTAACCTAAGCTATGCTAACTATATATGATAATATTTACTTGTTGTTAACTCTTTATGCTCACTCTCTGATCCTCGCCTGCTTCTTTGGACATTAAAAAATTACAAATGGTCAATCGAATCCAAAAGACAAGTAGCCTAGAACCATCTATGAAAATTCCGAATCGAATGGTCATAATTCCATGCCAATACGCTCAGCGATTCTCGGGTTTAGCTAGGTAGTAGTAGTTAGTGACAAGATAGTAAGTTGTTTCACGTATTACAAATGAATATCTGTTTGATAAAAATGAGATTAAGATTAAGATCATACAAAATAATTTCATTGAAAAGTTTATAGATATTAATTTTATTGATTTCAAAAATGATTCATAAATACTAATAAAATATTAGTCCTTCTTAAACTTACATTCAATGGAGACAAGCTTTTGCATCTTCTCTCGTTATATTTTCTCGGTTGCATGGGGCTCTACAAATTAATTTAAAAAAATGTTTATTACACTAATACAAGAGAAAAACTACCTAGTAAACGTATTTTGTAGTTATAATTGCCCAAAATTATGTTTATATGCTTCTCAAAAGAAAATATGGACCATCAGTACCATAAACGTAACCAAATGTTGCAGTAATTTTGTCCCTCTCTTCGTACACATGGCGTGATATTAACTTGATCTATGAAATAAACATTGTTACGAAGAATGATGGATGGCTCTATGCAAAAAGTTAATGTCAAAATGACCCCAAGTTAAGTAGCTATTTAAATCAAATATCCACTTTCTTAAACAAAATTATAGGCGTTTGTCATTGTACGCGTGTTTCACTCAAAAACTATTGATAGATTTTGGTCATTTTTTTTCTTAGTCACTTGGTCCTTATGTAAATGAGAAATTATCAAGATAACTTTAGTTGGCATAAAGTTATTACAGTTTAAAGAAACAATAATTCTTATAAACACCACTTGTTCGGCGATGTGTTTTCTTCCCGTCGAAAAGGGATGCTTATGTTTTTTCCTCTGTAGATTACATTGCTAATGTAATTAACGATGCAGTAAAAGTTACGGGTATCTCTACGTTATGTATAAAATTCAACATTTTTAATTTATTCAACATTAATTAAGTCATGGTCGAACGTAGTTTAAAAAGTAACAGATTCCGATAAATAACAAATATTCAAAATCAATTTTTAACTGTTTATCAATTTCTTCCTGCCCAATAGTACTATTAAAGAATCGAGTGGCCCTTATTCTATACCTATATACTTTGATTTTACATTTACTATGTATTTTTATCGTTCATAAACGCAAAAACCCACAGTATTTACACAGAATTTGGGAAAATAAAAAGCCCTAAAAATTATCGTAATAGCGTTTTTCTACGTCTGTCTGTCTGTCTGTCTGTTCACGATAAAGTTAAAAACTAATGAACGGATTTTCATGCGGTTTTCATTAGTAGATACCGTTCATGAGGAAGGTTTAAGTATATAATTTGTCAAGGTTTTTTATTATCAGGACGGGACAAAATCCGCCGGGCCCGCTAGTATATTATAACGTAACCATCACAAAGTTTACCATCGATAAAGTAGTTTATCATCACTTCTTGTAGCCTAAGTAGTTATGGTAGTCCGGTTTGGAAAGAGTTACCCTCCCGCGAATGCCCCGGTTGTGGACTAACCTCCCTGCATTTCCCAGATTTAACAAAATTATAATAAACAGGTTTGTAAAAGATTAACAATGTGCATAACTTCTAGTGTTATAAGTATTCATAGTGAATTGTGACGGCTTACCATTACGCGGATCCCAAGCTTATTTGTTATAGTCATGATATAAAGAACATGTAATATTTAATTTATATTATACACTAGTTTTCATGCAGGTGTTCTTATAAAGAAGTTGGGAGCAAATCTTTCCTTTATTCAATAAAATACCAACTGAGCAACTGAACGTCAATCATCAATTCTATTAATATTTTTGAAGATTTCCCTATTGTCTTCTATCTCACTTTTATATAGACATTTTTAATCCAAATTATTCCCCTTCAAACATTTTCTTTCATACAAACAAATAAGTATAGCCATTTTGAAGAGATGAACTTATATACATTCGGCAGTTCAATTTTATTTATATAGGAGATATTGCAGGTAATTCAAACACAAATTCTCTGAACACAATAAATACATCTCGATGGGGGGTTTACATGTGTTTCGCATATCGAAACGTCAAGAACGAAACAAATTTTTGATTTAGGTTTAAGAACCATGGGTACGGCTTCTTATATTCTTTTATTTCATATAATAACGCGCAGACATAAATCCGAATCGAAAAAATTATAATACAATCGAGACAACCTCGTCAGTCCTTTTCTTCTAACGTAAAATTGCATACTATGTTAATAAATGATTTTGTAATATACTATTTCCCCGAACTGTACGGAAAACAATTTCTTGATCAATAAACAATTCAATCTTTTCGAGGAAATGTTATAAAAATGCCTAAGCAAAGGATTAAATTAAAAAATATTATTAATGAAAACATTTATGATTTATTTCATAGGACTGGCACCACCATGGCAGTTTCTTTTGGTAGGGCACATAAACCACGAAGAAGTATCTATATACAGTGTGATTAGTAGTTAAGAATGCACCAACAACATTATTAGAGACAATTGTAATTTAATTGTCTATTGTATAGTGTCTGAATTGTTAAATAAACTATTTACGAGTAGTTGTGGTCGCTGTTGCCGCATTTTCCCACAGGATACACTTTAGTCATTTAATAGTACTAATAGAAAATACTAATAATGATATTTAGACAAAGTTAACTTACTCCAGGCCTTTGTACTGGATTGGCGGAATGTGACCTTTTGCTTACAAGAGGTCGCTGTGTACGTTTCTTCACATTCTCGTTATCTTTAACAAATAATTATATGGAGAGTACGCGATCAAATTGTTTTTGGGGTGGACATCAGTAAACACAGAGAGAGAGAGAGAGGAAATTATATACAGAGTGCGTATATTACATGGAACGCACCTCAAAATCCAGTATCACTTATTATTACTTACAAGCGCTCTGACAATTTAATTTCACAAAGACTGATTGCAAGTCGAAACTCTTGTTGACTTCGTTGCTAAGCGATTAATATTATTTGAATTTATAGCTATATAGGTATATATTTGTAGAATCAGTGGTAGAGAAGTCAATGAGTAATAAGTTAGCTTAATATGGACGTACCATGAGGAGGGATGAAAGCCATTAAACTAGACGAGCATTTAAAAGCAATGAAAGCGGATATAGGAGTAGAGGAAGATCTATGTATATAGAAGTTTTGAATACTGAAATGACAGCGATATAGGTAATATAAACCACTCAACAGCCATAAAATAACGATATCTCCAATAATTTCGTATTCTTTCCGTAGGAGTAAAGCATTATCAGTTATTGTAATAATGACCACTTCTAGTATTGGCTTTCTTATCAATAATTACCAAAGCATACAATTATTTCTGTGTAATCAACAAGACTTGCTTCGTTAATAATTAGATTAATATATCTGTCACCTACATACTAATCTGTTTTTGAACTAAATAAAAATTAGCTAACAACATATATTTATATAATAAACTAGCTGCTTATCCCGACTATGCATGTGTGTAATAACGAATAAAATGAAACAAATCTTTTCTTTTACAATGCGACAATGTAATGACGTAAAATACCGACTGAACTACTAAATATTAATCTGCCACCCCTGGCGGCAGGCGCTTTCACGCCCCTCCCGGTTGAGGCAGCCCGGATGCGGGACTGCCTCCCAGCCCGCCGAGCCTGTGCAATGGGAGGTCAGGGCCCCCGCCCCTTCCGCCCTGGGTTCAGCTGGTAACAGAGAGGAAATCCCCTCCGTCGCCACTCCGTTGTTTTTAACGTTAAGTTAAACGTTAAGTTTTTAACGTTGTTTTTTAACGACGTTTACTCCTCATCCGACATAGCCTCCCCGAGGTCCACTCCGTCCTAAGCTACCCTATCTCCCCTCCCCCCATCCCTTAATCCTAACCCTACCCTACCTGTAAAGGTATTCTGAAAGCAAGGTTGACCTAACATAACCAAACCGAGACGAAAATGTTTTGTTTTAACTTTAAAGTCATCTAGTTGGTAATATACAAAATTATCAATTATTGTTCGGAAATGACACATCACCACAAAAGTTTTTTCATAACTATCTTAGTAGCTATGACTTCTACGGAGAGGGGAAATCACCCCTTTCCCCCGCTGCTCCCATCCCCTTCAATCTTTATATCAAGATGCGAATTTCAAATGCAGCCCTTTAAAACGCTTTTAGATTCCAAAAGAGTTTATTTAAAAACAAAGTATTCAATAAGATTAGGTGGAAAATGGGTTGATATAAAGTTTAAGATAGAATTTCCTTTTTTTTCTCGACTGCTTGGTGTTTCATTTTGGTTTGGTTACGTGAGGTTAGACTTCCGAAAAATATTACGCTAGCCGGCCGCGGTAGCGGTCGGCGAGCACGGTGCATTTAATACACAAGCACCAATTTCTCTTATCGGTTATTTAAATCTAAATATATGTATGGTAATTAAGCAATAACTCTACTGTAAATATAGATATAGATAATTAACGGGTAAATAACACATAACACTATAATAACAAAAATATAATTAGGTAATAAATTGATGAAACATACGTTTATATTATGATTATAATAAGTATATATTAAAACTTAAGAAATGGAATACAGTTGGACAAACTATGCATGCATAATATTTTATACGTGTATTAATTTATTATCATGTGTCTGTAATATCGATGAAGTACTTTTTACTTGTGCTATGTATATTATTCATACCTTGGGAAATCGGGGCTGTCATAGATTTTAACATTATGCAGTATTTTTGTTATTTTTTTGAAAATTTTCATAAAAATATTGTGATGCTTGTCTATTTTGTCACTTTGTTAGAAACTGACGCAATTAAGCAACATTATTATAATTTCCTCTTACACGTTTATGGTAACTAAAAAGTTTTATCTCTCATGAAATAAAAAGACGATAAAGGGCAAGTACATACTACTTACACAAGGGGGAAAATTCAAGAATGGACGGAAAGACGCCGACGACAACGCTGACGATGAAATATGATGATATGACAATAACCCATTGAGATTAACTTTGCTCTGGGCGACTTGGGCGATCGACATAGCACTAAACAAACCGCGGATCAAGGCGAATAACGAAATATTATTAAGGAAATAATAGTGCATGTGTACATTACCGATTCTCCCGATAAAATAACGGCAGCGAACGATCAGTACCAGCATGTCTGTCCAAACAGAGCGTGTTCACGCCCACGCCCGCGTAACCACAGATCACGCCGCCGTGGTCTGGGGGTAAATTTCGCTCCTGCACACCAGATTAAGCCCCCCTCGGCAGCGGCTCAAGCCTAGGTCCGTTCCCTCGGCGTGGGGCCCTTGTGTGCGCTGTTCGCGTGATACAGTGACACAAAATCTTACATCATTAATCACATATCACCTCCACACATGTGCACGCATACACGTTACACATGAAAGTAGAAGGGTTTTTTTTCTCTTATAAAACTGAAATAGTTCAGAAAATTATCCGATACGAAATATATATAAAAGTTGTTGAGGTAGGTATTCTTGGTACACATATATGTTTTCACAATTCATATATGTATGAATAGTTAGCTTAGCTTTCAAATGGTTTTCAATAGTCAGATAACATAAATGTGAAAGGTTCACACTCCATTTGAGACAAATATTCACTGCATAGTATTAAATTTGACGATGTTGAGCTGACTTTCAGAAGACCATGTTGACATATATTAACAGTATGGTTAATGGAGAAGTGTAGTTGCGATACAAAAGTGAAATATGTATTACACTAATAAGAAGATAATTGTCAAACCGCCGGCTTTCATTTTACATGCAATATCATTAAAAATAGAGGCTCAGAAAACAATAAGTGTACGTCCAGAGTGGACGCTATAATCGAGCGTCGAGCGGGGCGTCGCGTGCGGCGTTCGTGTCAAACAAATGCCTTAATACGTGAGTGTCCTGAGTGAGGCGCGAGCGTCGCTCTTGGACGCAGGGCGCGCCGCACGCGACGCTCCGCTCGACGCTCGATTATAGCGTCAACTCTGGACGTACACTAACTTCTGTAAACTCTGTTATTACAACATCAAACATCAGCATTCAAAAATATATAAAAATCAAAGAGATATATTTTTATTAAGACTTTAATTACAGTAATCCAAATATTTGCAGATATAAAACTGAAAACCTACCTACATGTTTATTTTTACTTGCGCCCTAACTGTGATTTCATTGTTAAGCGTATACAATGTATTCAAAATAAGATAATCGTATCATACAGCCTTGTAATAAAGTAGTTGCTAGATATGTCAACAGAAAATGCGATGATAACTTATCGTCAACATAAATCGCTAACCTTAAGCTTTAATATGTTTATTATTGGAATATTGTACTTAATTACTTTTGTTTCAATCTTCGATCAAATGATCGAAGGTCTCAATTTAAAAATTTGATTATAAAATGTATATTTCTAATGAAACTCGATAAAACATAAAGTAACCGTGGTTGGTGACTTACATAGATAAAATCTCAATAATTTTAAACAAGCATGAGTTATATATAGGCGTAGAATAATAATTGAAATCAGAGGTTACCAGACTTTTTCTCTCATAGACCACTTTCAAAATTTAGTTGGTTCCGGTGAACCCCACTCAGCTACCTTCCACCATATTCCCAAAACTCGACAAAGAATGTGAAGATTAGATCTAACTGTGGAAATTTCCGATGCGGCTGAGTTCCAATCACGAATTAATATTTTTTAAATCACAAGACAAAAATTAAACACCGTCTCGGGTAGAGTGTTGAAAACACTGATTCTTGTCCGATCACCTTAAGCAACGTCGGGTGACGTCAGTACCTGGTTGGGTATCGTCTAGGAAGAACACTTTTTCTTTTATATTTTTTACTGTAATAAAAAAGTGAATCTTCGAACAAACAACATTTACTATTGTTGCGCGTAAATTTAAATCTGATATCTGTTAAAATTAGCCGGTGCCCTCAAATTCGGTTTCGTATATATATTTTCATAGTTTATGGAAACTACGTGTCTTATCAGGATTGATTTGGGACATTGTATTCTTTTTATTACTATTTAACCTCTATTGCAAAGCGATATGATATGTAGCTGAGAGAATATATAGAAAAGTCGTGAAAATCTACTAACTGCCCTTAAAAATGTCGTCAATACGGGTTTAGCCCTTTCGGAAACTGACGCGAACAAAGTACAGACACTTAAATTTTATTTATATATGAATACAGATTAACAAGTTCATTAGTTATAGAATTCATTTGAAATTGAACCCCAAATCAATATATTTTATTACTTTATTAACAAGTGTTTGTATACTTTAAAGGTCAGCTAAAATCATGATTGTCATTAGCGCTTACTTGGGAAAGCTTATTTGAATCTATACTATTACTAAAAATAGGTAAAAATGCACTAGAACAACTGATTCAATTGCAAATAATTTTGGGTTATATTTAGTTTACATAATTTTAATGTCGTGCACAGAGTGGCATATGATTTCTGGTAAGAAATACCTATAATCTATCACTTTGATTTGGTAAATACATAATCTGAAAACGAAATAACAAAGGATTAAGTCGATATCTATGTCCTAATTACGAAAGACGTACTTGTGTTATAAATTGGTAAACTAACAAAAAAATCGTATTGCGTAGAACGTTCTTGTCTAAACATTGTAGCTAAGTTTTTAATAACAAATATTAGAACGATTCATTTCATAAAACAAAGTCCTCTGCCACGCCTGTCTGTCTGTTCGCGATAAACACTAAACCTACTCAACGGATTTTCATGCGGGTTTCACCAGTAGTTAAAGTGATTTATGAGGAAGGTTTAGGTATATAATTTGTGAAAGTTTTTTTTATTATTATCAGGGCAGGACAACGTCCGCCGGGCCCGGAAAGGCAAACAGAGAGATTTATGGCATTTAGATATATATATATATATAAGAGATATCTCATCTGGTCCGGCATCTTTATTAATGTGCAATCGTTTTAAATAACCAAAAATATGTTTGTAAGGAATATTAATTTTTTTTTTCAAACTTTTTTGTTTCGCACACAGGTATATTGAAATTGGCAATATAAAGGGAGAGAGGAGTGATCGCAATTTGATACAATTCACTATTCACTCTCTTGACATGTTGCATGGGCATAATAATAGGTCTTTATCTATGAAATTGCCGTTCTGCAGTACTGGTCATTTCAAATCAAAATAATTTTTCTTTCGCTAAGAATTCTAATTTCAAATTAATTTTATTTTAAAAACATGGAATTCTTTTTCCAAAAGTAGTCATTTGTTTATTGATTAGTGTTACATTTTCATCGCATTTCAATCTTTTTTGTCATCATGGATACGTTAAAAATTCGAGTAATTATGGAATATGAGTACCGTCGTGGCAGCAACGCGGCACAAGCGGCACGCAACATCAACGACGTTTACGGAGCTAACACTACAAACCAACGCACCACCTGTTATTGGTTTGCTCGCTTCCGTTCTGGGAATTTCGATCTGAAAAATGAACCTCGCGGTCGTCCGAAGACTTTGGTCGACCATGACGAATTAAAGGTGATTGTGGAAGCTGATGATACACAATCTACGGCTGAATTAGCAGCAGCTTTCGACGTTAGCGTCAAAACAATATTGGTCCATTTGCGTCAAATTGGCAAGGTAAAAAAGCTTGACAAATGGGTGCCCCACGAACTCAATGATCGCCAGCGCGAAGTACGCGTCGAGACGTGCCTTGCACTGCTCAACAGACACACAAATGAAGGAATTTTGAACCGCATTGTTACCTGCGATGAAAAATAGATTCTGTTTGATAACCGCAAGCGCTCAGCAAGTTGGTTGGATTCTGTTTCAGCACCTAAACAATGCCCTAAACGAAAACTTACCCCTAGAAAATGATGGTCACTGTTTGGTGGTCTAGCGCCGGTGTGATTCATCACAGCTTCTTACCAAACGGGGTGAGCATTACTGCAGATGTGTACTGTGAAGAACTCAACACAATGATGGAGAAGCTGGCACATCTCCAACCAGCATTGGTCAATCGCTCGTCTCCGCTGCTCCTGCACGACAACGCGCGACCTCATACTGCATATAGTCCTCCTCATCGATTTCGATGACGGCGACTTCAAAACGTTTCATTTCTTTCGAGCGTGGGCCATAATATGACTTGCGAAACCAAACTTGCTCTTGAAAACCCGATCACATACAGAGCAGTAGAGCTGGCCATTTTTATTGTATGTATACGTGTACGAAGGTTTCGGTCTATATTTTAATACTTGGCGTTTTTCGTCAATTATTTGCAAACTGCTCAAACCTTGCAACACTTTTAAAGATGGTAGAGCGCCAAGACGACCGTTGTAAAGCGAGATCCTCCCAACACGTATGATCAACACTGCAAACGTTCAAATGCCCTTCAAACACATCCTTATAACGCAGATACTGACCACCGTGCTTCCGTTTACCCTTTGCCATCTCAGAGTAAAATACTGCTTTTGGCAAGCGACGGTCATCCATGCGAAGTATGTGTCCACACCACCTCATAGCAGACGGTCTCCAAGTTGCAAGAACTGGGGTTGGAAGTTCTCCGTCATCCGCCCTACTCACCAGACCTTGCGCCTACAGACTACTACTTTTTCCAGAATTTGGATAACTCCTTGGCGGGAAAAAAATTCAATACCCGAGAGGCAGTACAAAATGCCTTTGAAGAATTTGTTGCCTCCCGTCCAGCTGATTTCTTTAAGAAGAGCATCAATAAACTGCCACTGCGTTGGCAAAGATGCATTGATTGCATGAGTGATTACTTCGATTAATACAAATAAAAAATACATGAAAAAAAATCGTTTAAATTTTTTCATACAAAACGGCAATTTCATAGGTAAAGACCTAATATTAAAGTCACCAATATTTGTTAGTCCTGATATAGATACAAGTCAGAGAGTCGTGGTAATTTCAAGGTCTGTTAAATGTCTTAAGATTAGCGATTACGTACTTAGCAAAATTATCGAACGATTTGATTGCAGACTCCTTCTCCATCAAGCCCAAAATATCGAATGGACATGTACGAAGAGTATCACAAAGCAATATGTACTCTAGTCTCTTCGTGCTAAACCTGGGACAATCTTGAAGCAAGTGTTCAAAGTTTTGCACAGATGTGTTATCGCAGGGGAAATATAAATGTTACACAGAGACTAAAAATTATAATCAACACTATTGACAGGTGTATCTTGTGTAAGATTATTCTCATGGCAGAAAACTGACGAAAAATGATTAGCAAAAGACTGGCATATGTCTTTACCGTTTGACAAAATTGTATGTTTGTGATACACGGTAGAAGGGAACAGATTGATATTGGACCCACGTTTATTTTTAAGAAATGTCCAAATGTCCAGGGTTGGTTGTAATCTTCTTTTCGATATTGATGATATAATTGTCATAGCATTGTTTCGCCAATACCGTGCACCGTTTACTAATTAATCGTAAAGATATGCAGTCGAGTGAATTTCCATAGGTATTGTATCTGTGAAGTAGTCTTTGTTTCTGTCTTAACATTTCAGCAAGTGTGCCGTTACACCACGGTACAAATTTGGACTTCTTGGGTTATTTTTTAGGGGCATATTTAGCTATGATCTCATTTAAAACCCTATAAAAATATTTCAACATATCGTCTATACTGTCAAGTTTGCCAAATTCATTAGTCCGTGCTACTCGGTCCAAGGCTTCAGTAATCAGATCTGAAGAAATAATGATATTTATTGCAAGTTGGGGGTGAAGAGTATCAATACCTGTAAGTATGTCACTGGACTCACCCACCTTGATATCAACATCATTGTTGCCAAGAACCACATCTAAGATTCTATCCTTTATGTTCTATATTATCACTTTTATATTATCACTGGCATTGTCGAGTAGGTAATAATATAAGTTTCTTACGATCATTTCAGTGTTCTAACAACATGGTGGCCACCTTTTTAATACTGTTTTACTGCGTTTTTGTGACATTTCAGAAGGCATGCTCCGTAGTATTATCTCCCATCCACTTCCCTTCTGCAAAATAACTAATCTATATTACATAAATGCCACCAATATTACAAACTATAAAGTCAAATAATACAAAATTATAAATAAAATAAAAAAGCCATTACATGACAAACCAAGATCCCGAAAAACACAAAGTATTCAAATTTCTATCTATATATATATCTCATAAAAACCTGTAGATTTATTTATTAATATGGTTTCCGTTTACTTCTAAGTTTGTTAAAATTTTAAAATATTTATTTTGGTGTACAAAAACAAGACAAAAAAATATATTTTGTGTTATTCTAATTATTGCTTATACATTGGTGTGTTCACTTTGTACAATTGCACGCCCACCACTAATGACAATAATTATAAATGATATAGTATCGTTACATGTACCATAACTACAATAACAAACAACAAGTATTTATTCGTATGTCATGTCGCGAACCTTTAAATCCAAATTATTTATGGTCTGTTTCCTAATCATTCTGATAATGTATACATAATATTAATTTTATGATATAACAATAACACTCGAACAATAGATTATATCTACATTTCATATATACTATTATTATAAAAAGATAAAATTTATCCGATTATAAGGGTATTAAGGGTATTTTATGACTTTTTGGAACAGATCCTATTCTGAATATTTTTTACCATATAGATAGCTAAGTTTTCTTTGAGCGACGTTGGTTATATTAAAGTGTTATTGGGTTGTACAAATTTGATAAAGGACACTCGCGGACGGGTCAAATGATCTGAAACATAAGAACTGTTTCACATTTCAAGAACCGTATACAAAAACGTAAGTAATTTGGTGAGTAACCTGTTCTTTCACGAACTTTTATTAACCAACTTGGACATAAGTACATTAAGTTTTTAAGTCTCATATTCCAATTTCAAATATAATTATTTAACTGATTTAAAAACATTTTTAAAAACAAGCTTTTGTTTAAATACTCTTAAACAGCCTTAGCGTTAAACACGCATGTCTAATATCACTTTAGTCTGATTTTTGTTTTGTAATGTGTATGGCGGCGGCTATTTTTATTCAGCTATCTTGATTTTGAAGTGGATACCTCTTTAGCCGCGTCGAGCGTTTTTTGGAAGAAACTTTTGGGTTCGCGTCACCGATAAGCTAGTGTAGCGTCATCGACATGCACGTGACATATTGCGCTTGCGTCAGACTAGCGATTCGTATAACCGGCCTGTATACATGTAATATTGATATTTTATATTGAGCTTGTGCATGTGCAGCCTATCATATGTTTGATTAATTAATAAACCGTATAACAATGTACCTATGTAATTATTGCTCGGAGTCCCAATAGATACGAAAACCAATTTAATGTTTATAAGTAAGATTCTCAAATTATGATATTTAAATAATTCAGACTATCATTACATAGTATAAAACAAAGTCTCCTACCGCGTCTGTCTGTCTGTCTGTTCGCGATAAACTCAAAAACTACTGAACGGATCTTCATGCGGTTTTCACCAGTGGATAAAGTAATTCATGAGGAACGTTTTAATATATAATTTGTCAAGGTTTTTTTTTTTATTATCAGGGCGGAACATCATCCGCCGGGCCCGCTAGTAATTGATAAAAATAAATTTAAAAAAACAGTTATTTTATTGTTTTGAGGTTTCACTTCTATCAGCCCTCCTTATGACTTATTTTTCATGAACAAGCATGAAAATTGCAATATGATAAGTTTAAATGAACTGGTTTTAATTCAGTTTATAAGATTTTACTTAAACAAACTAACAATCATTACAACTTAAATACAAGTTTGTAAAATGTGTCTTATTGAGAATTTAACAATTTAGGTAAAATTGTGTCCATTCAAACGATTTTGTGTCTATTAGGTTGTGTGTGTGATATTGTGTGTCGTGATTAAACGTCGTTCTTAATTACCCCATACCGTTACCATTTCCTCCACGGGATGATCTCAATAACCCCATAGGGTATCGGGTAAATAGGAACGGCAATGTTTTTTGTTTTAGTTCATATTTTTATTAAAACGTAAATTTAAAATAACGGTCTATGACTACTAAATACATAGATAAAGGAAGTTCATATAGCAATAAAAATTGATTTAGTTTATGTCTCTTTTATATTATCTTTTAGCGTTATAAGTTAAGTGTTCCCAATTCCCCCACTCTCCCCTAATATGTTGCCACGCAAAACAACAGAGGGCAATAATGCCACACATGTATTACGTTATTTATGTAATGCTACACTATACTTGCGAATTAAAACAAATCGTGACGATAGGTATGAATATATTCTTAGCAGTATGTGTAAGAGAGAATAGAGATATTTCGAGCAGCCAGCCGCGGCAGCATCAGAAATATCGACGCGACGCAGAATGTCCGGCCATGACCTCTTAATCTGTGCGAATAGTACGAAAAGAGAACATTCCTGTTTATTAGTTTAACGGCAACCTATGAGACAATTGCTTCCTCAAATGTAGCTTATTTCAGGTAGACTACAGTTTTACAGTGAAATTGTATACAATATAAACTATTAATAAAGTCGTCTGAATGTATTAAGTCCATTTACTTATGTACTTTTCTCTCGAACTTAAGTCGTGAAGTACAATATTTTTTTATAGACCGAACCAATTTTTATGAAACAAAGTCTAAATGTTACTTGAAGATATGTTTTATGATTCTCTTGAAGAGGTTTTATCATATATACAGTATTTTAACAATGATGCGTGTTCATATAAACAAACAGACAGACAGAGATTTCTAAAATTGGTTAAAATGTATTTTATTACGTATTCCTAGACATCTGTAACAATATTTTTTTATAAAAATCTAAAAAGTACAGACACGTTAGATTTACTATCTTATTGTATGTATAGGTAGAAGGTTTCTGATATTCAGCAAACGTACCTAATACAATACAAATCAAATACAATCATTATTGAACCTATGAAGGACCAATAAAAGTTAAGATGTGTCTTAGTTTTATATTTTCTTACGAAATAGTCAGAAAACTTCTTCACGATTTTTCTTTCACTATCGTCTGCGACGTAATAGAATGCTAGTAACTCGTACTATGAAATTCGAAGATTTCATAGATACAAGCTGTCTCATTCCAACTAGAGTCAAACCAAATGTTTCTTGCATAACTTATCCCACTCGCGCCCCACGTGCGGACAACCAGGACGTTTGTCCGGGATGCCAAAACTTGCATGCGGCATTGGACCGTCACACACTAGAAAGATATAAGGTTAGCGATTTGTGACTAAGTACATATATTTCTGGGCTAATTCCTTATGTTTTTTTACAGTTTCATTATAAATTAGTATATATTATACTAAAATTTTAAAGAAAAAATTTGATTTTTATTGATAACTAGATGACCCGTGCCCACTTCGTTGGGCGGTAATAGGCATTATCAAGCTACAACTTTTTTCTAGAACTCAATCATATATCTCTCATCGTTAAGTCAGCTTTCGTAAGAAACGTTTTCGTTCGACCATTTTTTCTCCGACTCCCCAGATATTACCCCCTACAACCTCACACACTTTATCTCTTTATAATACTAGTATAGATAATATAATTAGTTAATAGCTTCTGCCCACGACTTCGTACGCGTGGAATAGTTATTTTGGGCTAAGACGCAGCGGAAGCTCTCAAAAGGAAAAAAAACCCCGATTTTAAAACATTTTTCATTGTTGCTCCGCTCATATTGGTCTTAGCGTGATGATATATAGCCTATGACATTCACAAATAACGTGGCTTTTTATCGGTAAAAGAATTTTCTAAAAAAGAAAAAAAAGAAAAATCGGTTTAGTAGTTCCTGAGATTACCCCCTACAACGTCACAAGCTCACAAACTTTACCTTTTTATAATATTAGTATAGATAGTATAGATTAACTGCGCTCACCGGCTTCGTACAGATGTACTAACGATGAAAATGAGACCAAATTTTCTCTTTACAGTACCACCATGTTTTGAAATGAAATGACAACTGAACAAGAGAACGTCAATCTGTCCATTCTGTCAATATTTTTGAAGACATCCCTAGTCTTTTAACTACTTCTACTTCTCACTCACTCATTTGTATGTAGGTTTTTTAATCTATCTTCTATATGAAATTTAAAACATTTTCTTTTATACAAACCTTATCCTGACAATGTAACTGTAAAACAAACAAAAAATAATAAACCAAATAGGTGCAGGCAGCTGTTCTGAAGTAATGGGCATTGGGCAATCGATTTTTTGGTTATATAGATAAATCATCTTTTTGAAACAGATAGAGTGGGTGCTACTAAATATTATCATTTATTTATCTTATTACCTATGGTAACAAGTCGGGTGCGTTCCTTTAATGTTTTATCAGGAAACAAAGAGGCTAAAGTGATAATCATCAACTGGTCTAAAGTTTGGTCTGTGCGCTTATCGGGCTCGAGAGGTTTATCATAAGACGCACGCGCAACCCGCCAGTGGCAGCCAGTAGTTCGAACGAAGCTACCGCACCGGCATGCATACCGGTCGAATATCATAATATTATATACCTAACCAAAAATCAAATTACGACCGTGTGTTACCGAAATTATTATACAATTGATATGTGCCATAACAGAGACGGTAGTCGAGTATTTACAAAACAAGAGTGTTGTGACAGTTATTGCTTTTACTTTAACCTGTGTGGTTAAACCGATAATAAACGTATTGTAATCGGTAAGTTTTCTATTTCAAAGTTTAATTTGCGAACAAAGTTATAAACTTTGTTACACTAGCCGTATAATTAGGTGTGATATTATTTGAAATTTTTTGCTATAAATTCCAGATACTAATTACGAGTTAAGTGGGTCATTATAGTATTAAAATAAAATATTAAATGAGATAAAAATGAGAAATAAATTATAGAGTTCGCTTCTGAAATAGTAACTTAACTATGGTATAAGTTTAAATAATACTTTCAGTGTCGATAACAATTTAACTTGAATTAAGAATACAGGCGACGTTATATGTAAATGTTGTCATAGGGGCGAGCAGCCGCGGCCGAAGCGGCAGTATCATATGAACATTTTCTCTGACCTTTCTAATTTCACTCATCTGAGTTACACTTAAAATAACTGAAGCGGAACTACAAAATACGTTACAATATATAATAAAAACAAATAATTGTTCATAATATACATTAATACAAAGACGTTCTTATTTATTTCTTTGTAGAAACATATTTTCATTGCATTTATAAAAATATTCATCTCATTCGTCAAAATAAACATTTCCTTAGAGACGTTTGTTTATTACAAACAAAATATTGTGCATGTGAATAAAATACTGTATTTGGTTATTATTAGAGAATTCACTTTTTAAATTACATTTATCGACGTCAAACAAGCATTAATGTACAAAAATATTTTAAATCCCTAACTGAACAATTAATATATTAGTGTGAGCGATATTCATCACTCGATAACATATTATTTATATATTTTTTTCAAGTTATGTTCTCCTTTTCATTATTGTGATATTTTTTATTTTACATTTTTACTAATTTCTGTCGTAATTGTTTAAATCTCCGTGATAGGGATGGGATACCTCTTGTTGCGATGGCGTGCAATTTATCGATATTAATTATCATTTCAGGGAGTAACTTGAATAAATTTTATTCTTATATATACTTTTGTATTTTATACAAATTCTATTCCTGTATATAGATATTCATATAGTTGCAATACTGTTCATATTTAGCGTCGAAGAGAATGTCTCTATCTATAACAGTAATTTGGTCAACGTTATTTCAAAGATAAAATAAAGAAAAGATTAAATATTCTCTTAAATATAATTCGACGTGATTGGTATTTTTATGCTAATTAATATCTACTAATGGGCGCCCAGTGGTCGACATTCGACCATAGTTCATTGAATTTTTAAAGTTTGAACTTTATTAGGGTTCTTTTATCAAAGGGTATTATATTATTATAACCTCTATAATCAAAGGCTTTCATCATGCCTACTCAGTTATTTGCCACTTTTTTTCAATTATATAAACATTAAAAAAATCGATGTCTAAATGAAAATTGAAATTAATTATAAATTTGAAACAAAAAACTGGCGGTTACATAAGGTGGTAAGGCTCTTAAATACTAAGTAAACATAACGTTACGAAAATAAAAAAAAATTATCGGGCCCCCTCATGACACAATTTTCAATTAATTTTACACGACATCATGGACGCGTGGTATTTCTGGGTGATATTGAATTAAATATAGTCTATACATTATAAGGAGTAGTGATATACCCAGTATCATCACTTGGAAAAGTAATGGATACACAATAGAATCAAATTATGAATCCAATATAAAGATGTTTATAATACTACCATTAACTTTTGAAAATGAATTCATTTTTGTTCATAATTCATCATCAACTGTACTAAATATAATTGCTACATCAAGTTGAACTTCATCATTGTAACGTCAGTCATGTTAAAAATATTTAAAAGGTAATTGGTACGTAAGAAGGTTGAAGGATGTTCGAAACGTCTTTTTCATTTACATTATAATATCATTGTTGAATGTAGAATAAAAAAGGGTAATTGGAACGTAAGAGTAAAAAAAAATACATACAGTAGAGCATAGCAACCTCCTTCGCAACCTTTTTTGAAGTATGGCACTATGGATTAATTCCTTCGCCTGTCCTATTGGACGAATATTATTACTACTTTTTTGAAGTTCAATGTCATTTTTATTTACATGTGTATATGTTGTGTAAAATTGGAGCAGTAGTGTGAGTAATGCATATTTTAATTAATTTAATGTACTTATAATGCATTTTATATAAAATAAATAGCTTTCTGCACTTCTCCTCCATATAAACTTTAACTATGCCAAATTTCACGGTCATCCGTTCGCGCATTTCTTTCAAAAAGGGATACAAAGATTGGGCTTGGCGTATTAATATATAGATACTAGGTACGAGTTTTTGGTAATCTCTACATACATGTGATATATTGTATTGAGTAAATAAAATTAATGATAACAATATTATGGGCAATACAATCAATAAAGATATATAAGTTGTACTTTGATACACATAATATATCGCTCACACCAATGAGTTTAGAATCTTGAAAGATATCTTTGGGTTTTATCCAGTGATGTATTGGAATAAAGACGATCGCCACTTCAAATAATTTAGTTTACCATCACAGTTTCCAAAACGTGAGATTGGGGTTAGTTGTCGGAATGAAGATAAATAAAATATGTATCAAAAAATTATAATAAACAGTGACGCACACTCTAGGCCTGGTTTATCTTTAAGTAAATGTAATATGAGCTAATAGTCAGGTCAAAGGATAATTTTCACAAATTATGCTAAGCAAACGAACAGAATCTGAAACAGGCATTAAAAAATTATAACCGACACTTAAGACATGGTAACGTTTCACCGCTAAAATAGGTGACAAGCTTTATAGATACATATCATACGCTACATAAATATACACCTACAAATACACATTACAAATAAAATAAAAAAAGTGTGTGTGTACTTATGTACACGCGTTAGATCTTATACTTCTTTGGCGTAACAAGATAAAAATCTTTTCAAAAATTTTATCTTTCGCCTTATTCTACGTTTGTAGAAAAAACGACACTAACAATAGAAAAAAGGTATTTAATACATTGAAAGTTTTAATACAAAGAAAGAAAATGTTGACTATAGCTAACTTCAGGGTGTCGGTTTTTCGTGACGGTGTGCGCGCGCATCGTCAAAATATACTCTCATAATTTTCCCCTAACGCGCCAAAAGAAGTATAACTTCAAAAACAATTCTCCAGAATTGACCACAAAGTTCGAATGTTTCGGCAGTTAGAGCAATTTATAATTCGGGGCCTCGGGAATCATTAAAGACTAAGTTTCAGGAATTGAGTATTTTAACTCTGCCCTCCCAATATATTCTCGAGAATTTGATGTATGTCCGCAAAAACTTTGATAATCTGAATTTAGTAAAAGACCGACATAATGTAAATACTAGAAATAATAACAAACTGCTGATCTTAATACTTTTTTTTATTTGACTGAAGAAAGCGTTACTTTGCTGAAATCCATCATTAATTATTATGTTTATATTAATTATATATTGTATAATTAATATATACATATATATTGATTAATTGATTTGCTTTTTGTTGCAGTTAGACTTAGTAGTGTTCAATCAGTTCCAAGCGGAAGTGCAAAGTAGCGTTCACTATGATATTTAGGGTCTTAATACATAAAGACTATTACAGGGTGGATAAATATGTGAACGATGGTGACGTCTGGAAGTGGCGCCTCTCTTTGTGCAACATCAAAAACGAATGTAACTGTATATGTCTATTATGTTGTAATAATTAAAAATTATATTAGGTATTATGAAAAGATAGACCAGATCGAGTTTTTTGCCGGTTCTTCTCGATGACTGTGTTATTTTCCGAACCGGTGGTAGTTTTGACGTTCGTAAGTGCCTTCTCTAAATTGATTAAAGAGTATTTTGATTTTGAATGTAATAATAATTGTAAACGATATCGCCTTAAGTCTTTTGATAATATAAGAACATTGTTTATTAATTCTCATTCAATATTTATCGACACATTTCGATAATTGATTACCATTCTATATTACACATATCATACATAAGTTGGGGTTCACATAAGGAGCGTACTAATACTTGTATGTCTAATAGTCATTCAATATTTATCGATACATTTTTTATTACGCATATCATATTAGTTAAAAAGTTGGGGTTCCGAAAAAGTATACTAACACGAATGTAGCTTAGTTTAGGCATCACTTGTACAATCCTGACCAATCTATATGACCGCTCTGAAAATAGTTGACACAGAACACAAATTTAGGTAAAATACGTATTATATATTATATTACACTAGCGGGCCCGGCAGACGTTGTCCCGCCCTGATTATGAAAAAATCCTTGACAAATTATATACTAAAACGTTCCTCATGAATCACCCTATCCACTGGTGAAAACCGCACGACAATCCGTTCGGTAGTTTTGGAGTTTATCGCGAACAGACAGACAGACAGACGCGGTAGGGGACTTTGTTTTATACTATGTAATATGTAATTTATTAGACAAAGAGAAGTACAAATAGCATTCGAACCAAAATAATTCTTTAATAATGTTTAGACAATTAGTATGTTAAAGTTTTAAAAGTGTATCATGTATTAAGCATTTGGCAGTTCTGTCCTAAACTTAAGTTAAAATCGACGTGTTAGCTATGAACTTCAACCTCTTAACAAAAAAAAAAACAATAGCAAAGTGTGAAATTGTAATCGACCTTTTTTTTAACTTTATTTTTGGCAACCAATCTTTTAGATCATTACTGCCATTGTCGAGTAGTTAATAGTATTACAAGTTCTTCTTCCATTCCATTTTTGGCAACCAGTCTTCTAGTAGACTATTACTGCCATTATCAAGTGAGTACCGATATTACAAGTTTCTTGATATAATTTCAATGAACTAACAAGATGGTGGCCATCTTGTTAGAACTTACCATGGAGTTTTTGTGGCATCTCAGAATTCATGATCCGTGGTATTATTTTCCATTCACTTCACTTATGCAAAATAAACAAAAATTTTACACAAAAATAATTAAATATTACAATAAAATTTTTACACAATATAGAGTCAAGTAACACAAGATTATGAATCTTTAATATATAAAATTCTCGTGTCACAGTTTTCGTTGCTATACTCCTCCGAAACGGCTTGACCGATTTTGATGAAATTTTTTGTGCTTATCCGGTATCTATGAGAATCGGCCAACATCTATTTTTCATCCCCCTAAATGTTAGGGGTAGTCCACCCCTAAATTTTTTTTTTTATTTTTTAGACAAAATTTTTAATTTCTATTTTTTTATGATACAACATACAAAAATACATACAATCCTCAATTTTCACCCTTCTACGATCAACCCTTATTTTTTAATAGCCATAGGTAATAACCGATTTGGTGCAGACGAAGTTGCACGGGTCAGCTAGTAATATATAAAATCCACTACATGACAGAACAAAATCCCGCCAAAAACTCAAGTAGTCGATCTTAATGCTGGATAGGTCTATTTTATCACCTCACCAAGGTGGCTTATCTATTAATTCACTAAAGTCTTTTAGTTTAATAAATAATTGTAAAATAATGTAACCTATTTTCCCTTGACAAGCAATATAAGACAGCAGCAATAAGTATTACTATTGGACTGGTGAAGCTGTAAAGGCATGTCAGGCTAATAGCGTAATCAGTTCGAAAAAAAAATTACTATTAAACCGAGATATCGCGGATTCGATCCTCGAACACGACTTTTGTATTTTTCTTATTTTTAATTACGTATATGTGTATACAGAATTAAAAATAATATATATATGTGAGATATATATTATTTTTAATTGATATTTGAGATGTTAAGCCATTAAAGAAGCAGCCTTTAGTACGGAATTAACTAACGATATGTGAAATTGTGTCCCCATATTTATTGATTATTGTTAGAAACCTAATAACTATTTTACTATCCACAATTATTTAGATAATTAAATGTAATTTATACATTGTTTTAAAAAAATAATATTATCCAATTATTATCTCCGTAAGCTAATATTTACAATAACACAATTATAAACGAAAAAAAATATTAATATATAACTAGTGCATTAATTAGAAAGTACTAAATTATAATGTTTACGGTAAAATAAAATAGCACTTCGATACTGACCTAGGACTTCGAGAGACCTAAAACAACAAGATAATTACGAAGATACTTAGTGTGCGTAAACAACTTTTTACTGTTGTATATTTTCGGTGATGCTCATTGTGAAATGGGTCACTCTATAAAAATTGTGTTTGTTCCGACTTTTTTTTTATTATGACTTGGACATCTGGAAATATTAAAACCACGTACAAATATTATAATAAGAACTCTATGCGTTTATATATAGATACGACATACCTACGTCTTAAACAGCTAACACCTTCTATTGCTTAAAAAAGCAACACATATATTGCTTTCCAGGAAGGATTGTCATTGACAGTGATTTTATTAGTTAAGAAATTTAATTTAAATGCTAAAATAATGTTATTTATAAAGCAGAATTCTAAATTCGACTGTTTTATAAAAAAAATAATGCCTTAAATCTTAGATAGAATTATACATTTCATGAAAACAAAACAAAAAATAACACTTAAACGAACTATCAAGAACCGCTGTTGACGCGCACAGCAAAAATCAAAGCAAATGGAGCGTGAAATTAAAAAACATCAAGTATCAAACTTACTAGGTTGAGGTCAAACCAAAAATTCTTAAATTAATAAATAGGTAGAAGACCTCAAACGTTGTAAATATGCTGCCATTTGGAACCGATACTCTGGAAGAACTTGTTATCCAGGTGCGCATACCATTTTCAAAAAGTTGTGAGTTACTTGGTCATCGTGTCTCATGAGCAAAGTGCTGATCAGCCTTATGGGGACGTTTGTTTCCGAGTTAGATGTAATTTCTTTATATAATTTAAAAATTTGAAAATAATATAATGTATACAATTAGTAATTCAACGGAATTAAGTATTTTATCTTCAACGTTTTAAAATCTTGAACATTTGCCACACACACACACATATACTAAACCGTAAATCTAAACACGAGGCAGCGTGTCAAGCCGAGTTCAAGCTAACAGAATGGCGAGCGCGCGCTACCGTGTGTAATATTACATGAACCATTTGGATCCACTTTTCACCACCTCATATCTCAAAAATTATTCCACATAAATATATCAAATTCAGCTCATGTATTGAGACTTGCGAAATATATATGTGCTCCAAATTTTATAAGCAACATCAAACAGTTATTTAAATATTAACGTCCAAAAATCGTCATTTTTATCACTGACTGACCTGTAGACCATAATTCTAACCCAGTTCCAGATGACCTAGAAAGTTGAAATTTGACAGCCAGATAGGTAGTTGGGTGAATATAAAGGAAAAAAAGTAGTATTTTTTTATCATTTTATTATAATTTTTCAATATAATTGATTCTATTAGGAATGCTTACTTATAGCGCCTCTAATGTCAGAGTAGCAATCAAAATTGATTGATATTTGATTGATTTTGATTTTGTGGATTTTAAGGTGTTCACGTGAATATATAATGAGTGGAATACCACCCTTAATTTTTTATCCAAACATATCAGTTTTAGGGGAGAGTATGGTTTAAACTTATTAGAATATATTATAGGTTGACTTTCGTATTTATTTCGTCATTAACTGGGATTTAGTATTGGAGATTAACAAAAACCATTTGGTATTTATTTTACAATGAATAATAACTACTAAAAATTTCTGTACAAAAAGTAATAATATCCCATCAAAAACATAAATGCGAAATGAGAGCCAAGTTCAATATTATCATATATGCCTTGGTTGTTGACTTTAACAACAAAAGAAGTGAGATCTAAATGGGTACCAAGTTCCATGGTCAGTCCTGAAATTTATTTAGAATAATATAAAATATGTTATAACAATTTAAAATATAATTTCTGCTTATAATTTGGGATAATATCGTAGCCTAAGGTCTGACTTGGCTAGTTTGCGTTTACTTTGCGACCCTCAAGGTGGCCTCCACCCACACGTTGAAAAATACTGCTTAAAGTAAAATAAACTACTATTACAAAGAGGCTTTTTTCAACTGAACGATACCCATGCTTTCGTTTTCATGAAAATGCTATAGATGGTAGAGCCACGTTGAATCTATTACTGGTTTCAACATGAATGGGTCGACTCGCCTGGGGTAGTACCACCCTCTCACAGAAAACCGACGTGAAGTAACAGTGCTTGCATTATTGTGTTTCGTTCGGTTAGTGAGAGCGCAGGAGGCCTACCTCCCCTCCTCTCTCCTCTCCCTTTCCCTTCTTCCCCCTATCCCATTAACACAGGCTGGCAACGGTACTTGCGACTACCCTGGTATTGCTAGTGTCTATGGACGGCGGTGATTAATTAACATCAGGTGACCCGCCTGTTCGCGTGCCTCGTATGACATAAAAAAAATGCATACTGTCTTTTTTTAATTATAATGTCAATTGTACTTATATCCATTTAATCCCTGTATTACTTTCAAGTTGTTATTGTTTATATTGTCATTCCTGCTTAGCCTCTATGGAAAATGATTTGTAGCCTTGATATTACCCTGAAAAGCTCTCCCAGTAAATGTTTCATAAAAATCGGTCCAGCCGTTTCGGAGATTTTTTCGGACAAATAATAAAGACTTCAATTTTATTTATATGTTTTCATTTATACAGTTAATATACAATAAATATAATAAAGCTGTTAAGATTCATTATAATATAGTAATTAAACTATCATTACATTTTTGGAACACAGATAGGTTCGAGCACATACATTGAACGGTCACATTGAAATCTATGATGGCGAATGAATGCCCCGAAATTCATACTCACTTCACAGACCTCAATTGCCGGAGACAGGCCATTATTAAATTGAACGCGTTCCTCCTTATTCAAGATGACATACAATTCTTAATATTAACAGGAAGTCAAAGATTAATATTAACATAGGAACAGTAGGTAGACCTTCGCACCTATCCTATTTATATAATCTATAGATAACTAATAAATCTCAGGGATTATCATATCTAATTAGCATAAAGGTCTCCTTGACATGGAAAACTTTATGTTTTTGTCACTTTATTAATAAATAGCTCGGAAAATGAAAATCATGTTCAGTAATACGACATACTCGCTAGATATATCAATACCAGTAAATTAAAATTGTTGATTTTTTAACATACATTAATTTAACATTTTATTTACAAATATAAAATATATAAAGTCCAGACGCAGAGCGTAAAAGTAGCCGCAACGACTGTGAACCGCTATAAACGCTGTTACAAAAAACTATTCTTTATTTTTTTTTGGATTAAATAAAATTATATCTTATCTCATACTTCATTAAATTTAAATATTCAGTGCATTAATATCGCATTCGAAGAAATTTCCTATATTCGGTAAGTAAAAAACACAATTCATTTATTATAATGTTAATCAAAGTGAATCTAATGCACGGTGTGCTGAACTCAATGTATTATAGCTCCCACACATGTCACTCCTCTGCGTTAAACATAAAACCGTTAGTCGAGTAACATACCATAGCAACTTTCATTAAAATGCTGCTAATATTAATTAAACCAAGAAGTCAAATGAATAATACGTACCGGTTCTATAATAACAATTCTTTGTCCTAGATTATAGTTTATTCGCGGAGCATTATTTGCATGTACTGGCAAGTTTATGTTATATTGAATTCGTAAGTCATTGATTATATGTACAGTCCGCGCCAAACTTTTTGGCCGCTTTCAATATAAACGCGCAGAATACAAATTTAGATATTAAAATATAAATACGTATTATATTGGTATTATTTGCATAACATCGGGGCAACTTAAGGCGAAATAAATACCAACGTTCGATTCCTATAATAATATTTTGACTTCGGTTTATATGAAACTCTTGATTATATTATGCGCAAGCGCGAACTTACGGCGAGCAGCCAAGAAGATTGACGAGGACTCTACGCATTATATATTTATTGTATATCATACAATTATATTATAAGTAAAAAGACGTACTTATAATAGCATTGATATCATAGGAGAAAATAATAACTTATGTCAATTAATGTCACAAAAAAAATCTGCTAGTTCTACTAAATTTTACACCATATTCTTATGATACAAAAACAAAAAAAAATGTAGACTTAGTTTCTATATATTATCAATAATTATATTTTCATAAAAAACAAGTACGTCGATAGGTTACAGAACATGTAAAACTGTTATCGGACCGCTCACCGCAGTTAATTGATAGGGAACAATATCGTTTCGATGAGAACACCTTATTAAATTTTTCCACTTGGATGAGTATATACTATATACTATACATACTACAATAAATAAACCGATAAGGTTCTGTGGGTATTTGCATTCGGTATACCGACACACAGCTAGTAGCGCCACTCAGAATAATAAACAGCATGTCAATTATTATCAGGGCATTAGCCCAAGTCGATGTTTAGCCACTTTGACACCCTTGATCTTATTGCCATACGACTGAGTGCCTAAAGCGCTCGCTCAAAACAGTCCGGTGAAGCTGTGAACGCCCGTCACGCAAATAGCGTATACACAGTTAAAAAAAATGTATATCGAAATTAGTCTATCACGAAATGTAATACAAAGTATAGAGTCAGTTGAAGTGTATCATGTGGTTTTGTTTATTTATTTTAGCTCATCAAATAGATCACAGCGATGGCCATGAAAGAATGGTTACAGTGGCTACCGCCGCCGCGGTCCTTGCTGGCACTGTTCTTAGCAGTGGCCGGTTTCAGTGGTCGTCTCTTCGCTTCCTACTTCACACACTCGCCGACGCTCCTGGTCGATACTTGCCATTCACTATGTAGGCTAGTCGGTCTCATCACTACACTTATTTCATATAAGGTAAAGATATTTCTAATATGAATCTAAGATTAGGTCTTAACGTGTGTATTTTACGCATTTCATCATAATAAATCAGGACTACAAAAAGCACTTATTACTTTATTTGTCGCTGCGATCAATTGATGTGGAATAGTGCAGCAGCCAAAAATTTTTACTTTTTAACATTTCCCGGAGGGTGCGTACAGGGGAATTGATAGTTTTCTGCACACGCAAGTAACATCAGCTGTTAGATTACAAATATCGTTATATATATGTTCGTCCATAGGATTTCAAATTGAAAGTGGTAGTTAGCCTAGTGAGCATTAAAAAAGCCTTAGTGCTTACTATCATACTATAGTTTCATCACGATATATGTGTGTACCAAAGGCTCAGGCTCACTTTAGAATTTGACCTTACGTCGATTAATGTGGTAACCGAACACACAACACAAGCTACCATTGTGTCGAAAGTATTTATAAAGGAATAATTAAAAATAGGGTGTTTAAGGGGTTAAGCAAGCTTTAGCTTGATGAGTTTCTTTATTTATAAACAGTATGAACGAGCTGATGAGGGAGCAGGACGCGAAGGTCGTCTGCGCAACACATTCGGCTGGGCCCGCATTGAAGTTGTCGGTCGCCTCTCGGACCATGTGTTGTTCGCGTCTTTCGCACTAACCTTTGTTCTGAACGCGCTCCAGCTCGGCGTCCATTCATCTCATGGTCAGCCCCCACGGTACCCGAGAGTCATCATTGGCAGTGCAGTTATAGGCCTGTTGCTTAACGCAATTAACTATATGCTACTTGCAGGTAAGAATGGACGTAATTAATAGAGATGATTGTTAATTCTTTTGATCATCTCTACCGTACTCTTTTTTCATGACTCATAGCTTTGAGCGCTTAATCACAATATTATCCTATATTAAATGTTGATGTGGCTTAAAATTGTAACAAATTACCGGAACACACCTATAAGTACTTAGCAACATATTTACAAATTGAATATGGTAACTTTTGAAAAGCCAACGAATATCTTCAACGTAAACTCTGAATTATTATGGAATTCGAACCAACGTTGATTGACGCTGTCACATAACACGGCACCATCATGGCTTCCCTATCGACTAGATCTATATTAAAAAGTGTTATATAATTATTCATCGAACACCTTATTCCGAACTTCTGTTCTGAAATTTTCATCAAAAGCAATTTCATTATTCCAGAGATTAATCTTTAACAACCTCATAATAACTTCAATCATATTTAAAATGCGCACATATAAGTTTCCGTGTAGCATATATAAATATATGTAACCAAATGTTTGTAAAGACATCTTAATTAGAAAACTAGAAAATATATACTTCACAGTACAAATAACATAGCATTTATATATCAACAACAATTATCAATCCTCGGGAAACTCGAAACAATTATGTTATTCAATAGCGCATAATCGTATTTACGGTACATTCGATATTATAACAAATGTATGAATCTTGTATTAAGTGGATACTACTTATCGGTCACTTCCATAGATTATAATAGTAAGTGCTGTAAGGAGTTTGTTATGAAAACATCAAATACCTAACACGTAATAACTACTTTATGAATAGCTAGTTTAACTATAGCTGCACACTATTGTTGGTTAAATGTACAAATAGTTTCTGATATTTTGTTCGTTACTATTCGTTATTCTCTAGGACATTTTTCTCTTCTAATTAAGCAGGAAAGCAAAGCAAGGGCCGTCTTGTACTTGAGATTTAATTCGGCAATACATTATAACTCAGATTTTCATTTTATATTATCAATCAGCCGGGATATAAATTAATAAGCACAGCAGTCAGAGATAATGTAGCTTCCTATTACTAAAGGAATTTTCAAAATCGTATCAGATAGATTATCTCCTGCATCTGAACTAACAAACTTAACTTTACAATATTAATAATGAGATAGTTAAATGAAGTAGTAAAGGCTGATAACAAAAGAATATATAAAACGCAATAATTGTCCAGATGTAACATTTAAGTTGTGATAAAAATAGAAATAACAAAATAACATTTGTAGCTAATGTCAAGCGATAGGCACATGTATTTACACTATGTGAGAACAACCGTGCTAATCCAACTTTCATGAATTTAGTTCACTCTTTTCTATTTACGTACGTTGTACACAATAATCTAGATTCGTATAAGTGGAACAGCTCCCACACAAAACGGGTTTGTAAAATAGTGTAATTTATATACTTAATATAGCTCATTTCATCGAACTGTAAATACAATTTTGATTTATTATTCGCGCGTCTGTCGCGGAATAATCATTGTTATTTTTTACTGGGAAATAATTTGAATCGCGAAAGAAATAAGATGGGAGTTTTATTGTTTATTCTATTTTTTTAGGTCGTGAACTGAGTTACAGTCGTCGCCTGAGTGTTACTGAAAATGGTGGAGTTGTATTGAAGAGTGGTTCAGGTGAACCAGTTTTAGCGCACGCTCCAACTGATATCACAAGTGAGTAACAGTATTGTGACAACATTTGTTTGTGATCATACATTTCAGTAGCGACTATTATTGCTTATCATCATTACATATTATAAAACAAAGTCCTCTGCCACGTCTCTCTGTCTGTTCGCGATAATCTCAAAAACTACGGAACTGATTTTCATGCGGTTTTCACCAGTAGATAAAGTGATTCATGAGGAAGTTTTAGGTATATAATTTGTCAAAGTTTTTTTTTATCATCAGGGTGGGACAACATTCAACGGGCCTGCCAGTATATGATAAAAAATACTTACTAGTCTTCCTCTACCCTCTTGTTGGAGGAATTGTTTTATAGGATTTCCTCACATGAGGCGTCACTTAGGACATTAACAGAACATTAGTACGACTGCATTATACATAAATCATATCTAAGAAGCTGCTTTTCTGAATTAATACTGTTTTAGCTTTAATTTCACAATAAACACTTTAAAGAAGTTCGTTAAATGTTGTAAACTACAGTCTGTGACAATTTTGGAAAATATTTAATATCATCATAGTAATGCAAAGACCATATTGAAAATAAACGCTCAATTATTTGAAAGAATTTGTTCTCAAGCTTTCCTTAAACCTTCATCACAAGAAGAAAGCCCAGGCCTCGTGGCTCAGTCATTTTCAAATCTATTTTTATTATATTTTACTAATAGTATAAAACAAAGTCCCCTACCGCGTCTGTCTGTCTGTCTGTTCGCGATAAACTCAAAAACTACTAAACGGATTTCCATGCGGTTTTCACCCGTGGATAAAGTGGTTCATGAGGAACGTTTTGGTATATAATTTGTCAAGGATTTTTTATAATCAGGACGGGACAACGTCTGCCGGGCCAGCTAGTATTTTACTAAAGCTATTTATGCTAAGTATGTACATACAAATAAGTATACTTATTAAAAGCTAACTGTCGTTTATTTTGAAATTAAATGGTCTTTTATACAATGGTAAACTTATATTTATTATTATGTCAAAGTGAAGTCCTTAAATTATTAGTTACTAAAGCATCGAAGAAATTTTTATTTTAATACACAGTTTGAAGAAAACAGAAACTTAATTCTAATTTAGGTAGCCTGTTCGTGATGGGTGCTGGGTTAACCAGTGAATGGGAACCGATGGCTGCAAAAATAGCCGATCCTGCTCTCTCTGCCTTCGCTGCCATTTTTCTTGTTATATTAAATTATCCTTTTCGTGAGTATGACTACTTTATTCTGAATTCTTTGGTATGTTTCTGTTTTATATGTATTTTAGCAGTTTTATATCTAGTAGCAATCTATGTTTAATCTATACGAAATCATTACATAGTATAAAACAAAGTTCCCTACCGCGTCTGTCTGTCTGTCTGTTCGCGATAAACTCAAAAACTACTGAACGGATTTTCAAGCGGTTTTTGCCAGTGGATAAAGTGATTCATGAAGAACGTTTTGGTTTATAATTAGTCAAGGATTTTATTATAATCAGGGCGGGACAACGTCTGCCGGGCCCGCTATATAGGCGGATGTTAAATAATAACTGGTTAAATGCGTTAAGATCGTAGTAAAATTTTTAATCGGTTAAAATGGATTACTGTACAAAATTTGTATTTTAAATTCCATTTGCTTTTTATTATTTTAATTAATTCCATTTACTTATTCTTATTAAATCATTTGGGAACATGGACGAAAATACATTAAATAAATACTAATTAGGCTTTAGTCTAGTTATCATTGCTTGATTTGTATGTGAGATTCTGTTACGTTTTTCTTTTTATATAATACGAATACAAATGTTTGTCAACTGTCGTTTCTCGCGAACAATATATTATTTATATTCACGCTGTGGAAGCTTATGTAGAAATAATCGATGCAATCACAAACGAGAGACAGTTACAGATTTACTGTTAACAACAGTCTGCTGAAGCGGAACTAAGTGCAAACGACGCACCTTTACAGCGCAATAACAGTGTTATGCAAACGGAAAAGAATTCCTATAATTTTGCAGTTCCGGTACAATCGCAATCTAGCCATAACCCTCTATTATACTCGTAGTACAGGTGTCCAAGATTCGTGATATTTGCTTTAAATTTTTTATGTTATTCTCTCTAAAATTATAAGCAACGTAGACGAAATCCAGAGTATCAAGTAGTATACCAAAGTAATCTAATTATTTTATGTTTTCGTAGTTCGTTCCGCGGGTCTAGTGCTATTGCAAACAGTACCGGAGGGTCTTGGAGCTTGTGAGTTGAGAGCCGCTGCCCTGCGCGTGCCCGGGGTGCTAGCCATTCACGAACTGCATGTGTGGCAACTTTCCAGAGATCGTGTCGTAGCAACTGCACATGTCGCCTACAGTTCATATGAGGTATGTCTCTTTAATTATCATTATTATAATAATTGTATTAGTACTACAATCCTATCCTAAGTCAATAAGTTTTACAACAGGCTAACACAGTAACACTTAATTATGCCTATTCCGTCTACTTGGAATCTAATAACAGAAAGTAAATAAATCACCGGTTTTTTAAATACTTTTGATTATATATGAGGTTGTTAGCACAAAAGTGGCCTTAACAACACTTTTTTGGATTATTCCCCGTACATAAGTATGGCAAATAATTTCAGAGATCGCAAACTTTATGAAATGAATTTAATATTTACACCTAAATGAAATTATTTCCTGTTTTTATAAATTTGGAAGGGAATAACTATAATTATATATTAATATATCATATTATTATTAATTTATTATATTAATATGTAATTATACTTATTTTCTTTTTTAAAGCAATATATTAAAAAGTGTGGGTTAGGCTATTTTTACCAACTATGGTTATTTCCATAGTATATTTTCTAATAAATTATTTATGCGTTCATAGTGCTACTTATGTAACAGCTTTTTTTTCTCGAACTGATTACGCTATTGACCTAGCAAGGTCTTAACAGCTTCACCGGACTACTTGTGTAACAAGCATACAGGTATATCATGCCGATAACGGGTAATAAAGTTATCGGTTATGAATGCCAGTAGCGTTTGTAATCGGAAAACAATAAATGGTCTAGATTACATTTTTTTTCGACTTCAATAATATCACATATTTCAATGTACCTATAGTGATTACAAGCCGGTGATCTATCGAGTAAACTATATAATCTATTTTCTATCTATCTATATATAATACAATTTCTTTGAGTAAAATCTGTTTACAATGCGTTTTAATTTCCACTATATCAAACATATTTATAATCTCACTAGATCATTACATAGTATAAAACAAAGTCCCCTCCAGCGTCTGTCTATCTGTTCGCGATAAACTCAAAAACTATCGAACGGATTTTCATGCGGTTTTCATCGGTGGATAGAGTGATTGATGAGGAACGTTTTAGTATATAATTTGTCAAGGAGGTTTTCATAATCAGGGCGGGGCAACGTCTGCCGGGCCCGCTAGTACTAAATAACTATATAGTCTAAGACGGTAAATACACTAAACCTAGATGAAGAATGGGTCTCAAATACCAGCTGCCGGAATACAACTATATGAGTGTTCGGTGGCAGATTATCAATTAAAAAATTGCTGCTAATCAGTGAAGGCTTAGAAAAAGCTACTACTCCTCTATAGATTCCTCGCGATGTTTTCCTTCACCTTAACCTCCAACTCAGATATAAGGAATCAAACCTACGTCCTTTAACACTGTTTCTGAACAAAATATCAACTAAGCCATAATCGCTTCGAAACCTGGTAAATATAGTATAACAGACTCTTAAGACTGGTGGCGCGAGATTTGAGAAAAGCGGCTCAAACTGAAAACCGAATATCATGACAAGCCTTGGGAGGAGCTTATGTCCAATAGTAGACTTGCACGAGATGATAATGATGACAAAGTAGAGTTCATCATAAGGAATTGATATATATAAATATTTCGAATGCAAACTACTTCAATATCCGACGCCCAAGTAAAAAGTTATTTGTATACGTTGTATATGTAATTAATTATTTTATATTTAATAGGACTATTTGAAGAGTTCATCGTTAGTCTGTGATGTCTTCAAACGTCATGGTATAGGATTGGTCACGCTGCAGCCGGAGTTCGTTCTCAGTTCTATGTTAGGTAAGTTTTGTCATCGTACTTTTAAGATTACACATAATATAAATGGAAAAGGTTATTCTCAAGTAAATACCTCTTTTAACTTGCCCATAAACTGTTTGTTCCTTTGTCTTAATGCTAATCATGCATTCGTTTACGGATATGTCAAATGTATTTATATGAACACATAATATATTATGATACCAAATAACTATAAACCCCTCGGCTAATTTTTTACGACCCAAATCACAAAATGTCGGATTTTGTTTGTAAATTTTTATCCCATTTATTAAGATTATAATTTTACGTTTCATAAGGCCTAGAAAAAGCCCTACCAGCATGATATAGTTTCATCAAGTTGTATTCCTTCACCGGTAGCTCCGGTTTATTAGCAGATATTCAAATTCGAACTTAATAATTTAAAAAATCTAAAGAAATATTAATAGTAATTTAAGTTTTTTTTTTTATAAATACAGGTACAGACGAAGAGAAAAAGGCATTGATAGATTATAATAATTTAGCGTGCTCATGTCCATGTGCCAAAGAGTGTAGCGCACCACGCTGTTGTCAATCACCAAAAATCCCTCCCGTCACACGGGTATAATGTACCAAATAAAGCCAACATAAAAATAATCGTGTTTCTCGGTAAAACATGGCTACTTTGTAAATAGTATATCGAAACAGAGAAATCTTTATATGTACAAACCAAAGCTTTTCTACAAAAAAAAATCGTATAAAAAATTACAACCAAAGATGTTCGTTGCCAGTGCCGCGACCGTGACAAAGCGGTGAAATTTCTAATACATGGTCGCAGGCAAAAACCGCCTACGAGAGTGAAAGTTTAATAAACATAAACAGATATTGTGCATCAAGCGCTCCACCTCAGAAATACCTCAGCAAAAGTCGTCAGAATGTCATTTAGAATAATAATAACAGGTTACTGTTGGATCAATTAGATCGTTTTATTTAAAAAGTCATCGCAGAGAAATATTAACGGAAGATATTCAGTTTGCTCAATAAATATATGTATGTTTTAAATTTTGTCTTCGTTACTCATCTATCGAAGTAATTTTTAATTGCTTTTACATATGCCATTTCTTATAATATACATTGCCAATTATAAAAAAATTATATGACACCTATATATTTAGTACTTGTAAATAAAACATTAATGTTATTGTATTTTTATTATTGATATTAAGTGTCTCAAATTACGTACATTTTGTTATTACTATTTGTTATTTAATCATAACAGGGTTCAATATTATATTTGTATACACACTAATTATTATAATAGATACCGTAATGATAATTTAAGATAAGTATTTTGAAAGGAAGTGAAATGTTCAGAAGCGACTGTGATGTTCCTTTACAGTATTATAATAGGAAACGTTAGTCAAGTGATTACAATTATAGTATAATGATGTTGACAAATAATATTATGAGTTAAGACTTTGTGTACAAAATATTTGTAACAATTAAGTGTTTAATTAAATAACTATATAATTAAATATGAGTGTTATCATTATTTTAAAGTCAATATTATGTATACCTTAACACATATAAAACTACCTTGACAATTATTGAGGCTACTTCCACGTCTAAATCACGTTCATTAATAAGCCCTTGGCCATTAAAATCGTTAATGGAAATTAAATATTCATTGAAGCATACAAATACAGTATTATATAAAATTTAATGTGTTTTTTATAGTTACATTGAAATTATGACCCCTTTACAGAAATTAGCCCTTGACATATCCACGAATAATTAATAGTGTCAAAATAAATAATAATTTTCCATTTCCAATTCAAAGAAAACAAGCTTCAAATATTGTGTAAAAAAAACAGCCTACATGTTAGGTTTTACTATGAACGTTTCAAATGTGATTACAAATAAAAAAAAAAAAATATTAAAATAACTAATAAATTATGTGATTAGGAGACGATATTTAAAAAGTTATTCCAAAATGTTATCAAAATATGTAAGCAATGCATGCTCCGTGGTATTAGTTCTCATACACTTCACTTGTACACCATAACCAAACTGTATTACGTAATATACCACCAATATTACAAAATATAGAGTCAAATAACACAAGATTATGAGTAAAATACAAAATCCACTACATGAGATTCCAAAATCTTTTTTTGGAATTTTTTTGGACAAGGCTTTTGATTTGCTTATTTTTGATGACATTAGAGATGGGGGGATCTGAATGTATATGTCTGATATGTGAAGCGTGCGGTCTTAACCACTGGGGTACCATCGTCCTAGTAGCGAACCACTATAAGGTAATTCATCTATAGACTATAAATTCCTTATTTCTACACTTGTTAACTGTGGCCCATGAATCAATAAGGAAACCAGAAGATATTTAAAAAAAAATATAAATGTTTAAGCATTGCTTACTTTTGCTGACAAGAGGGAGAAGGCGGTTAGAAATTACAAAAATTTAACTTACGTAATACTTGAACGGCCTCTAAATTTCGAATGTACATTTTCATGTAGAAAGATCTAAATCATAACTACATCTTTATATTAAGGCTATTCATATTAATTTATTTATCTTTATATTAGCTATTGGTAATATTATCGCTACTCAATAATATAGGATTGTGGTATAAGATGTCCCAAAATTAACGCAAGATTTGAATTTGCCTCTATTTTTGCAGAAAATTGTTGGCAACTCTGGAAAAAGAACAATTTGAATGCTGAGAGTTTAGAGTTAGGAAAAAATGGAGCATTATACTATACGACAACGTGTTTTCATTATTAAACAATATTTAAAAAATAATTTATTTTTGAAATAATTCGAAAATTTTCTACAAAATATGGTTAAAATAGTGTTTTAACCTCGTCAACATGTTATCAAATTTCTTCTTATGGGGTTATTCGAAATCAATGGTCTATGTCAACAAGCTCACAACCACTCGTGCATTACAACGCTGCATCAACGAAATTCAGCCACAATTATGCAAGAAATGTCATTAAAAAATTCGATGAAAGCGTGCGTATGTACCGGCAAAACCGTGGAGGCCATTTGCGTGATGTGTTATTCCATAAAAACCCTTTCCTATATACTTTATGGTTCAATGAAAAAATAACAATCTATAGACTAAAAACTATGTTTTCTATTTAATTCAAACCTTGCGTTAATTTTGGAACATCATTACATAGTATAAAACAAAGTCCCCTACCGCGTCTGTCTGTCTGTCTGTACGCGATAAACTCAAAAACGACTGCACGGATCTCCATGCGGTTTTCACCAGTGCATAAAGTGATTCATGAGGAACATTTTGGTATATAATTTGTCAAGGATTGTTTTATAATCAGGGCGGGACAACGTCTGCCGGGCCCGCTAGTTCTATATAAATGATTTTATTATGACAATCGTTATAATTTCTTATTAATTACAAAAAAGTCACCTAATTTCCATAATTTATTTGAGTGTTATTATTGTAACCAGTAAGACTAACATTTGTTTTTAAAGACGATAATCTCTTATGACATTCCAATGGTGTACAGTTTCGACTCTTCATTGGGGTTCTACAAGCTTTACCAAGACCTATTGGAGATCGCTGGAAAACCAAGATTTTTATCTTAAACAATCTTATCTTAAAATCATATTTTTTTTTAAAAATAATAAGAAACAGACTGCTAGACAATAATATGTGAAGAAATCTTTATTACTTATAAGAAAAAATAATAATATCGATGCACAATCCGTTTAGTCAACACATTATGTGTTCAAACCTTTTGTACAAGTTATTTACCAATCGTATTTTTGCACTATATCGGTGTTATTACAAAAAAGTTAGATACGTATTAAATAGTTGTTTTAAAACGGTTTCGAATTAAATGCACCGCGCTCGCCCGAGGCAAGTTCGCGTTATCCTTTTTCGCAAGTCTAACCTAACGTAACCGAAGCGAGACACAAGAGCAAGATGGCGAACATTCAGCAACCGCGGTGCATTTAATTTGAAACCTTTTTAAAGCAAGTATTCAATACGTATTTAACTTTTTTGTAATAACACCGTATAGGTTTTGACCACAATTTAATCTGGTGTTAAATGACAATGTGATCTAAGCCTTATCATGTTATGGTTTCATCACGGTGTTTTTTCCTTCACCAAAAGATCCAACTCATTCTTTTTTTTATATATCATAGGAGGTAAACGAACAGGTGGGTCACATGCTGTTAAGTGACCACCACCGTCCATAGACACTTGCAACACCAAGCGAGTCGCAAATGCGCTGCCAGCCTGCGTTTGGGGGAGAGGGGAGTGAGGAATGGGGAGGGGGAGGAGGATGGGAGGTGGGTATCCGGCGCGAATTCGCCAGGAATCGAATCCACGCCTATCGACGCAGTGTCCAAACACGCTATCAACTGAACCACCATCGCTGGAAAACGCATCGATTAATTTCTTAAATTTTTTGTATAATCAAAATATTTACAATGTAATTTATATATGTAATGTATAGTATACGTTACATGTTACTGTAAGTAGCGTGCATGTTGTACTTGCAATTGTTTTTAAAGAGCATTTCTATAATCGTACATGGTCCCATAATTTTATATTTCTTTAATACAATTTTTTTAAAACGCGTGCGGACTGTGGGTACAGCTAGTTCTGCATAAAAATAGGGTATTACGTAAAGACACACGATAGAAGTGAAACTTTTGTATTACAGGGAAACATGTTAATTATTCATGAATCATTTTTGAACAGCATAGATTGTGTTCAGGCTCACTACACGCAACCACAGACAACGAGAAAGAAAGAAAGCGAGAAGAGCGTACGTCTCACTGTTCTTCAATACCCGAAGGCAAGCGACACTGCTCTCACTCTACTCTACCTCACACAGTGCTTACCCCACCACTTTTCGTCACACAAAAGGGTTACTGATCAGAAATTCAAATCCCTCCCATAAGAAGATTTTTCTTATAAAACGATAAAACTTTAATTCTGAACCATAACTAACCATTACCAAACGATAGTTCAGTTTGACAGCGTGGCCGCAAACCCCGAAACAGTTGCTCCATCCCAACCATGAGCCCATCTCACAGTCCAGCGATTCTGTCAACAAGATTACACAATAATTACGAACATTTACTAAACGAAAACAAAACTAACACTACGAAATATATTCAACAAGTTTTTGCTCGCGGTTTCCCTCGCTTCAATGTATATTTGGCCTATTCCCCGGGAACAGTACATTATACTGGATGAAATGGAACAACGTCTGTGGAAAATTTAATGAAGATCGATTGATTAGTTATGGCGTGAAAGCATAACGAACAAACAAACTCCGTATTTATAATATTGGTTAGGATAATCGGTACGTCGGTGTCGGTTTAATGTGTCTCAGTTATACATAGGAGAAAGTCGTTAGAGAAAAATAATGTTTAATACTATAAAGATTATACATTCTACACGAGGCTAATAGTACTCGAACCCACTGCAAAAATGCTACGATCATCGCATATTATAAAGCTGGAGTGTTTGTTTGGTTGAACGCGCTAATCACAGGAATTACTGGTCCGATTTGAAAAATTCTTTCAGTGTTAGATAGCTCATTTATCGAGGAAGGCTATATATCACGATAAAACTAATAGTAGCGGAGCACCAATGACGAATGTTTCACAATCTGGGTTAACGTACGTATTATTTAAAAATATCGAAATCGCGAGTTAAAGTTAGCGTTAGCCCAAAGTAACTATTCCACGTGGACGTAGTCGCGAGCACAAGTTAATAAGATTATAAAGGGGGTAATATGAGAGTTGACAATTTAAATCTGCCCGCTAATATTTTAAATTGAATTATTATTGATTAATTTTTTACATAAATGTTGTACAAAAATAATTCAGTAGGTGGTAGAGGCACGCTGAAGCTATTACCAGTTTCAGCATGAATGGGTCGGCCCGCCCGGGGTAGTACCACCCTCTCACAGAAAACCGACGTGAAGTAACAGTGCTTGCGTTGTTGCGTTTCGTTCGGTCAGTGAGAGCGCCGGATACCCACCACCCCTTCAGAGGTAGAGTTTTTAACGTTTTTTAATAACTTCTAAATGATTTTTTTCCGAAAATGTAATCATTAACAATTTAATTAAAAATATTAGCGGGCACATCTTAACTGACAACTCTGTCGAACCATATTACGCCCTTTATTTAGCATTTTGCAGTGGGATCTCAGACTATAACAAAAGTTATTAGACGATAATATCCAAATTCAACGATCGTAAATAAAAAGATAATAAACTATACATAATAAAATATAAAGAAAAAAAATCTTAATAAATTGTAAAAAAAACTACAATTTACCAAGCGACGTACCTATATCATTTTGCATAACTTCGTTTGCATCCGATGAAGGTGTTGGCTTCACTTTTTTTACAACTGTTTCGTTCGACCCCGTTGTTACTGTAACAAATAGTAAAAAACATGCTATGACCGAATTTAATAACATTGTTAAGACGCGTTCATAAAGTTATTTTTGTGCAGTTATCGTTCTTTATATTTTGACTTGTTTTTTTTTATCGAGAAAAAGTTATAATCTTCTATAAATATAATGAAAACATAAATCTAACGTGGCTGTACTTTTTAGATTTTTGTAATAAAAATTGTTGCAGGTGTCTAAGAATAATTAATAAAATACATTTCAATCATTTTAAGAAATGTCTATCTGTCTGTTTGTTTGATGCGTATCACTACTAAAGTACTGCGGTCACGATAAAACCTTTTCAAGAAAATCATAAAGCTTATCAAGGTAACATTTAGTCTTTATTTCATTAAAATCGGTTCTGACTATCAAAAGCTATTGTAATATTAATGACAACGCGACGTAAGTACGAGAGATAAGTAGATAGTAATTAGACTTCATACATTCAGATGATTTTATCAGTCACTCTTTTATACATCAGGTTCCACGCGGACGAAGTCGCGGGCACAGCTAGTTTATTTAAAATAAGTTTCTAAAATGAAACAGATTAATCCTTATTTCTTAATTACATTATGTAAAAAAATAGATCATTATAAATTGTACATACTGTAAATAGACAACGCTAAACAATACTTAACATACTTGATGCATAACTTAAATGCTATAATCGTGTTTCAATATAGACAATTCTAGAATTATACAAAGCATTACCATTACCATATTGTTGTTTTCACCTAACCCTTTTTTTATTTACTCGTAGAGAGATCTCACCTTTTTGTTGAGTATAGTTATTGTAGCAGGCTCGTATACAATGATCTCTGGAAGGGAAGTTATTATCGTTCCCTCCACATCCAGAATAGCCAAATGGTTCACAGGAATTCCTAGGAATGTCGTAGAACCAGCGCTCTACATAACCGCGACAATAACCGACCGACATCGGCAATTTGCACACCTCTGAAAGAAAATCAACTTTATTAAAAACAATATATTTTTTTTTAGAAATAGATAAACGCCCATTAACCAATTACGGAAGTCGTATATGCTAATAATGGAGTGCACTTTCCTAAATTAATCATAAATAGGTTCAAAATAATTCAATACATTTTCTCCTTTGCTTATTAACCGATTGTCTTTGGTTTTTTTTTGAAGTGCAAACTGCTTTAGGCGCAATTAAGCGGTGTTTTTTGGCAGGAGATAAACTTATAATTTCGTGTCATGGCATGCTAGTAAGCGTGACCGACCGTATTGCATTTGTGTGGTTGCATCAAACTAGCGACGCGTAGTATAGCGACCTTTGTACATATTATATTAATATTTTGTATTGAGATTGGGCAGCCCATCATGTTTGATTAATTCATAAACTAACCGTAACACTATCGGCTGACTGCGAAGAAAATCATCGTGAGGAAACCTGAACCTGGAAAATGTTCTTCCAGTAACACCGTATGTGGGAAAATATAGAACTGTAATATTCTTTTTCTTTGAAATCGCCAATACATCTTCGGCTTGTGAGGTGACTATGCTCATGCCTTCTTTGGGGAAGAAGCCTATGGCCCTGCAGCAGGCCCCTTACAGGCCGATGTGATGATAATAATTTTCAACTATATTACACCTACCTGAAAGAGATGTAGCATTGAAGCAATTCGTTTCTTCCCCGTCACATAGTGCTTCTTGTTGAGTTAACGTAAACTGACAACGATCAAGATGTTCTTCAACTAATCTCTCCACTTCGGGATTATCTGCAGATACGTTTTGAGGTGGTAAATCCTGAAAATAGAATTTAAAATATACGAAGACGTTGACACATCGTTAACCATTTGGATTGGGCACGATTCTGTTTACATTGTGTGCATACCAGTAAATAAGTAAATATTATATTTTCAACATATATTTTATAGGAATTACTATTTGACCCCAATCTCATATAATGTTAAATAACGATGTGCTCTATAGTATACACGTTAAACATAGAGGAACTGAGAGGACAAAACACGCTTATAGATGCTTGGCAACATAATTTCAAGTTGAGGGTATTAGCTGACCAGACGGGCTTAGACAAAACCCGGCCACTATACTACGATTTCATTATGATATTCTACATAACCGAAAGTTGTTTCTCATATTCATGCAATAGCCCTATGCTTATTATGTCGATAGTTAAAAAGGATACATTAAAAATAGCAATTACCATAGGTATATATTTACTTTAAAGGGATATTAAAAATTACGTAAATATACCAGCATCTGAAGCGAGGCGTAACGTTGATTCCATCGAGCAAGCAAACGACGGGTCAAATGTTGTTGAACGCGTCCGTCGTTAACGACGTAAAAACGCGTGCGCAAGCGCCGTCCACGGCCACAGCGCGCCGAGCAAGGTGACCATCCACCCCACGCAGTCACTGGACATTCCCCACGCGGATTATCCTAAGACCAATCAATATGAGTTGGTAACTGTTTTCTTATACTTTACAGCGTTTGAACACGATCTCATGTTGTCGAAGATGGCAAACACGCTAAACCTAAACAGAGGCGGAACACCAGCAGATGCTTGAAGACAAATTTTCAGCTTGAGGATGGTAGCTAGCCAGAAGGACTTAGAAAATGCCCTATACCCTATGCCTATGCCCTATTTGATCACAATGTTTTCCTTCACCGAAGAATCACCGACCCAGTTGCTGAGATTCGAATCTTCACACATCGAACCGGTGTCGTTTGGTCGGTCGGTATTACGTTTATAACTTGAATTGTCAATAATATAACTATACTCAAGGATCAATTTTGTTCTTTCTTGTTATGGATGTACTAACATCAGACATGCAGGTGTAACAGCAGAGGACATTAACTTGTGTAGGTGCACACACTTTTTAACAATTTCGTCCACTTGCGAAGAATCAAACTATCAGGTCTGCCCGACAACATCTCAAGATGGGCTGCCACACAACCGATTCATCAAGGAGTTTGCTTTTTTACGAATTATTGCGGAAAAATCATCCACACGAGCTTCAGCAAACATACCCAATGCATTAAGAGATGTCTGTATTTTTAGTTGTAGTATTAAATCACAAAAATTAGTCTTCTTCCTTCAAATATTTACCAAATAATTTTTATAATAATAATGTTGTCACCAATATTGGGATGCCTGGCTGATATGTAGTATCGTTATTGAAAGATATAATAATTAAATCAATCCTCGGCTGTTTGTCGATGATATTGTTCTTGTTACAAAAAATGCTACCGAGGTCCAGAGTAAGTTGGGGAAATGGGTGAAAAAATTTGGAGAATAGTGAACTGGAGACTAGTTACTTTAGTCAAAAATTGAACATTTGTTCTGCGGGTCTGGTGGTACTATTCAGTTTTTCTCATATAGCCTTAAATAGTGTTGGTGCCAGATCCAAATTTCAGTACCTCAATTCATTGATCTAAAACGACGGTTGCATAAGCAAAATCATGAACGATAGGATAATTGCCGAGTGGATGAAATGACGAAAGGTGTCTGTTCGCTTGTGAACCACAAACGCCATTGAGAAGATTGGAAAACAGGTTGTGCCTACCCTACTTAGGCTGTGTAATCGTAGGTAGGTGATCATGTCACCGATATTAACATTAAAATGAAATTATATTTGATTTAGATCATGCAAAAACAGAATTTTTACCTGATAATAGAAACATTCTATATTTAACAATCTAGCTTGTGCTACTGAAATAAAATTTCATATCCACAACTTCTATTAGGTACCTACTATTATATAACTTCTGTAAAGGTCAAAACATGAACCATAACCAATGAATCATAGTTTTATATAATATACGTACCAAGTAAAACCAATCGAAGTTCGTTGAATTTGCATGTGGACCGGTCGGCCTGAAATAACATCAACCAATTTCTGATTTATAAAACTCATTGTTTTATTTATATAATTTTCTCTTTTCTGCTATTTTAAGCCGCTTTGATATAAATTAATAAAAAAGTTATTATTGTTCACGCCCAAATTCAATCTTATCAATAATACCAAAGTCCATTTTGAGCACCAATATTTCTTATCTTTTATATTAGTTTAGTTCATGTTGTAATCGAGTATAATTGATCTGATTGTTACCTACTTTTCATCCTCTATTGATTATTGATGCCATCTTTACAACTATAATTCTGTTAGTCGTGTTAGTCAGGTTATTTTTATTGTATTGACAGACAGGCAGTCTTCCTTACCGATAAGATACCAGCGGATAGTTCTTTAAGCGCATCCAATCCATATTCACGATCGTCTCATCAGCCTGCCTTGGTATACTGCAGTGGTTTATAGGTATTTCAAAACGTATGGGCATAACCACAACAAAAATCTACGACGTACTAATGATTTCAAACTCCGAGAAACCCATACTTCTATATTCTCTCACATACGGTGGTGTTACAAGAACATTTCTGGGGTTCAGGTTTCCTCATAATATTTTCCTTCACTGTCAGCCTATAGTATTACCTATTTACATTAGTAATTGTACGCGAATTCCGAAATACAACACAACAAATTTGTGATTATAGTATATTTAACACCTACTCTTAAAACGATTTTTTTTTATAATAAAACAAACAAAATCGGAAAAAAGGTGCAGACCAAGAGTCTGCAGAAAAAAAGCATATTTTACAAGGTAATTTATATAAACTTACTTTTCACAAGGCCCGGCTTCACATGGCATGGCTTGGCTCATGATTGTATTAGCTCTATAACCGACGTGGCATCGCTTATGTGCGCGTGGCACCAAATAATGGCGCGTGCGAGCTCGGACCCCACACCCTTCGCATGGAGACCATGTGGACCATTGTGATACTGCACAGGGTCCGCTTGTCTCTGCGGGGTCTGGCTCGTATTCTGATCTAACCCTATCACAAACAATTGCAATAACTAAACGAGATACCGTATACATTTACAAACCTATCTTCATTCTGCCCTCAATAAGAAGTCCCGTTTAATGTTTTCCTCCAATCACTAGAACTTTCAGTATTTATTAACAAATCACGTGGTTAAGAGAAGAACCATCTGAAGCAATGATAGCTCAGTGGTTAGTGTGTTCGGACACCGCGTCGATTGACATAGTTTCGAATGCTTGCGAATGAACCGGTGCTTTCGGTAAAAAAAACATCGAGTTGAAACCATAGCATGGTGCCTTTTTCTAAGGTCACCTGGTAAGTTACCACCCTCAAGTTAAATACCGACGTATGTTCCGGCAGAATCTCAAGTGCAGAGATTCTCGTCTCTCTAGATATACTATCTTGGACCACATCGTTACATGATATCATACGAGATTGTGGTGAAACTTTAAGACCTATAAAGTGCTAGTTTTTGCCCGAGACTTCATCCGCGTGGAGTAGCTACTTTGGGCTAACGCTAACTTTAACTCGCGACTTCGTTTACGTTGAAGGTGAAAATAATTTTAAATAATACATACGTTTACCACGATTTTGAAATATTCTTTATTGGTGCTCAGCTCCAATTAGTCCTACCGTGGTGATATATAGTCTATAACCTTCCTCGATAAATGAACTATCTAACACGGACAGAATTTTTCAAATCAGATCAGTAGTTCCTGAGATTAACGCGTATACAAGCAAATAAACTTTTCAGCTTTATAATATTAGTATAGATTAAAAATAACCACAAACAGTACTATGAAATTAATAGATTAATTGAATATTGAAGGATATATATTCTGAAAGAACCACTTGCATCGAGTTACTTCTGAGAGAAAAATCATATGCTTAATGATTGTACTTTTCATCGAAATACTTGTAGGAATAGAAATTATTATAAAAATGTTGTTAATTTAAAGTTGCTTAAAGAGCTCATTAAATAATAAATCGTATAAACTAATTTATAACTACTAGTTTCTAGACACCAGACATAAAAATTTACCTGCAATGCCTAGACGGACCGTAACATTTTTTATAGTCAGTCAGAGCAGAGCGACAAGCATCCGAATAGGCTCTAGCAGGCCAAACATACTGACGCTGGCGTACGGCACTACCGGGGCCGCATGTAACACTGCAAGGACCCCATGAACCCCAAGAGTGCGTTGCACACGCACCCCCTACATTACTTGGCTCTTTCACGTGTTCTCGTATGGATTCTATAAAAATAGGTAACCGTATAAATTATCTCTTTGCTTGAACTTAATGTTCTATGAGTTATTGTTATAAAGCCTTCAACTGTGTTCTCATCGTTTTATTATAAAAAAATATAACTTTATCGCTTACCCTTCTCTTCTGGAGACGTATAACATTAAGATTAACAGTGAGTTTATCAAAATACTAGCTGTGACCCGCGACTGCGTTGGCGTTGTTTATTATTTTAAAATATAACTTATGTACCTACAGAAAAATAGAACAAAAGCACACCGCTTGCCCATTTCTCCACGGCAAAAAAACACATCGCTGAACTCGTAGTGTTCATAAAAATGATAGTTTCTTAAAACTTTATATTAATTGAAACTATCTTGATAATATTTTTATAGATAACTAGCGGGCCCGGCAGACGTTGTCCCGCCCTGATTATTAAAAAATCCTTGACAAATTATATACTAAAACGTTCCTCATCAATCACTCTATCCACCGGTGAAAACCGCATGAAAATCCGTTCGGTACTTTTTGAGTTTATCGCGAACAGACAGAGAGACAGACGCGGTAGGGGACTTTGTTTTATACTATGTTATGATATCCAAGTGTCTAAAAATTAAACCAAAGAACATTGGTCAAAATCTATCCAATTACTACGTGTGATGCGCGTAGAACGGTATTTATATTGACGTATCAATTCCAAATAGGATCTATTCTACTCTATTTGAACTTTGCTTTAAATTTGATAGTGTAACAAAACATAGCTTAAATTATTCTTAATACTATGTAAAGATTTTACTGGAAATATAGCAAAATAGGACAATACATAACGTATAATTAATTATACTAACCCACTGCATCACAGCTTTTTTCATAAAGTCTTAAACGCGTCAAACGGAGCTGGGCAAAAGGACGCATTTCGCCAGTGGAACTGAAAAATGGTGAACGCACATCGCGCGGCCAATCTGGTCTGAGAGCACGCACTGGCATTGCGGGAATCGTTGGCATGCGGCGTGACTAAAACGAATTACCCTAGTCAATGATCAAGTATCTAAGTCTTCCAATAGCATTATAAAATATAGCTTTCTGATTTTTTTATCAGGTCCATTAGCAGATTTTAGGTATATATGTTCCGGTAAACATTGTTACCAAAACTCTTATGAACTCGCATTACAGATAGGTCAAAATTTATGAAATATAAATAATAGATATCGGTTATTCTAGCTCGTCCCAACCACGTAACCCGAATTGATCGCTCCTCTCGATAAACCAGCCCTAATGATACTGCGATGCACAGAATTCTCCAATAAAATTACTTACGTCAGCTTTGGTATTTCCTGTTGCATTTTCAATAGTCCATGTCTAGTATCTATGCGTAGTAAACATTATATGTCAATTGAGTGTACAAGTTCGAAGCCTAGAAGGCCGGAATTGTGGTCACTTTTTCTCTCAAATACAACGCAAGACGACAAAGCTGTCCAAGTCACTATAAATGTTACTTTTTAATAACTTTCGAAAGTCCAATTACAAATGACTTCATAACATAATTTTTAAGTATTCGTGCGCTATATGTCACAACGCATCAATCCCGTTACAAGAATCGAATGTAGTCTACGTAAGAATACATTTGTTTTTATTATATTTTTTGTTTCATTTATAAAGGTTCAAATTCCTTAAGATCGGAAAAATCATACGTAAAAAAAGTAAAACATATCCTCATATTATAAAATTGGAAAAAACTTACAGTATAACTAATTCCGTTATCAGTACCAACATCATACGGATACAATGGAAGCATAGCAGATCTCCTCCAAGTACAGTTAGCGTTGCACAGCTCCAACGCAGAGACACCGACAATCCAATCCGGTGATGGAGCTAGTTTGGCAGCCAAAGAGACTAAGTGATGTTTTGCATCCACACGAAACACTGCAAAAGTGCTCGGATTGTTCGAACCAGCTACTTGCTGCCATGATATACCGCGTGCTTTGATTATCGTCCGAATATGATCACTCTACAAGAACATCAATAATTAAAAATAATGTAATTAAAAGAAACTAATTCAGTTGAGACGTATCTTAAAAATGTTTATAATAATGGTTTATAACGAATTGAATAATATTTCTTTTTACAAATTACGAATGCAGATAAAATCTCCGAAGATGTATCAATTTTACAAAACAAATAAGCAGGTAATAAAAATAATTTACCTCAGCCTTAAGTTCTTTTTCAAGCGCGGTAGTTGAACCATCGTCTGCCAGACGGCGTACGCCCGTGCTAGCAACTCTACCTTCCTGCCAGACTCTATATTGAGCTGTGTGTGATGCTCCTATCAAATCACCGAAATGTGCGCGAGCATTTTCCGGTGGAAATTCACGTGGATGTGTGTTACGTGACCATAAACCTTCAAAAGTGATCTAAAAAAGCAAACTTTAATTTTGTTTGTTATAATTAATATTTCAACAGTTCACTGATTACCATAAATTATAATGCAATTATTACTTACGATTAACCATAAGTATATAATTATAATGCGTCACTTCATTACATAGTATAAAACAAAGTCCCCTACCGCGTCTGTCTGTCTGTCTGTTCGCGATAAACTCAAAAACTACTGAACGGATCTTTATGCGGTCTTCACCAGTGGATAAAGTGATTTACGAGGAACGTTTTGGTATATAATTTGTCCAGGATTTTTGTATAATCAGGGTGGGACAACGTCTGCCGGGCCCGCTAGTATATAATGAAACTAATATCCGCGACTTCGTCTGCGTCGTTTGTTATCTTAAGAATACCTATATTTTATGTACAGAGGAAAAACAAACACGACACCGCTTGCTCCGCTTCTCCACGGTAAAGTAGTGCTTATAAACATAATGGTTTCTTAAAACTTTAATAAATTTATATTAAACTAAATCTTACCCTAAATTTCGCTTTTGCTTTACTGTAGATTGGAGCTATCTCTAATGAACAGTAAGTACTTCTTTTACAATAACATCACGAGTACACATTTGTCTGACCGGGTCATAAACATCCAAGTTATCGAGCAATCTAATAAATTTGAGGATAGAAGCTTATATAATCCGATGCCAGTTGCATTGGTGTGGACAATTGTTCCTGATGTCTGACGAAATAATTTCAAAGCAAATTTTCTACTCTGAAATCCAGGAAGTGAAGCGTGCTTAGCTTAGTGTTAAGCGAAACGTGCTGACTAGCTTCTTAGATCAAAGATATTCAAAAGAAATATACGAGTAAAACAATGCGCCATTGTCCTCTTATTGGAGACGTTACCAGAAAAATATTAGCAGTCGACAACTTGACACATAATAAAACGAAGTCATTTTGTGTGAAAGCACATTTTAAAATTGGATAAATTGGGCACATAAGAGCTCTTAATTGATATACAAAATTGTAGAATAAATTACAGTAACCAAAAATAGTAGAGATTACTATCATTGCTTGTCTAAAATAATATCTATTACAGTAAAATTAATGTAGTACCTACCTCATATTTAGCTTCGTCACAAGCACAACATGGCTCGACGATTGGAGGTTGTCGCACATAACTCGCCGGTGCTACGGATGTGGGGCACATTTTTCTTGACAATAAAGACTCTGTACTGGCACCGACTGAGGGACCAACTCGAGCACATAATCGTATACAAGTATCTAGCATGGCCGAAGGAGCACTCCAAATAACCTAAAATAGTTCTTAATTAGGTGAATATATATTTTATAACGCACAGAATTTAGAAGATAAATATTCAGAAAACTGTTTATTTCTTGTAACGTGAGACAATTATGAGTAATTTCTATAAAATATTGTCATATAATATTTTGTTTAGTTTGGTATTATTTTTACCTGGACTTCAGTTTTAGGATGTGCAGTCGCGTTATAGACGGCTGGTGCACAGGACTCATATTGTTTTGTTTGAGCATCGTAAGTTTGAAAGGAGCCAATCGATTGGTTGGTAAACTTTGTGTCGTTATCGTCAACTTTACCCAAATCATTGTTTACCTCAGCCCATATAATAAAGCCTGTAAAAGGTGTAGGTCCCAGGCCACTGTCGATGCCTTGTAGTGTGACTGTAAATTACAAAATATTTCAACTCTGAAAATGAAATTACCATGGCTTAAAAACAATTAACCGTCGCCGTCGTTGTTGAATCCTATCTTCCTATAATACTTATTATACTCTTTGATCCAATTATACATTAGTACGTATTATTAACAGACAGTAGACTACGACATAAACAAAATTCTAGCAATTTAAACGATGCAGTCTAACTGATACTGAGTAATATTATGTTTTTATATATATTAGCGTACGTAATATAAATAATAATACAATTTATTTCTGCCAGATTGTTTAACCTTTCAGGATAGTTGTGAAATCATTATCTTCTTATCTATATTATTTATCAATATCTTCTATACATATAATAAGAATGTAAATCTAACGTGCCTGTACCATTTCTATTTTAGTGAAAAAAGTTGTAAAAGTACTGAGTTCACAATAAAACCATAAAGCATATCCTCGAGAGTAACTTAGTCTTAGTTTCGTTAAAATCGGTTCACTCTATCAAAAGTTATAGTAATTTTAATGACGGCTCGAGTTAAATACAACAGAAGAGTATTAATCATTATATAGTATAAAACAAAGTCCCCTACCGCGTCTGTCTGTCTGTCTATTCGCGATAAACTCAAAAACTACTGAACTGATCTTTATGCGGTTTTCACCATTGGATAATGTGATTCACGAGGAACGTTTTTGTATATAATTTGTCCAGGATTTTTTATAATCAGGGCGGGACAACGTCTGCCGGGCCCGCTAGTCGGTTATAAATTTATTCCGTTGAACATGCTGATCTCAGGAACTACTGGTCCACAATTGGGACGGAGTGGACCAAAGTAGTGGGCAGGAAGAAGAAGGCGGTCCCTGCTTCACAGCCCAAGGCCCCCGCGGCCGCCGCGGCGCCCCCGAAGGCGCCCCCAAAGCCGCAGGCGAAGCCACCAGGGCCGAAACTGCCATCCGTCCCCCAATCGGCTGCAGTTGTTGTGACGCTGCAGGATACCGCAGCCGACAGGGGGATAGGATACAGGGAGGTCCTAGTGAAGGCGCGGGAAGCCGTGGCCCTGCCGGACATGGGCGTCGGGGAGGTCCGGGTCCGGCAAACGGCCACGGGAGCCCGGAAAATTGAGCTCCCGGGGCAGACGAAAGAGAAAGCCGCCGAACTGGCCCGGGAGCTCAAGGTGGCGCTGGCCGACATCGCCACGGTCGTCGTACCTACAAAGAGGGCGGACATCCGGATCGTCGGGCTGGACGATTCGGTGTCCACCCTTGAGATTGGGACGGTCGTGGCGGCGAAGGCCGGCTGTAGGGTCGCCGACCTGAAGGTCGGCGAAATAAAGCGGAACTGGGGGGGCCTCGGCGCAGTCCATGTGACGCTCCCCGCGGCGGCGGCCAAGGAGCTTGTCCAGGCCGGCAAGCTCCTGGTCGGGTGGAGCGTCGTGCGCGTCCACCTGCTGGACGAGAAGCCCCTACGCTGCTTTAAGTGTATGGGTTTGGGGCACACCCGCCCCACGTGCCCCTCCTCGTCCAGCAGGGGGGATGGCTGTGACCGCTGCGGCGCGGCGGGCCATAAAACGGCCGAATGTAAAGCGGAGGTGGCCCGCTGCGCCGTATGTGCCGACGCCGGGAGGCCCTCAGGGCACGTGATGGGGAGCCGAAATTGCAGGCCCCCCACCACCAAGGGTAGGGACCTCCCGGTTGTGGGCACAGGTCCAAGGGTGGTGACCGCCAGGCAGGAGGAAATTGCAATGGACCAATAATGGATTGGTCCATATGCAATTTCCTCCAGGCGAACCTCAACCACTCCGCCGCTGCACAGGATCTCCTCGTGCAGTCAGTGGCGGAGTGGGGTATCGGGCTCGCGGTCGCCACGGAGCCCTACTTCGTTCCCTCCCAGCCGCAGTGGGCTGGGGACCGGAACGGCTCCGTGGCGATCGTGGCGGGTCGAGGTTCGTCCCTGGCGGCAAGAGAAAGAGGGGCCGGGTTCGTGACGGCCGTCTGGGGAGAGTACGCCATTGTGGGGGCGTACTTCTCCCCTAAAAAGCCCCTGAGGGAGTTCGAGGCGTACCTCGGCTCCCTGCAGGGGGCTGTCAGACGGCTGTCGCCGCTCCCCGTGGTCCTCATGGGGGACTTGAATGCTAAGTCGAGGACCTGGGGAGCGGCAGTCACGGACCTGAGGGGCATGGCCGTTGAGGAGTGGGCAGCCGAGTTGGGGCTGTCCCTCCTCAACCAGGGGAGCGTCCCCACGTGCGTGCGATGGAACGGGACGTCAGTGGTGGACGTCTCGTTCGCCACCCCGTCCGTCGCACGCCGTGTCCGGGGGTGGAGGGTGCTGGAGGAGGTGGAGACCTTATCGGACCACCGATACATCAGGTTCGAGGTCTCCACCTCCCAAGCCGGAAGTGGCAACCGCCCCCGGAGGGTCGCGAAGTTCCCCTGTTGGGCGATGAGCCGCCTCAACCGTGAATTAGCGGAAGAGGCGGCCATCGTCCAGGCCTGGGCCATGCCCCCCCCCACAGGGGCTGATGTCGACGCGTCCGCAGCCCGCCTCCGTGCAGCCCTCACGGAGGTTTGCGACGCGTCGATGCCGCGGAGCGTACACCGCCCAGACAAACGGGCGGTGTACTGGTGGTCGCCGGAGATCGCCGATCTCCGAGCGGCCTGCTCCGCGGCCCGGCGGCTGTTCGGGCGCAGCCGCCGACGCCGGCACCGGGACCCGGAGGCGGAGGCCCGGCTGTATGGCAGCTACAGGGAGTGCAGGAAGACCCTGCAGGCTGCCATCAGCCGGGCGAAAGAAGCAGCGTGGGAGGAGCTGCTCCAGACGCTGGAGGGGGATCCTTGGGGGCGCCCATACCGGATCGTGCGCAAGAAGTTGCGATCATGGGCGCCCCCGGCGACGGAGACCCTCCGGCCGGAGGTGGTAGTGAGGGTCGTGGGAGAGCTATTCCCCGACCCTCCGCTGCTACCGGCTCCTCCCATGCCTCCGCCTCGTGAGGTAGTCGAGGAGGTGCGCGACGGTCCCCCCCCTCCGATAACGGAGGAGGAGATGGGGAGGGCAGTCGAGCGCCTCCTCAGCCGGCGTAGAGCGCCCGGCCCTGATGGGGTCCCGGGCCGGGTGCTCGGCCTTGCGTTGGGCCAGCTAGGGGGGTGGCTTCGGGAGCTGTTCGACCGGTGTCTTGCGGTCGGGCAGTTCCCGAAGCCCTGGAAGCTTGGGCGGCTCTGCCTGATGGCGAAGGCAGGCCGCCCTCCGGACTGCGCGTCCGCGTATCGGCCCCTCGTCCTGCTGGACGACGCCGGGAAGGTGCTGGAGAGGATCATCTCCTCCCGGGTCGTCCAGCACCTAGAGGGCGTGGGGCCGAACCTGGCGGACGCGCAGTATGGCTTCCGGACAGGGCGTTCGACAGTGGACGCCCTGTGCCTCCTGAAGTCGCTGTCGGCAGAGGCGACCTCCCAGGGGGAGAGGGTTTTGGCGGTGTCACTCGACATCGCCAACGCCTTCAACACCCTGCCGCATGGCGTCATACGGGAGGCGCTCCGATATTTCGGAGTGCCCCCGTACCTGCGGCGGGTGTTGGAGGCGTACCTGGAGGGCAGGGAGGTCGCCTATGTCGACGGCGACGGCCGTATGGTCAGGCGAGCCACACGGCGAGGGGTTCCACAGGGGTCGGCATTGGGGCCGCTCCTGTGGAACATGGGCTACGACTGGGTGCTCCGCGGCGTGCTCCCATATGGGGCACGCCTCATATGTTACGCGGACGACACCCTAGTCGTAGCCCGGGGGGGGGGGGAGTGGAGGGAGGTGGAGCGCCTGGCCACGATGGCCACAACCCTCGTGGTCAGGCGCATAAGGAGGTTGGGCCTCAGAGTGGCCCTCGAGAAGACCGAGGCCCTACTTTTCCATGGGCCTCGGCGGGGGCCACCACCTGGGGCCCACATTGTGGTGGAGGGCGCCCGGATCAGGGTGGGGACCCAGATGAAATATCTGGGCCTCACCCTGGACGGGCGTTGGCGGTTCGAGCCCCATTTCGCGGGGCTCGGACCGCGAATTGCTGGGGCGGCGGCGGCACTCGGCCGGTTGCTCCCCAACATAGGGGGGCCGGGTGCCGGGTGCCGCCGACTCTACATGGGAGTCGTGCGGGCGATGGCCGCCTACGGGGCACCGGTGTGGGCCGACGCCCTCGGTGCCGCCAACGTGCGCGCTCTGCGTAAAGCGCAGCGCACGATGGCACTGAGGGCGATCCGGGCGTACCGCACGGTGTCCTCGGCGGCGGCCTTTGTGCTCGCCGGCTCCCTGCCCTGGGAGCTGGAGGCAGGAGTTCTCGCCGCCGTGTACCAATTCACGGCGGCGAGAAAACGAAGGGGGGAGCCTCCGGCTCCCAGGGAAGTAGAGGCGGAGAGACGGCGTCTCAGAGGAGACGCCGTCGAAAGATGGCAGCAGGACCTGGCGGACGAGCGGTTCGGGCGGTTTACCGTAGACGCCGTCCGCCCGGTCCTGCGAGCGTGGATAGATAGGGAGTGGGGCTCCCTGACGTTCCGACTGGTGCAGGTACTCACCGGACACGGTTGTTTCGGGTGGTACCTGCACCGGATCGCACGCAGGGAGCCGACCGCCGCCTGTCACGAGTGCGGCGCTGACGAAGATACCGCGCAGCACACTCTGTCTGAGTGTGCTGCGTGGGGGGAGCAGCGCCGCATTCTGGCGGCGGCGGTAGGACCTGACTTGTCGCTGCCGAGCGTGGTCTCGGCCATGCTCGGCAGCGAACAGGCGTGGCGAGCGATGTCCTCCTTCTGCGAGGACGTCATCTCGCAGAAGGAGGAGGCGGAGAGGGCCCGCGAGGCAGATCCTCAAAGTGGCCCTCTCCGCCAAAGGAGGACAGGCGGGAGGAGGCGGCGATTCGCCCAACTCCTCCCGCCACCGTAGCCGGACCTGAGGGGGTGGGCCGGGGGGCCCATCTCCTCATTGCACAGGTCCGGCGGACGAGGGGGGACAGCCGGTGTGTACCCGGTCTGTCCCTCTATAGGTAGGAGCCCGGCGGTCACCTTCCGCCGGGCGGACCGTGGGGGCGGCTCTACAAGGTTGATTAGCGTGAACGATCCCTTGCCGCCCCCACACAACGGTCTGTCGGTACACCGTGGGGTTTTAGTCCGTGCGAGTCGGACATAACCCACTCTCTCCCCCGGGAGGGTGGGTATCCATAAGGGATTTTCCCACGTTAAAAAAAAAAAAAAAAAAAAAAAAAAGGAACTACTGGTCCGATTTGAAAAATTATTTCATTGTTAGATAGCTCATTTATCGAGTAAGGGTATATATCATCACGCTAAGACCAATAGGAGCGGAGCACCACTGAAGAATGTTTCAAAGTTGCGGTCGTTTTTCCTTTTGAAAGCTTCCGCTGCGTGTTAGCGTTAGCCTACAGTAACTATTCCACGCGAACAAAGTCGCAGGTAGAAGCTAATACATAAATAAAATGATACAGGTCTGCCGTAGTGCGCGCAACACTCAAAAAGTATTTAGATCCTTTTTTTAGTTTTACTTCCTAGACACTTGCTCTTTATCTACCAAAGAATTATAATAAAAGCTTCATTTAACATAGGATATTATGGTTTTATAGGGTGGCGATAGCACTACGCGTTCAGCGATATATATTTTATTGTCGTGGAGAAGTGGGACAATCCGTATGGTGCTTATGTTTGTTCCGCTGTCCATAAAATATATTGTTAAGATACAAACTAGAACACAAAATTGCAGGTATCGGCTTATTCACTATAAAACGTAACGCGTTTCCGTATATCTGTCCATCAATGAAGCTCGAGAAGCAGTTCGCCGATTTTTTTTTAAATCCATAATAATTTTTTCTTGCTGTATTTTAGTAATATCTTCTTACATTAAATAACATACGGTATATGTAATCATAATGGTTAATCAAGTCAGGCAAAAACCTGTTGATGTCGCGTTATATAGTAATACGCTGTGTAAATTGTACAATTTGGAGCAAAATTACCTATTAATCAAAATAGCAACAATTACCAGTATAAAGTTCCCCAGGCAGAAAGAGGTCAGGCTCTCCCGCCACCCCTAAACGATAAAATGCATCCGCAGGCTGAGCGTGGGCCGGTGCTCGCTCACATTGCTGCTGAATTGCAGTCGACGCAACTATTACACACACTGACAATAACAACACAACCGTGACTGCCTTACAGCGCATTTCTAAGGAATCCACAATTCTCTGCAAATTTTATTATTAAAATTAACATTATAAATGTTTCTCTAAAACTCTGTTACTAACCGTTATATAGGTAGTCTATATTACTTTAATTTTGTAATATTTAGTTTCAAATATACACATTTTGTGTCATAAAAATCTCTCGTAGGTAACGTGACGCATCCCACTGTTATTTTTTTATAACTAACAATATTATAATCCAAAACTCTCAATTTGATAAATAATTCAAGACGAACAAAATAAATAAATCTTTGGCTTTAATAAATTAGGGAAACATCTTCGTCAATATAACGCCTGATAGATATACACAACAGGTATTTAAAGGATGGTCTCATAATTGCAATGATTCGTTTGCAAACTATATGTTGTCATATAAACATAATTTCAGCACTATACAGATTGGTTAACAATATACGTAAAGTCTTATGTCGTACAGTAATATATCAACATTTATTACCACTTTAGCTGACATTTACGATATAAATTCAAGTGACTTTATGTAATAACACCCACCCGACGCAACGGCGGGAGCAGACTGCCGCGGCCGGGCACTGCCGGGAAATCCATTGTTCCGATGTTAAAGCTTTTGCCACTCTCTATATATTATAAGATATAAGTATATGTCATTTCCCCAGCTTTCGAATAAGCTAAACTCAAGGAATTTGCTAAACTATGGTGTGAACTCGGAACACTGAGAATTGGCTGAGAAATGTGGCATTAATAGTGAAATCAAATCCAGACGTCAATAGTTTTATGCATTTAATTTTTCATACATGTTTAATCAAATGTAAATAAAATTATAACTCCAACTATTTTAATGGACGTCATGGCCACAAGGTCATATACAATAAGATATATATGTACTTACTACCTATATGAAATCTGTACCAAATACATTTTTATCGTGGCCTTTACGGAAAATTAGTAAATTTAATTTTCTGCTGGATTATGTTGGATTGGATGTTGGGTGTATGGATTATGTTGTGTGTTGTAGCAAAAGAAAAACATTTTAATTGTTAAGATATTTTAATGCGTACATTTATAGAAAGACCTTGATTACTTATTTTAATATTAATATAAAATTTTGTCAATTTAGATATCAAGCGATTTGTTGATCGATGAAGAAATACAATAAAAAATATTAAATAGCTTAACGAAACATAAATACTGTATAAAACTTTAAAAAAAATGACAATTCTTTAGAAAAACGGTCAATAAAATCCTAAACTTTTTTAGTTTAAATATTCCAATACATTAACTATATTTACAAATAATATTTTATACTCGATAAAAAAAACTGGACTTTAAGAGAGAATGAATTGTATAAAAAATTAACTGAAACCAGCTACTTATCTATTTATTTATCAAATTTCACGTCTCAGGTTCACACTTAGATACAATATGTGTACAAGATAGTTAAATATTGTTAAGACTACAAGGACAAGTTACACGAAATAACAGTAATTTTTTATTTTTAAAAATTCTTAAGTCTTAATATTGGAGTATTTATGACTGTTGATTGTTAGAGTTATCTTCTCTTAATTCTAGAACATGTTCAATGGCTTGAGGTCGCCCATCAGGTCCCACACGCGCCGGCTTCACCACTCCTTTCGATACCATCTTATCAAACAGATTCACCAGCCTCATTGCTTCGTATTCTTTCTGTAAAACAAACATTTACTCTAATATCATCGTTTCGGACAGTTAGACATCTGTAGATAATTTAGTGTCATTTGATAGCTGTAAGGATTGTCAGAAGTTATAATGTTTTAAGAATAAGTTATATAAAAGAATGTTGACGCCGTCTTTAACGTTAGCTGCGTTAACATAAAGAATGTGTTGAGGATAAATTCTGCAAGGGAATGTTAACGTCGCGATGATAGGAAAGGATGCAAAAAATATAACATATACGGTGCGCGACACAGCACACAGCACAAATAGGGTATAGCACAAATATAACCTGGCGCCTATACGAGAGAATGCAAAATAAAAATTTTTATTTATTCAATTAAGGCCCTTAGAAGGCACCTATGAACGTCAAAACTACCACCGGTTCGGAAAACAGCCCAGTCATCGAGAAGAACCGGCAAGAAATCCTGGTTTATCTTTTCATTATACATAATTTAGTACATCATATTTTTACATAACATAGCACAACATATTTTTAAATGTGAGGATTTGGGCCATTTATTTAGAAGAAACGAATAATAAGACTGACTAACAATGCTATGAGACTCCTAAAAACAGTCGCACAATACAGTCCGATCAGGACAGTTACGTAAGGAAGGTAGACAGAAAGTTCGAGATAGGAGATACGCAGAGATTAATATACGAGCTACAATAAACAAATCTACGAGCGACGACTCACACAATTTATTCGCAATAATCATTCTTCTTATTCAAGCATTTGCAGCTATTTTCACAGAACGCCTTTTTGCATAAGTTAGTTTCTTTTATAATCAACTAGCATTCCGTGGCTTCGGATGCTTTAATGTAGATTTCATTTATCCGACTGTACATTTTTTCTGGGTGAAAAGCAAGTTGTCCTCTCCTGACAACGTGTATGCAAAATTTCATTATTGTCGGTTGAGTAATTAAAGTGTTACAATATAACAAACAAATAAACCGACTTTCGCATTTATTGTATTTGCCTACATTGGGAGAGGCATTAGGAAATATATCGAGAGCTTAAACGAGAGGGGTGGAAGAAATGAATTACAAGGTTTTTTTGACGGGACGGCATGGCATCTGGGTTTGGCATGTATCGGCTTTTATATTTTATTAATAATCTTGTGTTATTTGACTCCATATTTTGTAATACTGGTTGCATTTTACTTAACATAGTTGGGTTATTGTGCATAATTGAAATGAATGGAAAATAATATCACGGAACATGTATTCTGAGATGCCAAAATAGTCCATGGAAAGTTCTAACAAGCTACCATATTGTTAGAACATTGAAATTTTGCAAGACAAATGTAATATCATTACCTAGTCGATAATAGCAGTAAAAATTTGGAAGATTGGTTGCCAAAATTAAAAAAATAAGAATTTTCTAAAATGAGTGAAACGAATATAAGGAATGAATTGAATGAAATGATTCAAAACGATTATTCATCATATTTGACATTGGCAAAACAGGCTTCATTGAGAGAGGCTATATAATTAAGAAAAAATATTGAGAACTTAAACAAGAGAAATAAATTCAAACAGTGGTTGAGACATATCAGTCTATTCACAAAATACAGTATTAATTGGGTTTAATACCATTTTTTCTCTTTCTGTTCCTTTGTTAGTTTTCATAACATTTTAAAATATGGTTTTAGAATAACGATTACTTTTAGAATTTTATTTAGAAATCTTTAAATATGTAAAATAGCTTAATACTTAGTTTTATTCAAACTTAATTTATTTTCGGAGCATGCCGTGGTTGTCTCTAAATATGATTGTATTTATATTCAATCACAAAAGCGTTACTTTTAATATGTTTAGAAATGTATTGTCGTGTTGACGATCCTAAAATAAATAAATAAATAAGAGGAAGGATGAATGAATTACTATATATCAGGTGTTAGGTTAGTCACTTACAGTATTCTGAGATATGACAGTTCATGGTCACATTTAACATATAAAATAATAATTCCAAAACAAATACTAATAAACAACAAAGAGAACCTAAGTTAAAGTTTGTTCTAAGACTTACAAAAGTACAAACACAAACGTAATAAACCTAGGTGCAATGACCAGTGCCGAAAGCTTCGAGGGGATACCCGGAATTAATAACCTTTCATACTAAAACGAACAATAAATCCTTTTGTTTTTTTCATGCCGTTCCTACGTTCATTTTCAAGTGAAAGTGAAGTCACTCGACAGTCATTGACACTGTGCTGTAACCTAGACGCGTAGAGGATTGTGTATATTCTTGTATTTTTCTAGATAATTAGGTCAAATATTAAGCACCTATTTTTTAAATTGATTTAGAACGAGAATCGAGTGCAGACTATCCTCCAGAAATATTGCTACTGTCTAACCTTTCAGCCGTTATAATAAAGACGGGTACCTGTTCATCGGACATGCCCTCGAAGGGGTTGAGGCGTGGGGGTCGCGTGCAACCCACCACCGGGTCGATCCGGGACGCCGCCTCCAGGTACTCCTCAGTGTCAGAATCACTGCTCGAAGAGTAGGGCTCCCCGCGGGTCGCGTTCAGCAAACCCTTCTGAGCTAAATGACCGGCCGCGTTGCCGAATCCTGTATATTTCACCATCCTCCCAACTGCGTGTCCATGAAAAATTGTTAATCACTACATATTATAAAACGAAGTCCTCTGCTACGTCTGTCTATCTGTCTGTCTGTTCGCGATAAACTCAAAAACTACTAAATGGATTTTCGTACGGTTTTCACCAGTAGATAAAATGATTCATGAGGAAGATGTAGGTGTATAATATATCAAGGTTCTTTTATTATCAGGGCGGGATAACGTCCGCCGGGCCTGCTAGTAATATAATAGAAAAAATATACACAGCCTAAAATATGGGTCATGCCATATTTGAGTCGTTACATTTCAAAATGAGTTAAATCCAGTTTTTAGTTTTTTTTTTTCAAAGATCATATTGTACATGTACAAAATTTAAAGAACTTGAAAAATAACGTAAAATATTAGAAACTACCAAAATTGGATTTAGCTGATTTTTTAATTTTATGACTAATTTATTTATATTATCTTTATAGCCAGTACAAACATTGATACATAGCCAAAATAGTGAAGGAATATCAGGAACATTCTAGAATTCTGTACAAATAAGGGGAAGAAAATGTAGTAACGATAGACAAAAATGTAATCATAGAATTTTTAAATTACTTTTACGAGCAAGTAAGAAACAATGAAGAAATATAAAAAAAAATTTAGAATTCCGCATAAACATCGCGAACAAATACATAGAAAAGATAAGGTAACAAGGTGTCTTATAGATGCGCGGAATGCGCAAACATTGAAAGACGTAAGTCGATAAAAAAGTTCTAAAATTAATATCCCTATAACAAGGGCTCCTTCGAACGTAACGTGAAGAGATATTTACGCAGGTCGGCATGACAGCAGCAATTGGCGATGAAGAGTTTTTTCTCTCGGTGGTCGCCGTTGCTTTTGGATTCTACTGTGCTTATTATTAGGCATAGTGCAGTCACTTAGCCGTGCTACAATAAAAAGAAAACTTAAAACTGAACTTTTCCTTTACATTTTCTTGATGTGATAAATTACCCTTAATTTATTTGGTGTTATGTATAACGTAGCCACGATGATAGCGAAGTTAGTTAGTATTCTGGACATCGAAGCAAATATAAGGAATGACAAAAGGAAGAAGTTTACAAAAGGATTGTGTTCGCACACTTCAGTTAACCTTGGCACTGTCGATATATTTTAGAGTTACAAATGTAATGGAACTTAAAAAAAATCAGGGTGTGTCATAAAGACACACCCTATAAGTGAAACTTTTGTATTGCAGGGAAGCATTTTAAAATAGACCAAAAAGCCAATGTTATGCAGTATTCCCAGGCGGTCTCCCATCCAGATATTGACTGCGCACGACGTTGCCTAACTTCGGTGATCGAACGAGAACCGGTGTTTTCAACACTCTACCCGACACAGTGTTTACCCCTACCACTTTTCGTCACACAAAAAAGTCGCAGATCAAAATTTCAAATCCCTCCCATAAAAAGTTTTACTTCAAAAATATAATTCACAAAGTACATCCATATAACATAATTGCCAATGATGGTCACTCACCGTTTTCTTTACACAATACAAAGAGGAACTCAGCCACCAAGTCCCTGACTGCAGTGACGTGTGTAGTCAGAAGCCGACACAGCTGATTCCGCAAGGTGTTTCCCTGTTCAGGTCGATTGGAGACATCCCGGAGTGGTGGGAGTACCACTTGCCGGAGATATTTACGCTGGAACCGGCAACCTCGTGCACTTTTATTCATTACCGTGAGAATCGGCGACAAATTTTCATATAAACTCTTCTCGCCCTATAAAATAGGTATTGGTTATATCAATTTAGATCATTATTTGGTAGATTAATTATCTTCATACTTTAATAACTTTAAAATTTCAAAAAAGAGGAGGTCCTTTATTAGGATGTATTTTTTTAATGTTTGTTACATCAAAACATCTCGTTTATAAACCGATTTAGAGAAATGATTTTTTATTGGAAAGGAGGTATTTTCCTATTTTAATTTCATTAGTATTGAAGAAGTGATATAGAAAGAAAAAAAAGAGATATAGGGGTTCAGTAGTGCTGACAAAATTATGATAGAAATAAAATAAAAAAGACCATCCACAATTAATCTAACAAGAACACAGTTCCCGTGAACCAATAAAGCCATTTTGGAAGTCACGGGCTAAAACTAACATATTCGAAAATTCATATATTTACATGATGAATATTTAAGAATAAAGCGACCTAGAACTGCTGCATTCCTTGATTGTTTTTACTTTGGTAAAATTTTAATGTGTTTAAAATACCAGAGTGCCACTACATTGAGTACCATGTTCAGCCACCCAGCTATCTAATCTTAATCTGTACATATAATAAAAAGGTAAGAAAAAAAAAATACTCTGGTGGGGCTTAGACGCAATGAGAGAACACATTTCCATAGTTTTAAAATTGTTTATCTGTCTATCAGTCTGTCTGTCGTTTGAACGGGATTCATGCAAAAACTACTGGACAAATTCTGACAACATATGGTATGGTAATAGTTTATACACCGGTATACCGGTTTTAAATATATAACACATACGTTTATATGTATATCATAGTTTTAATACACAATACAATCCTACGATTTTATTAAACACTGGTTATATTTGAAATTTCACATGAACATAGTCGCAGACACAGCTAGTAAAGTCATAAAAAGGTAATTATGAAAGTAGAAATTATATAATTTGGATAAACTTTCATTGCATGGCAGGATATTTAAATTTAGGTTGTCACTTTGAAAATTAATAACTTACTATTGGTATTGATAGCTGATGCTCCAACAAATTAAGTAGAGCTCGTAATGCATGCATATCTTTGCCATTATAAGCATATGGAGATTCTTCTTTGGTAATGTCTGGTGTAAGATGTGAATAAAGTGAGGCAGGTACACTGCAAAAAAAAATCATTAATAAGATTATTCTAGATTTGACAAAACAAGCAAAATTCTTTTTCAAATAAGTTCTTCTCAATGACTCAATTGTTTATTCCAAAATCAATTTCATTGGTATGATGTTATTAATTACAAGCAGTCCTCATAATTACGGAATGTTAGGTTCTAGAAATAAGGTATTTAGATAAAATCAACATACATAGCCTCTTTTCGAAAATTTCATACATTTCCGTACAAAAGCCTTAAACTCAGGTTACGTAAGTTTATAATCACTATCACAGTTTTATACTAGTCTAATATACTCTTTATTACTTCAAGCAAATTCTTAAAATTATTGTTCATTGAATTAGTAAACATTGTTGTTATTGACTGATTATCTTTGATCTAATGATTTTGAAAGAACCTAAAAAATATAAGAAATATAATAAATTAAAAACCTTAGATTTTAAAAACATTAAATGATATTGAATTGCCTGGTCAACTTGAAAGTAAGTAAATCGATAAAAATGACATTTGTTTGAAGACTAGCTACAAAATGTATGACGTAACTCCAAATGACTTAAGTCAAAAGGACGTACCTAGAAAACTACCTGTATAAGAAATCATACAATACATTATATTTCATTCCAAAAGTTTATAATAAAAAAAGTTATGTATTATGCCATTTTAATTAATTTAAACATATTTCATACATCTTCATATCAACATGGAAAAGCTAATTGATTAATATGTAAAGACTATTAATGACTAGTTAGTCAATTATTAACCTTTCCATTGGAGATATAATGTTGGTTAAATGACATATATGACTTTCAAATCCTGTTTATAAAATAATTGAAATAAGTGTTTACTTCATTATTCTAGTTGGTTTTCATAAATTCTGTGTATTGATATAAAAATGTACAATAAAAAAATATATACCTTGTCAAAAAATTTGCAACATTATTATGCAATTCCATAAGTTTCGAATTGCTCGTTGTTTCGGCACGCAGTATAGTTACAAGTATAGGCACCATATTTAAATACATCGCAGTTACATTTGGATCAGTAGACTCCTCATAGGAAATGTGGGCAATGAAATTGAATTGACTTTTTAGTATCTCACATGTTATTGCTAATTTTTGGTCCTAAAAATATGTACAATAAAAATTACTTTAGAAAGTATGTAGGTCTTCAATCAGTATTTATCATGAAGTCTTAAAAAGTAAATAATAATTTAACCATATAAAAAGAATGTAAATCTAAGGTGTCTGTATGTTTTAGATTTTTGTGAAAAAAAAATTGTTGCAGGTGTGTAGGAATAAGTAATAAAATACATTTTAATCACTTTTAAAAATGTCCGTCTGTCTGTGTGTTTGAACAGGCATCACTGCTAAAGTACTGTGTTCATGATAAAACCTTTTCAAGAAAATCATAAAGCACATCTTCAAGTAACTTTTAGTCTTTGTTTAATTAAAATTGGTTTGCTGTATCAAGAGTTATTGTAATTTTACCGCCGACACAACTTAAGTAGGAAAGAAAAGTTGATAGTAATTAGATTTAATAAATTCAGATGACTTTATTAGTCACTGTTTTGTACATCACTTCCATGGGGACGAAGTCGCGGACACAGCCAATGGTCTCTATAATTGCTTTTTATAGAGCTTTATTGTTGTATTCTAAATTAATCAGTGTTTTTTTTCTTTTATAGATTGCATAATTGTGTACAACTGGATGGCAGCTACAATACTCCATCCATAGTGATATATATAGGCTTGTTGCATTTTAAGATCAGTCAATCTTTATCCAGTAATTAAGGTATGATGGGAATCTATACTTGACTTTTTTTTTTGAACTGTTTATGCTATTGGCCTTGTAAGGTCTGAACAGCTTCACCGGACTACACCGAGAACATGGCCACTATACATATAAGCCATCTGAGAAACTATTTTTCAGTTTATACCACTTCAGGATTAGACAATATACATTTAAAAGCTAAGAAGCTTACAATCTGTTACGACATTAGCAATGAACTGTCGATTTCTATAGGGTTCCCATTGTAATTGATTGTACTATTCTCTCTATTAAGTATAACAATGTCACAAATGCTGTGCTATTTTGCCATTGGAAGGAAAACGGGGCATCTTACTAAAACACAAATCCGAGAAATATCAAAAAATCAATAGCCAGTACCTTTAGTATGGATATTTCTTAATATATAAAAGTCAATATTGCAACATATGACACATGCGCCTCTTTCCTCAGGAGGCATTATGACAAAAAATGAACACATTTGAACCTTATAGGCATTAATGGTTATATAAAGATTTTAAAGTATATATTTTTCCTAATATGTTCATTGTTACTGAATTTTCTTATTAATTTAATGATCTAAATAAATTAGTGCATAATAAAAAAAAATATTAGTTACACACAACTTACACATAAAACACATTGGCTCCCTTCAAGAGAACCAGTTACACTTCCTGCACTGTCATCCACAGGATTTACACATTCCAGCAGAAGTTCCTTCAAACACCTTGTCAAATGGTTCATTCCATCAAGCTCATTTATGATTTTAAATTTGATATCTTGCCTCAATGCAGTCAGAATAAATAACAGTTTCATATCATAAACCATAATGTCATATTTGTAGGGAATGTCTTTGTAAACTTGTAATCTTGCTGCTAAGCTCTGCGCAATAGAAGTATTTGCACAATGAGCCCGAGCAAGTGGACTATTGAATGTTAGGTTACAGAGACATTTTAGGGCTTCTACTGTAACCTCTTTTTTGGGTAGTTCTGTGAGTTCAACAGTTCCTCCTTCTGAACTGGTATAATTGTACAATCCTGCTCTTTCTATCAATGTTGTAATCCATTTCTCACAAAGCAACTCTTCTAGAGAATATTTATCACGACTGAAAATTAGAATTTTAAAATTCAAATACTCTTTCATATTATGTGGGTGACAAATGTCAGTAAGTTAAAACTAAAATGCTTGAAGCCAATGAGTCATCAGTACTAGTTAATTTCTGAGTTAGAATTATCAATGCTGTACTACTGTAGTAATACTACAATAAGATCATATATTATAGGTTCTGGTGTAACATAGATTATCACAAGTAATTTTAGAATTATTTTTTATTCCAAAACACTCTAATTCAAAACTTCATAAGTAAAGTCATCTTGACATCATCATTTACCACATCTTGATAGTGGTGATGGCACCAACATTTTCATTAGAAAATCACTTTTATCTCATTGTAGGAAATGGAAAATTGAGACAGCATTTAGCACTATTTTGCCTGAATCAAAATAAATGGATTTTGCAGCAGGACTGCAGTATGTTATCATACCAATCATACCAATCACTAAGATCTGTCGAAAATTCTACCTGATAAACTGGGGTGGAAGTATTACGAATTATATTTTTTTTTTTATTTATTATATTGAAAAACATTTGTGAACATTGTGTATACTACAATTTCAAAATACTTCCATGATGCCAAGAAACACTGATAAGAAACTTACACAAGCTTGCAATTATTATTTTTAATAGTAATACCATTTATTTAAATAACTAAATATAAGATATATAAAAATAATTTATATACATACCTGAGGACTCTTATTGTAGCCAAACATACAGGATGCACTGATAGAAACTCTTTATTTTGGAGATGTTGAAATAAAGAGGTCCACAAAATAATTCTTCTGTTCTCATGTGACAGGCTTGGAAAAGTAAACTCACTTTCATTCTAGACGAAACAAAAATTTAAATAAATGTTTATATACTTACACTCTAAGCTCTTTTATCTATCTTTAATCAATTAACAATATTGCAATGAATAATCTAAACTAAAAGCATATTCAAAACATATATGAGATAGATAAAACCTGTTTTATAATATAATTACAATAAAAACTCTCACATTTGCCAGGAATCGCTGTAAAATTTCAAGTACTTCGGTCGCTTTAGTGCTTTTACTAAGAACTTCTATTTCGTTTTCTTCCATATTCATTTGCTTGATTAAAATACTAAAACATTTAGATTTTCCCTTCTACAAAACATTAACTTTAGTAGCTTTACGAAAGGAACAGTATTTATTATTATAATTATGATAATCCCACAAACATCAATAACAATCAGAATACACTAGAGAGTTGAAAAAATAGGTAAATTTAGTAACAACGAAAAAGTATCGATAGTTTTTGGTATCATTATTTTAGTATTGTTACCGATACTTTTGTGAATTACTCTTACTCATACGAGTACTTATTTGCAACTATCTGCAGATTTTGAATAAAACAAATAAATATGGGATGGCAACCACCACACTCAGACGGGCCGGCATATCTATCTTAGGCAGTGGACTGTTTTTTGAATTGGTTGGAAGTAGATACTTACTGGGGTAAATGAATATAAATGAATATCATATTTAAAACTCGATAATTGTGATAAAGGCTCATTTACCTTTTAGTCTTCACAGATAGTATCTTCAGTCTTCAGATAAGGGAACAAAATAAAACTCTTCCACTTTCATGTATAAGCGTGTATGCGTGCACGTGTGTTGAGGTGATATGTGTAATGTTGTTGCAGTGAAGTAAGATTTTGTGTCACTGTATCGCGCGAGCAGTGCACTCAAGGGCTCCACGCCGAGGGAACGGACCTAGGCTTGAGCCGCTGCCGAGGAGGGCCTAATCTGGTGTGCGGGAGCGAAATTTACCCCCAGACCATGGCGGCGTGAACTGTGGTTACGAGGGCGTGAGCGTGAACACGCTCTGTTTGGAGAGACAGGTTGGTATCGTTCACTGGCGTTATTTTATCGGGAGGATTGGTTAAAATATGTCGCGGACGTCTTTTGTAGCGCGCAGCATTGGGTAGGGTTTCGTATTTTGCGGCGGATACCACTAACGGACTGGGATGATTCGCGGCCTTTTCAAAGTAACTACTAGCAAGTGATTTTATGTACGTCCAGATAGAAGGCATCTCCAGGTCCCAGTGGAGATCCTTATTCCGGACGGACCATGGGGCACCGGTAACTTTACGTAGAACGCGGTTCTGGAGAACCTGCAACTTATGAAGAATGTGTATTGGCGTATGTGCAAAAACAGGACAACTATATGTCATAATACGACGGATACATGTCTTATACAAGGTGAGCTTGTGTCTGAGAGACATCTTACTCTTATAACAAAGCAAAGGATGTAGGCGACCCACGACCATAGCGGCTTTGTTTCGTAGTCTATCTATATGTGACTCGAACTTTAAATGTTTATTTAATGTAACACCGAGATGTTTGACCTCGCCGGCCCAAGATATATCGGTTTCGTATAGCCTGATGGGCCGAAGGTTATTAGCGCGTTGCTTGGGATCGAAGAGTATCGCGGCACTCTTATAAGGATTATCTTCTATGCGCCATCGACGAAGCCATTCACCGAGTGTGCAAACGGCCATTTCGATGCGCTTCTTAAGAAAGTCCGAACGCCAGCCCGAAGCGTTAATAGCGATATCGTCAACATAACAACCTACCTCAACCCCCGGAGACTGAGGTAGGTCACTGATGAACAGATTGAAGAGCGAGGGCGCAAGTATGGAGCCCCGTGGCATACCTGACCGTATCGGATGGGAACTTCCAGTAATAAAGACCTCAATTTATACAAGACCGCTTTCAAACAAGCATCGATTATCATATCGATATCATGCAGGTAATTCAAGATATTTAAATTTACATTTTAAACTATATCCAATCCAGTGTATATGCAAAAATGAAAGAAAAATAATTTATTTTTATTATCATATCAGCTATCACTAACCTGAACGATACGAATAAAAAAGATTTAAAGTACAAATTACCAAAATTACTACGTAAATTAATAATTTACTTAATATCCATGAAATAAACGTATGAGTTAACTGCAAACATACTAGTTTACAATTACAATTTGTCTTACTGTACTTATTAAGCGGATAGAAATAGTATGCAGTTCAAAGAGAGAAGCACACACAAGGTACACACGTACGGACGTAGCGGGGCATGATGACTTATGCAAACGCGATGTCATTTATCATGATGGCATACCGCTTGAATTTACTGGCATGGCGCGTCTATATATGTTTCTCATCAATAATAGTTACCTTAAATCATTGTTATAATTAATAAAGCTTTATAAAAGTCTTGTTAAAGGTTTATTTTTTTTGAAGTGTGAACTTTCTGTATTATATATTAAAAAAGAAATCGTCCGTTTGATTATATTTAAAAAAAGCAAAAGATTTTCTTTAAACAACGCTTTCGCAACAGAAGCGGAAGAATTAGCCCTGTCAGTTATCAGAACTGACCGTTTTGGCTTTCCGGCGACGGATCACTGTGAACCATCTTTGTGAACTAGGCTTAAAACTAATAGTTTGTATAGTCATTCACTAATGTCTATTGGGCTATAAAAGCCTGAGAACACTAAAAACACAAAATATGTTAATCTACATTTCTAACATATGCACGGAAATACCTATCGCGGTGGTGTGTCAAGTTTGCCCAAATTGACAGATGTTACCAATTTTTATATGTCTCCGTCATTGATATACAAAAACCCAAGATGCACACGATACTTGTGTCTTGGGTTTTTATATGCTAATGGCTCCGTAGACAGTTTAGTTTAGTTTCTCTCTCTACGTCTGTCTCTGATGATATTACAGTGTAGCTACCGAGAATGTCATCCTCTCTGGCAGACTGGCTGGAACTTTTTGTAAATATTGTAAATAGAATATCGTTCAAACAATTGAACATATAAATGAAATGTCGCATGTCTGTATAAATAGCTTTTATGATAATTTTAATAAACAGTCTATTTTACACTCTCCAAGTCTTATTATTACGCTGTCCGTGTTAGTCTGGAATATTCTAGTAGTGAGCCGAAGCTCCTACATTTGGTGACCCCGACGACGCGACGCACCTTCGGCGGTGACAGCAGTGGGATGCGAAGCTCCAACGGAAAATGTTCAGAAGTTAGTTCAGACTCCTACATTTAATGACGCCGCGTTCCGCGCGCTCTCCAGAGATGATCCCGAGGTTTCTACAATAGTAACGCCGTCGCCGCGATGCATTTCCGCGCACCAGAGCCTCCTCATCCGAAGTCATGCCGAGTTCTACTATCACGCACGCTCACGTGATATTGCCGCCGCACCTACAGTGATGTAACCACGCGGAAAAAACACAGGAAGGACGATGCCAAGTTATGAAACGGTTATTCCTATCCTGTAAACGCAAGCTTATTACAATTTTCACTCGCGAAATTCCTGCAAGACTACGTCGCCGTCACCATGATGCTACTCTCATCGACGGTTTGGCAAGAATGCAAGACGATGCATTTACCCTGCCAGAAAGCCAGGAATCCACCAGCGAGGAACGTAACTACCGCATCTAACACATCACTAGGAAGTCGAATAGCCCAACGAGTGCATACGACGCCGTACCACGCACAAAGCAATGGTGTGATCAAACACTGGTACCGTATGAACAGCACTTACAGCTAGACTGACAACAAATACTCGGAGACGATTTTCTTCTATATCATCAGCTGATCGTCGATCTCGAAAGCCGACAGCTTATTGATAGCACGACAAAACTCTCAGTCAAAGTTCCTGCACGCATCTCGGTTCACGAAACCACACGCAGTATCAACCCTGGATTGTCAAATCGCAACATATTGAATTCCCAGGTACGCAACATTTACTTCGATGAAATACGTTCGAATCAAAACGTCGAACACTTTATCGAAACGACTGGTCAAACGATACACTGCCGTGCACGGCAATACCGCGCCACATCGCGATGAAATTGTCGAATCGGAACACATGATAAATCGAGGCTTATTCAGACCCAGCAACTGTCCCTGGTCAAGCCCACTTTGTCGCCAAGAAGAAAAACGGAGACAATTCACGTCTACGGAGACTACAGACTCATTTAGACTACGCATCACTAGCAAAATAAAATTATTCGTTCAAGCAGATCTTCAGCCATTAAAATGTCATTTCCTACGTGTCGTCGCTCTCAACAAACCTCCATTACAAAGCACTTTACAAAAGTTTTCACCCTACAATTGCCTACAAGAGAAGCAACTGTATCCATCGATCGTTTAAAACCTGCCTACGGTTTCAACGAAGTGGATCAACAAAGCACTACTCTAGGCAACGCTACTTCCGAGCCAATCACCCTACAGAAGACTCGTTTCGGTCGAAGCATCAAGATGCCGGTACGCTTCGCTTGAGGGGGAATCATGTAGCTACCGAGAATGTCATCCTCTCTGGCAGACTGGCTGGAACTTTTTGTAAATATTGTAAATAGAATATCGTTCAAACAATTGAACATATAAATGAAATGTCGCATGTCTGTATAAATAGCTTTTATGATAATTTTAATAAACAGTCTATTTTACACTCTCCAAGTCTTATTATTACGCTGTCCGTGTTAGTCTGGAATATTCTAGTAGTGAGCCGAAGCTCCTACAACAGCTACGAAATCGAAAAAACTTGACATTGACAACTATTATTGACTTGACATTTGACAACCTGTTGTCAAAATCAAAGACCTAAACTACATTTTAGGATTATTTGTATTTTCGCGTTCAATGTGCATTGCCTGGAGTTAATTGAATAATTATCCAAAGTTGGCCTGAAAATGGCGAAGGTAGCATTATCAGGCTACCTCGGAACTAAAGCTCTGAGTAAGTATCTAAACTTCATAATCGTCTTGTCTCTTACATAATTGACCAGACTTAGATTCACATGTATACAACACAAACACAGTTGTAATAAATATTGCTATACTGTAAACTAGAAAAGACTGACATAATAATAAATCTTTATGAATTTCAGCTTTGAATGGATCTATGAGCGTTGTTTATATAAAGTCTGCCCGTTATAGTTCTGACGGTAGGCCTAACTTAGCTGCTTACAAACGAGGTACCGGTGGACGCAGCAGCTTTAATGGAATCGTTGCGACCGTGTTCGGTTGTACAGGTTTCGTGGGCAGGTACGTCTGCAATAAGCTGGGCAAAATTGGTACGCAGGTAAGATAAATACCCTGACATATATATCATAAAAAGATATAAGATTAAAACTTTAAAATGTGTTATTACCTTTACTGTTTCTCTTTGAATCCTTTTTTTTTACCATACAAAATTTTAACTAGTAAATCTAATGTGTGTTGAAAGTATTTAATATAAAACTTATTCTATATAATTCAATGAAACTTTATAAGATTACCCTTAAATCTATTAGCTATCATTAATGAATGAATATTGCTATGAATAACACAAACATAAATATTAATTTTGAATAACAATGAATTGAAATACATTTAATTTTCAGGTGATTTTGCCATATAGAGGTGATTTTTATGATGCCCAGAGGTTAAAAGTTTGCGGTGACTTAGGCCAGGTTTTATTCACTCCATTTGACATCAGAGATGAGGAGTCAATAGCAAAAGCAGTCCGATACTCTAATGTTGTCATCAATCTGATTGGTCGTGACTATGAAACAAAGAATTTCAAGTATATGGATGTTCATGTGGAAGGTCCTAGGCGCATTGCTAGGTAATCATTATAACATTATCTATGGTTACCTTACTATTAAGCCATAAGGTTGCAAGTTCTATTCCTGCACAATAATAAAGTAAATTTCAATTGAAATATTAGTTTAATAATAAAAATAATTATATATATACTAGCGGGCCCGGCGGACATTGTCCTGCCCTGATAATAAAAAAAACCTTGACAATTATATACCTAAGCCTTCCTCATGAATCACTTTATCTACTGATGAAAACCTCATGAAAATCCGTCAGTACTTTTTGAGTTTATCACAAAACGACAAACAGACATGGCAGAGGACTTTGTTTTACACTATGTAATGATAAGTATACCTTATAGACACTCAAATCATTGGTTGTGGTTTAATAGTGATAAATCGATTTACTAACTTATTTGAACAGATTGTAATTAAAATGGACATTATGGACTTTTGTTTGAGAAAGAAAGCCTGGAAAATATAATATTATTAATTACAGAATTTGTCGAGAAATGGGTGTGGAAAGGCTTATTCACCTTTCTTACTTGAATGCTGAAGAACATCCCAAGCCGCTAGTGCTGAAAAAACCATCGATGTTTAAAATCAGCAAGTACCTTGGTGAATGTGCAGTAAAGGAAGAATTTCCAACAGCCACTATTATCAAAGCTTCTGACATATATGGTTCTGAGGACAGATTCCTAAGGTTATTTTTTTATATTATAGGAGGCAAACGATCAGGCAGGTCACCTGATGTTAAGTGATCACCGCCGTCCATAGACACGTGTTAGATGTTGTTACATCAGGGGAGTTTTTAATGCGTTGCCAGCCTGTGTTTGGGGGAGGGGATGAGGAGAGGTGCTGGGAGGGGAGATGGGCCTCCGGTGTTCTTACTGACCGAACAAAACACAACAATGCAAGTACTGTTACTTCACGTCGGTTTTCTGTGAGAGGGTGGTACTCCTCCGAGCGAGCCAACCCATTCATGCTGAAACTAGTAATAGCTTCAGCGTGGCTTCACCACCTCTAAAATTTGTGTGGTATGTGGTGAATCTATCCTTTCTTTAACAAAATAGTTAAAACTATAATTTTAATGAAGTTGTCATTTCCCTTTTTTTTTTTAATCTGGTCATGATTAACTGTACCAGATAGGAAAGCACAGTGAAAATCAAATCAGTGAAAATAAGAAAAAAATCAAGGCAAACATAGATATCTAGAATGTCTGTAGCAATGGCTACCATGTGTGCCTATAAACCACTCTGTAGCTGGATATCCACTGGCTGATCCCGAACATGTCTTGATGTGTGTTTCTTAGGTATTATAATTATTACAGCTTTTATCATGCACTAAACAAAATTAGCATTGCACACTTAGCATACTAAGTAAAAATGACAATAATTCTTATCTTTAATTTAAAATTCCTGACTTATAATAATATTGTTTTAAAATTCATTTATATTTATTATTACAGGTCATTTGCAACCAATTGGCGCATTCACAGCAACCTCATGCCTCTGTATAAGAATGGTATGGCAACTGTGAAGCAGCCTGTTTTTGTGTCAGATGTGGCACAAGCAATTGTAAATGCTGCTCGAGATCCAGACACGAAGAGCCAAATATATCAAGCACTTGGGTATGTATTCTAAAACTGACAAGAAATGACAATTTTAGGGAAATACAATGGATGCAATAGTAATATCAGTGACAATTGATAAATATAGTAAGAAGCTTGCCGAGTCATATCTATAATCTAATAGTGAATAATTGTGTCTATGATTACAGTTTCAAACCTAAGAATTGCTAACATTTTTTATTTTAATCTTTTTTTTTAATATATATTATCGGAGACAAACGAACAGGTAGGTCACCTGATGTTAAGTGATCACCGCCGTCCATAAACACTAACAACATCAGGGGAGTCGCTAATGCGTTGCCAGCCTGTTTGGGGGATGAGGAGAGGGGCTGAGAGGGGAGGGGAGATGGGCCTCCGGCGCTCTTACTGACCGAACAAAACGCAACAATGAAAGAACTGTTACTTCACGTCGGTTTTCTGTGAGAGGGTGGTACTACCCCGAGCGAGCCGACCCATTCATGCTGAAACCAGTTATAGCTTCAGTGTGGCTCTACCACCTACAAAAAAACTATCCTAAAAACTAGAATCTAATTTTTAAGTATGGAGTGTGCACATAATGGAGATTTAAAGTTCACGTGTTTATAAAAGAAATAAAAAAAAAATTAATTATCAACAGCATACTATGAGTATAAAAAAGTGTGAGTTGGCTGACATTATTTTTTACAAATAGTTCCGTGGTGAGCTGAGTAATCTTGACAACCCAGTTAAATAAATAATAATGTACTATTTGCTACTATTTGTTTGTATCTCAAAGTGGAAAAAACGACTTTGAAATGTTAACAGTATAGTAATAAATTCACTTCTAAATTATTTGTACTACTATTGACACATTGTAGGTACCTATCTATCATTACATAGTATAAAACAAAGTCCCCTACCGCGTCTGTCTGTTCGCGATAAACTCAAAAACTACTGAACGGATCTTCATGGGGTTTTCACCAGTGGCTAAAGTGATTCATGAGGAACGTGTTGGTATATAAAATATCAGGGATATTTCAATAATAATAATAATCAGGGCGGGACAACGTCTGTCGGGCCCGCTAGTAGGTTTATAAAACCCAATCTATGTATATACTTTAACTCTACTAGTTCATTGTCTTCTGATTTCCTATACTCGAATCTTTCCTTTTTACAACTCGAGATAACTCAACATTTAACTTTGATCTTATATTAAAAGAGCTACTGTCATTATTTTTTTTCACCTAAGAGGCTAAGAGCACATTTGTAAACTGCGTGTATGTTGACTGAAGGAAATTCTAAATATCTGAATGTTTAAAAACTTACATTATATTTACAAAAAATTAAGTGGAAGAATTCATACGTCTAATTACTAGGTAACCAAGAAATATAGCTCTGTACTGAATATTTAGAAAAAATGTATGTAATTTTTAAATTGGGGTTAAGATTTTAATATTTGGCAATACTTTCAGGCCAAAACGCTACCTGTTGGCGGATTTAGTTGACTGGTTTTACAAACTAATGCGTAAAGACGAAAAATGGGGCTATATCCGCTACGATATGAAATACGATCCTGTCTTTCCGTTAAAGGTGGCTTTAGTCAACCTCATTTCACCAGCTTATCCTTTGGGAAATCTTCACTGGGAAGGAATAGAAAAGGTACGAATTTTTCATTGTAGTTTATTATTTCCTGGAGCAGAACCGATGGGTACACAATTACTACCACATATGTAGGGTAAGCAATACCACATGTGTAGTATACAAACTAAGATTAAAATTCGGATACGAAGTAATTTTTACTATTTTCATAAAGCAGCATTTTGCTTTTTTAAGTTTTGAAAGATTTATCGTCAATCCAACAATGACTACAAAGTGAATAAAATAATTGCATTGAATACGATATAAATATGCCCACAAATAATAGTAATTTATTATATTTATGGACAATCATGAGACATACCACATTTTTGTGTTACAAAATAGCGCATTACATGCACGTCAATAAGACGGTTTTGTTTCAGCATCGCTACACCCGATATTGATTTGAATCACGCTATTTGTACAAATACATATATTTACTATGTCTCCAAATCTATTTAGTACTTTATTGAAATTAGGTCACTTGCGCGCCTAATAAAAAAAAAGAAACTCAAAAATTATAGTTCCTGGAAAAATGCGTTTAAAATTTGGACATGTTCAACACGTTCTCTTAAATTTATCTTAAAAATAAATGAAACGCTTAGAGTCAATTCTAAAAGTAGGGATAAGCAATATATATACAGTAGTAGTAAATATTGCTACTCGGTCGTTGTAGAAAATATCACCATTATTGTAACAGAAATACGTTTAAATAAACATTTAAAAAAAATCGTAGTTAGCATAAAACTGAATTAATTCGCAATGACTCCGAAAACACTGGACTTTTTTTCTCAAAAAGATATTTTATCTGAATTTTTAAATAAATGAAAGTCATCATTTTTTTACCCTTATCTCACCTAAGTAGGGTCGGCACAACATGTTTTCCTTTTCCACGCTCCCCTATCAAATGTCATCTCAGTATTCGCACCTTTTACACACATATTATTTTTCGCACAATCCTTCCATAGCGTTTTCGGTTTTCCTCTACTCTTATTTGACCGTCATACTCAAAATAAATAAGTCGTCCCTTTTTAAATAAATGAAAGTAAATAAAATAAATACTTTTTATTAAAACATCGACTTACTTCATTTAATTAACTATTTTCGTTTTACTACTACTTTACTACTATTGTAGTGGCTGTTGAGTTGGAAGTCTTTTTCTCGCAATGTTAATTTTTACTTTCTGGTGAAAAATTTTAAAATGTACATTGTTTTTTGTTACTAAAGGAGCGATATTATTTTCTTTTCATCATATTTTTAATGTATTAAGACTTACATGATTTAAAAATAATAATTTACTAGATAGTTCCTCAATAACAATTTACTATTCATTTATTTCAAGGAATCTACTACAGACGTGCAGTTACAAGGAGTACCTACTTTAGAAGATTTGGGAGTGACTTTAACCCACATGGAAGACCAAGTACCGTGGGAATTGAAACCATTCCGGGCTTACCAGTACTACTACGATCAACTCGGAGAGTTCGCTAAACCTGATCCACCTCCAGTACAGACAGCTCAGTAACAATATAGAAAAAAATGCTATCAGGAACTCCCTGAATACATCATAAAGTTGTAATATGTTTTGATTGATTAAACTATGTATTTAAAGTTATTATTTTTTAAATTATGCATAGCCTAGTATTTGGCCACATTTCCAACGGTGTGATAAAGTGCAAGCTATAAAACTCGTGACCTCAAAGTGAACTAACTCACTCCCAAGAGACTAAAGGAACACATATGTTCGATGGCATATTAACTTGCAAATTACTAGTTACTAGGCAAGCTGGCATTAGAAAATCCTGTATCACTACGCTTTTATTGTCACAAAGTTGTAATTAACCCCTTAAATACATAATACCCATAAACGATATTTTCCGAAAAATAAAGATGGAAAATTCGATGTTCTTTATTATTTTATCATTATACATGTATAAACCTATCCCACTAACATTCTTCTTTTTTCTAAGCAATAAACACGGTCATGCTTTTAAGGGTTATTCACTGAATAACTGAACAATAGGAGCTATGTATATTATATTTAGCCTTATTGTTTCACATAACTTTTTTCTGATATTATAGTATACTAAAAAATGATGATAAAAAATTTAATCAACAACATTCAAATTTATTACAGCATTTGCATTTTTCTTACAGCTCTGTTTAAAATTGTTATCTTTTCCTGTTAATATTTCAAATTATTAGAAATAGGTAAATAAAACAGTACATAATTAATATATATTTTTATTAAAACTTAGGGTGCAGGCCGACCTCTTCCATAACCTCCTCTCTGTAACCAAAAAAATCAAGTGAAATTGCAAATCTTAAAGTTTATTAGAAATAAAATGTTCATATGAATTTAAAATGCCAGAAAAAAATATTTACAGACAGCATAAGCAAAATTTATTTTAGTCATCATATACACATGCATTGCTAGTGCAACTGCCCATAAATTTGCACTTGCTAATCACAATGGGATAATGAATAGCCTGTAACTATATAATCACAATATAGCTAATATAGCAATATATCTATCAGTGAAGAAATTAAACAATAGTTCCACCAATAACTTCTTACAAAACAGGAACTATACCTATATAATACTAGCTGACCTGGCCACGTATGGCTATGGCTCAGTTATTACATGTTAAATTAAAATTTAATAGAACAACTGTACAATAAAATAAACTGGAGTTAAAAAGAAATTAAAAATTAAAATGTGGCATCATCTATGAGATATCTATAACAATTGGTCCTACAGTTTTCTGTCAACAAACTAATTTAAAGCACCATCTGTTCGAGAATGATGAAATTTACAATTAATAACAATAATCAACATTGACATTCATTTAATTTGTATTAATATTGATGTCATTGATCAAAATATAAATTATCGTATCTCTCAAGTTGAACCAAATTATACATAAATGCCAACTTTAATAAAGATTGGTTGAGTAATTTCAGAGTTAATTGTAGACACACATTATGACACTGGATTTTTATATATTTAAGATATGAATATCATCCTACATGTAGATCCAATCCAAGACAATAAAAACAAAGTAACTTAGTTTCTAAATTAGAACAACTTACAAATTCAACATCAGCTGAGCCAGGGCCTACATCAGCCTTCTTATCATGAGGAGCGCCACCTGTTGGTGGTGCACGGCGGTAAGCTGATCTGTCTTCGGCTGTTCGTGCCGGGGCATCGGGCCTACCGACTGCACCACGGCGCACTGTTTCCGTACGTACAGATCGCTTCAGGGTTGCTGGTACAATTTCAGGGGGTAAGTGGAGGAAGATTCTTAGATATTCAATACCCTCATTTGTTAAATACCTGAAAATTATTCATTATGGATTATATATGAGTGCATTTAATAGTGGCAATGTAAAGTGTCATTTACCGTAAGCCCAATACTTAAAAAATTAGCTTTTACCTGTGGCTTCGCAACAGTTTAATGGAGATATGACCTATCCTTCCAGAAAGTAATTTTTCTAAATAAAAAGTACCCTATAGACTTTTTAGTAACCCTGATAACATGTATGCAAATTTTCACTATGATTGGTTGGGTAGATAAACCATTAAAGTGCAACAAACTATACAATTGAACTTGACAAAACTAAAAAACATATTTCAACTATGTTTTGGTTATATCCCACTATTTTAAGTCATTTTACAGTAAGTATGTACATATTTCATGGACTTCAAATTAAACTTCGATTCAATATTAATTCAGGAAAAAATTGTATTAATTGGTCAATGTGTACACCAGGTGACTGTTTAGACACTCTCAGTAATCTACGATATGGCACTTCATGGTCACAATTAACATATAAAATAATAATATTAAAACAAATACTAATAAACAACCATGAAAACTTAAGTTGTTTGTTCTAAGACATTCAAAAGTAGAGCTACAAATGTGTAAATATAATAATAAACCTAAGTGCAATGACCGGTGCCAAAAGCTACAATGGGCCGAAGTTAATAACTTTCGATAGTAAAACAAGCAATAAGCCCTTTTGTTTTGTTCCTGACATTCCCACATTCCCTTTCAAATGAATGTGAAATAACCCTAAAGTCATTGACACTGTGCTTTAACATAAACGCAGAGAGTATTGTGTATAATTTTCTTATTTTTCTAGATAATTAGGTCAAATATTAAGCACCAATTTTTTAAATTGATTTAGAAAGAAAATCAAGTGCAGAGTGTCTTCCAGAAATATTGTTACTGTTTAAACAGTCATCTGGTATATTTGTTTTGTTTGTAATTGTCAGGACAAGGTTTGTAAAAAATAACAATATTTGAAAAATCATAAAATGTCAAACATAGCGATAAAAAATCTTTATATAATAGAAAAGTTAATGAGACAGAAGACATTAGGAAATCAAAAATCATAACAAAATAATGTTCAGTAGCCATTTTATTTAATTGCACAATCCTACTGTAAAGAAGTTTGGTTTCATTTTCTTCATGAGTATACCCTTTTTTTTTTACATGGGGAAATCTATAACAGATACCCACCTCCAAAGATGAGTTATGTCCAATTTGCAAACAAAAACCCCATAGTGATGCAAAGCCTGACCAGCAAGCTAGTAAAATATAAATTAAAGAATAGGAGCTATCTTATATATAGTATTTTGCTACCACACAAATAACTTTTTTTCTAAGATTATAGTATACTAAATAATGATGATAAAAAATTTAACTAACAACATTCAAATTTATTAAACCTCTTTATTTTTTCCTATACAATTTTAAGAGTATTTCTTATAACTTTGTGTACATAATCTTTTTAAAGTTACTATCTGTCCAGAGTACTTTGTTTTCATTATAAACCAGTATTTCAATTTCTATGAAGATATGGTGAGTTTAGTCTTAGGACAGAAACAATGAATCTATCACTAACTCTATCTGCAGATAGTATAGATTTTACTACCTTTACCTAGAAACTTAATGAGATCAAATAACAAATTGGCAGATGAATAATATCAGTATCTATATGATTGAAAGTTTAATTAATACCTTTCCTGGGGGATGATAAAAGAATAATAACTAACAGCCTCAATCAATTGTGTGTTTATTAGGTTTATTTTTAACAGTAAATGGCTTTTAATTATAATTTAACAACAAAACACTGCACATCTATGAAAAATTCAATATAAATTATGCCATTATGTTTGGCAGAGAAGTTCAGTAACTTCCAGGTTTCATAAAGAAGAAACTTATGAACACCAAAATAATATATAATAAATGCAATTTTTTATGTCAGAAGTCTTTTACTTTTGAAATTTGGAAAAATAGTAATTCAATTATGTAGGGTACATATGACTTTGAAAGATAAATCAAAATGTCATATTGTCTGAACGAGATGAATAAAACTACACTATAATGCAACAATTTGATAGATATTCTCTATTCTTTGATAAATACTTTTGTTTCATAACATAAAATATGCAGCTAAAGTCAAAATACATCACTTTAGGAAACAAAATATCTTCTCACTTATCCTTCAAACTTTCAACATGCAGATTCTATTTTAAACTTACTAGTGAATAATGTACATAAATTGTATGATTCCACTTACCAGTAAAAGTGCCTCCATGCGAACTGTTCTTTTACATATCCTCTAGATTTAAGTGACTGCATAGCTTTGATCACTTGGAGGTTAGGGATCTTCTCAAGATCTGGATGTTTGGGTGCATGGTAGTCTTTCTTAGCTACCATAACTCCCTCTTTGAAAAGGTACTCATAGATAGAGACACGATTTTGTTTTGGCATCAACATCTTGAAGCACTACCTAAAACAAGACAACTTTTTGAAATAGAGGTTACCGTAGAACTTGTGAAAACACTTAAAAATATAAAATGTATGGAACGGTTAAATTAATGTTTATACTGTATAAACCTTAAAAAATGAATTTTGTCAGAAGATTTCTCAATTTCAAAAAGATTTTATAAAATTAGTACCTTCCCATCAACTTGACAACAGAAAAGAAATCGCTTGTATTGCCAACAGTTATACGTCAAAAGTTCTAAAATGTAACAAATCAAATCAAACTATATACAAAACATTGCTCTATATAACATTATATCCTTATTATATTACTTCTGTATCCGTTGTTTATACCATAAAATATAATACAACTATTTTTATGCAAATATAAAGCGGTAATGAAATGCTAGAGATCTAAATTTGGACATTTATTTCACTTGGCTACGTAATATATCAGGCTATATCATCAGAACATCAATATTATTATCCAAGAGACACGACAAATTTCTGAATAAATATAAGCATTATAAGTACTATACATTCTGAATAATGTAATGTTCTACATATCGAACATTACAAATTCATTTATAAATATATATTATATTTATACCACCGTGACAATTTAAAAACAAATTAATGCAAATTTTAGATTTCTATAATAATATTGTAACTTTATTTTGTGTTAAACTTTTGACGATATAATGCGCAAACCCACTCCTACGGCTATATTCAAAGCGGCCAAAAAGATTGACAAAAACTGTAGCAACTCGTATTCTATTTCGAACCTTTTGTAGTCGCATTTCTGGTCACACTGATCTCTGGTTTGGTTATTGTTGAGTTGTATTGAATGTTTTTCTGCTAATTTTTGTAAATGTATCAATTTACTTAGTGTTAAATTTATAATTATACGGAGCAATGGATTTTCAAAATCGTCCTGGTGGTAAAACTGGTGGAGGAGGTGTAGCATCATGGTCTGAAAGCAACAGAGACCGGCGCGAAAGATTGCGACAACTTGCGCTGGAAACTATTGACTTGAATAAAGACCCCTATTTTATGAAAAACCATTTAGGTAAGACATTCCAAACCTTCGAAATACAAGATACTTGACATCATTATAGATATGCTGGAGTTGCTAATTTCGACTATTCTGACTTGTAAAGGAAATATTTATACCTCTTGATTTTATTGAAATTTCCAGGTTCATACGAGTGTAAACTTTGCCTTACATTGCACAATAATGAGGGAAGTTATTTAGCTCATACGCAAGGAAAGAAACATCAGGCCAATTTAGCTCGTCGAGCAGCTAAAGAAGCAAAAGAAGCACCTCAACAACTTGCACCAGAAAAACCTAGGATTGAACCTAAAAAGTTTGTTAAAATTGGACGGCCTGGTTATAGGGTAACTAAGCAAAAAGATCCTGAGAATGGGCAACAAAGTTTACTCTTCCAAGTTGACTATCCGGGTTGGTATCATATAAAGCTTATTTTCCACTATGATATCAAATGTAATATATGTATATAATTATATCTCTTTTTTTTCGTGGGGAAATCCATTATGGACACCCACCCTCTCGAGGGAAAAAGTAGGTTATGTCCGATTCCCGCATACTAAAACCCCATAGTGTACAACCACCACTATAGTTGGGGTGGTGCGAGATCTTTATAGACATTCATCACACCAGCCCAACGACTGACCCTCCATCAGAAAATTGCCGCCGGGCCCCTTCATATGATTATATCCTGAGGTATAAATTATGTTACAGATTATACTTTAAAATGGTACCCTTAATGTTTAGATGCATATCATACTATAAATATTTTTTTGATCATTTGAAATGTACTATATTAGGCCTCCTCCACTCTGCATTGTTGAATACTGCAATACTGATGGCTATAAAACACTCAATTTATGTTTGTCAGTCAGTAATCTACTTAAAAAGTCTTAGTGTAAAGGTAAATAGCAAGATGAAACTTATATTTTTGTATATACTCTATGTTCCATAGTGTGTAGTCAGTATTGTAGTTATGAAGCTAGTTGCTTACATATTTTATTTATACTATAGACTTTATGAATATTTTATTGATAAGTGTGCAAGGCTAACAAAAAAACAATAATTTCTTATCAGATACTATTATTTTGTCATTGTTCCAAACAGATATATTAAATACCATATAGATATTCAAAGCTAGAATTATAATACTTATATTTTTGGTAATCAGGTATAAGGTGTAATCATTAATAACAGCAAGTTTTCTATAATCATTGAGATCAATATGATTTTCTTACACAATTTAAATCATTGTTATAAGTAAACTTAATATATTTCCTATTTTAAATAGACATCTATTAGAATCTATAAATGTTATCTATATTTTGTAGGTGGTAGAGCCACACTAGAGCTATTACTGGTTTCAGCATGAATGGGTCAGCTCGCCCAGGGTAGTACCACCCTCTCATAGGAAACTAATTTGAAGTAACAGTGCTTGTATTGTTGTGTTTCGTTCGGTCAGTAAGAGCGCCGGGGGCCCACTTCTCTTTTCCCTCCCCGACCCCTCTCTCCCCTCCCCCCAAACACAGGCTAGCAACACACTTGCAACTCTCCTGATGTTGCAAGTGTCTATGGACCGTGGTGATCACTTAACATCAGGTGACCCGCCTGTTTGTTTGCCTCCTATGATATTAAAAAAAAAGATTTTTATTTGAGTAATGTGAAATATCGCATATTATGAAATAGTTTTGATTGATACTCACTTCAGTAAATTATACAACATTCTACTGTATATTAATATAGCTTACAGAGGTTGATGTACACCCACCATGGGGCTTAGTGAGTAAGTCTCACACTACCCACTCTTTCCGACGAGAGAGTGGCGAGTAAATCTAGGATTATGGTACATTACTAAAGAAAAAAAAATGGGCAAACTGAAAACTTAATTTTCTGGTGACAATCTTTAAAAAAATCTATTATTATTATTATATTGTGTTTTTAAAGTATTGCTCACAGTTAAATATAATTATCTGACAAGTACTGTCAAGAATCTAGATTATGATGACTATACTGCTGCTCTATGTACTACAGTCATTTTTGTTTCATATGACAAATCTATTACAATATATAAAAAATGCAGATTAAATTTGAGTTATTTTTAGGAAATGTAAGACTTCTATCATACAAACTTTTGTATCTTATACTAAATAAGAACTGTTTTTAATATTATTTGTGTTGTGTTCACTAATGTAAACATCTTTATTTGAGATATTATTTCTTACAGAAATTGCTGAGGGGGTGCAACCCCGACACCGTTTTATGTCAGCTTATGAGCAAAAAATTGAACCTCCAGATCGCAGATGGCAGTACCTATTATTTGCTGCTGAACCCTATGAAACTATTGCATTTAAAGTTCCCAGTCGAGAAGTAGAAAAACATGATACTAAATTTTGGACTCATTGGAATAAAGACACTAAACAGTTCTTTTTGCAATTTGCATTTAAAATTGAGCCATTGCGATTGCCTCCTCCACCAAAAATGTGGGAGAATCATGGTATGAGATTACCTCCACCACCTGGAGCACCACTAATGGGAGTGCCACCACCACCTCCTCTATTGCCTGTACCACCACCTCCACCTTCCATGTAATAATTAAATATATATTATAGTTTAAATAAATATTCATTGTTTTAATTACTTTTCCTTAAGAATTGATAATTTCATAAAATAATTTATTTACTTATATTTTTAATAAATGTAATTGAGTTAATATGTACCTCTTTAATAGCACAGTGATTATAATTCCTATTATGTTATAAATATATTATTACTTTAAGTCCATATTTTAGTAGGCTAACCTTTGATTACGTAAAGGATAACTATATTTCAAACAAAGTCTTTTATACAACCCTAGGATCACTAGATACTAAAAGATATAAATATTTTTATTACAAAACTGGGCAGTTTGAGCATTATACAATATGAGACCTTGTGAAGTTTCAGGAATTCTGCTCTTACAATACATTCTTGATGATGTATGCCTGCAAAAACTGAATTTATTAAAAATTTGAGTGCTAGAAACTGACAAACTGGTCATCCCATGTTTCCCAAAATCAGTAAGTTCTTTAGGGATTAGGGTTAGGTTTTACAACAACGTCCCAAAGCATATTACTGATTTGCCGGACTGTAAGTTTAAGTACCATGTCATGGAGCTTTTGATGTGAAAAGGCTGTAATAGGGTGGATCAAAATGAGAACGATATTGATGTCTGGAATGAACATCTTTCTCTGTGCATCCACTAAAAACGACTAACGTTAATGTATTTTAATATATGTGTGAAAAGATAACCCGAAAGAGTTTTTTCCCTGTTATTCTCGGATTACTGGGTTTTTCTTTCGAACCGGTGGTGGTTTTAACGTTCATACACTCTTTTTTAGGGACTAAATTGAATAAAGCATATTTGATTTTGAAAAAGATGAGTAATTTTCATTCTTAAATAAAAATATCAATTGACATAAATATATCAATGTATATCTATGGACTTAAATATAGAAATTAATTGATGAAAATGATTTTGCATATTTTTTCATCAAATCTATTCAAAGAAGAATATTTTTTTCAGTTATGTGGTTTGTGCACGGAAGAACGAGAAGATTCTTTTCATCTTTATTCCGTGGGTTTGTGTCAAAGAGGACCATAGACAAAGAAAAAAGACATAATCTCTTTAAAGAAAAGACGTTAGCACTTTATTCCGTTGTAGTTTTTCTCAACGAAGGAGATAGATGTAGAAATGTGAACTTGGCACCCCACTTAAAAAGAAATAGTATGAAGATATCATTCTATAGGGATTCGTTTGTAACATTTTCTTTAATACGTCAAAGTTATAGAGTTTTCAAAATTTGACCAGCACCTCATTTTAAAATTTCAAAGTTGTTTGATTCTACATTATTTTTGGACGTTTGAAACGCAATAACTTAACAATAACTTTTTCCACTATGGGGTACAAACGAATTACTATCGAATGGTATCTTCGTAATATTATTTATTTGTTAAAGTGGGCGGCCAAGTTCACATAGTTGATAGACGATGACATGAAGTGTGATCGTTCGAATAAATTTTGCTACGACAGATCCCATTAATTTTTGTTATTATACCGACACCAAATTTACCTCATTTCGTGTTTGCACAAACTTGATAAAAATTTCGTGGAAATGAATATCCTGGTTACATTTATGGTAACCTGAACCATGGACATAATATAGTTTAGTATAATAAGTCCATAACCTGAAAATACATTAAAACTTACTAATTTCTACTAGGGCTGGATAAAGAGAAATAAAGTGTACTATTTCATTTTTACAATAATGCGACAGGACAGAATTATTTGGGCAACACTGGTTAACAAACTGACTTGTATCCAGTGGCCTTAATAAATTAAAAAATGAAAAAATTAATAAGAATATATCTCATAACGGTTTCGCGCCTTCTAGTAATCTATCAACTGTATTTCAAGTGATAGGACTTGTAACGTTTTTGTGCTCTCAAACATTATCATTTTAACGGACACTAGAACGTCGATATAAATGATTATCATATAGTACTTTGTCTGTTATTATTATAAATTATGTTTTCTAAAGCAAAACGCTTTGAATCACTAGGTAAGTTAACGGTTACAGTTACAATTTTGTAAATAAAAATTGCATTATATGTAAATGTAAAAAACTAATTCTATATATGCACCTAGATTATTTATTTAATTAACGGGTGTAGCTAATGATATTTTAAATCTTGTAAAATTTATACTTGATAGAAACGTAGCGTCCAGTGATTGGCGTGTTCGAACACCACCGTTTCGAACGACGTAGGTTCCATCCAGTCTTTGCGAATAAATTGTAACTTTCGGTGAAAGTAAATATCATGATGAAAGCATGGCATAGTTATTGGATTTATGTAAAACCGCCTGGCTATACCACTCAAAAATGAAAATCTTTCGTTAAGCACCCATGAGTAAATTCCCACAGCTGTGCTTAAGAGCCACTTTGTAGATTTAGCGTGTTTACTATCTCAGACCACGTTAACGTACGACTCAATTAACGTTAGATTAGATTGTGGTCAAATGCTAAAATCTGTAAACCATAAGTCAAATAGTAACAACTAAAATATTTTTAGCAGATCAGAAGATCCAAAATAATGCAAGTCAACCAAAGGTATATAACGAGAAGACTAAGAAATTGGCTCAAAATACAGGAGCCAAAAAGGCTACTTCATCAGCACATAGCAATCCTAATATTGATGCCCAATCACAATGTAGCTCTATCAAAAGCACTAAATCTTTCATCACAGTAAGTATTTATTATCTCAATGTAAATTTGTTTCCTCAATCTATAATTTGTCATATTTACACTTAATAATAAATGTCATAGCAACTTACATAAAGTACTGAATTATAAGGAATATACATATTGGTTGTAATGAAATTATAGTTGAAATGGATTAAAAAAATAAGGAAAGGTTTATATACTCAGCAGTAAGTCAGTTCCGGTTGCAGGTGATGATAAAGATTATAATAGTAATTATTACTGGATTAAAGTTTTTTAATCATATCAGGTAATTCTATATTGTCAGCTGTAATAAAAACTATAAAATGCATTTGATTTATTCACATATTTTCAATATATCCTATTATATAATCTTCTAATAAAGGTAAAATATGCTTTTAGTTGTAGTTCTGATTAAGTAATTATATATCTAGTTTGTAAATGAATCAAATAAAAACTGTAATTTTTTGTACTGTGAATATATTTATGGAAATGTTATATATGTCTGTTGTATTATAGTAAATAATATTGTCTTAGTAATTTTTTTTATATATAATATTTCAGAAGACTTTCATTCCAATTTAATATTATTGCAGCCAAAACCTGTTAAAATTACAACTACAAAATGTCACAGTACTATTAAAAAGCTACCACCATGCTCCAGAACCAAAACTTTAGTAGACACTCAGAATGAACTAATAAAAGCACAAGAGGTAGAAATAAAGTAAGTAAATATTGTGATATATATTTGTATCTTGTCTATTTAAAGAAGCAATGAGTCCTTACAAATGTTTAAAGACTGATCATGGGCATATTAAAATTGATTTATCATTACTGTAAATGAGGCTATTACACACAAATTGGTTTCTATAATCAAAATGTCTTCATAGCATAGTTGAACCAGAACTCAGCTATGTTACATGTGTGTAAAGTTCATCACGGCTCTTCACATTTTAATGCACTTCTCACATGCTCTTCACACTTAACACAGAGAAATACCATCTCACCTAAGATCAATATAGGTATCTTGAAATATACATACTATAAAAAGTCCTTAGGTTTATGCATGATATAGTGTAATCTGTCTGAGAAAATTTAGACTAATTTCTGATATCTTACAGAAACTTCTGAAGTATCCTACTGTGAATTGTTTATATATATTATGAACTTCTATAGTGGCTTGAATTTTATAATACAGTTGATAATGAAGCGAAAGTGATAGTTCCATGTGTACTTTAAATATAATGAAACCATTAGTAGAATACAATAGTACAATGACACAACTTTGACAATCAGCACATTAATATGTTTGTAAAAACAACTGACTATCCGTTTGCTCAAGTAGTATTCTGCTAACATTCACACGTGTTGACAAACAACAATAACTCACTAAAAAACTTTCTACAGAATTGTAGTTTCACTAAGGGGTATTAATATACTGTCCTGAATATGTGTGACAGTCTCTAAGAAGACTGCAATGTGTTTAACATATTCTAATCAATGTGAATGTTAATGTGAGAACACAGACATATATTCTATGACCTTGTAAGTGTTGCTTTTGATCTATGTACACTACCTTTAGATCTCTAGCACACTACATTTTTTCATAGATGGATTTTGTACTTCATAATCAGCAGTGGTGAGGTGTCTGTTTGTGCTAATTCATTTCAGTTTTTCTTTAAGAAATTCTACTGAATACCCACACAGAACTGCATTATTATTAAACTCATCTGATTTCCTCAAGTAATGTCTCTCTCTACTGGGATGGTTCAAGTTTCAGATCTCGTGACAATATTCAAGGATCAGTTTTTACAGTACAAACAAATTTAGAGGTGTCAAGTTTGCTTTTAAATCTTATACCTTTCTTATTAAATAAATAAAAATACTTGAAATGTCAATAACCAAAAAAATTGTAAAATGCTATTGAAAGCTTTGATTATATCATGTATATAAACAAAGTTTGCAAGTACAAGTTAACGTGTAAGGTTAATAATTTGATAAGCACATGAATAAAGTGATCTTTGCAAATGTAAACCAGTGCACCTAAAAGACTTTTCTCTCAACCACTTATGCTTAAATAAAACTTTCATAAAATCTTGATACTTGGTGTAAGTGGTAAATACTTATTACCTTTAGCTTTTCTTTCAAATGGCTTAGCACCTTTGCCGTCGGTAAAGACCTCAGCCTTGATTAGGGGAGTCTGAAACTGAGCGACGTGCGGGATAAAACGGCGGTAGTAATTTAACATGCCGAGAACCCGGCGTACGCCCTGAACAGTTTTAGGAGGAAAATCCAGATGACTACTTTCTACAGCACTAAAGGTCGAAGTTACAAAGCAAAGTGACTTTTAAATTTCACCAAATGTACATTTAAATTCTACATGAATATAATTAAATGTTATTTGAACATTTTTTTTAAATATAAGTAACATTTCAGGAACAAAGATTACACAATTTCCGAATATAATAAACAGATTGAAGAGTTCAAAAATAAAATACGAAGTCTTCAAAATCAAGTAAAAGAAATATCTATAAATAAAAATAAAGTTGAAAATTTGGAAGCAAAGTTTGCAAAAGTATCTTTGTCAGATAAAAAACAGGAAAATAATAATAATGCACAAAATAATGAAACTAAACAAAACTGCATTAAATTACAATCAAAATTATCTGATCTTGAAAAGCAATGTGAAAAATTGGAGAATGAAGTCCGTATGAAACAATTAGATCTTTCGTCACTTCAAGAAGTTATCACTATAAGGGATACCCTTTGCAAAGATTTACAAGAAAAATTGTCTACCGTAGAAGGTAAATTGACTGAAACTCTAGAATGTTTAGAGATGGTCAAAAGCCATCATGACTTAGCATTAGAAGCAAATGAAAGCATCAGAAAAGAATACAAAGCAGACCTAGAGACCTTGAAATTAAAGTATGATGAAGAAAAACAATTAATTATAAGCAAATGTAAGGTTGATCAAGAAAAAGTAAAGTCAAACTGCAATGAATTAATAGATTCAATCAAAGATCAAATAGCAAAAGAAAAATATGATGAAATACAAAAACTACAACAACAATTGGCAAATAAGGAACATGAAATGAAAGCTAAACTGGAACAAGTGGATGAAGCAACATCAGAGAAATTAAGGCTTTGTGAAATTCAATTTGAAGAGCGTTACCAGAGCATTCAAGAACATTACCTGAAACAGCAACAAAAATTGAAGTATTTAGAGAAAGAGGAAAGAGAATTAAAGTGCAGTCTCTCTTCAATAGAAGATCAAAAAGACGCACTACTAAAAGAAATTATTGATTTAAAAGGTTATAATGACTTACTGACTAATGAAAAGTTATGTCTGATTAATGAAATAGATGAAGTTAGAGAAGACTCGAAGAAAAAAATACTGGATTTCGAAAATCAAATAAATAAGTTAACAGTGGAAGTTGACAAAATAACAAAGGAAAAGAATAAGTATGAAATGTCCTTGTCTATAACAAGGGATATAGTACAAGTTTTAACTGATCGTTTAAGAGAATCAGACAATGAGTTAGAATATTTGGAGGATAAAGTTCAAAGTTTAGCGAGTTCAAAAGATATTCTGGAGAATGAATTAACTACATATAAGAATTCTCTGAATAACACTGTCATAGAATGTAATGAATATAAAGAGGCACTTGTGAATATACTGAAATCAAAAGCTGCACTTGCTAAGGAACACACACGTATTATGGAACATAATGTAACTCTTATAGAGAGTTTACAGAATGTCGAGAAAGAGGCATATCGTGAACTGGGTTCTATAAAGAATGAACTTATCGAAGATGTTGAACTACTGAAGCAGGAGTCGGATTCACAAATCAAACAATTACGTGAAGAGGTCAGTGCCACTATATTTTAATTAATATTAACAAAGATATTAGAGCTAACAAGCTGTATATTCCTTACCCACATGATATTTTGACAAAACAAATGGCACAAAAACGCACACATACGTAAAGTAATATTGTAACGCGACACTGTCTTAGATAAAATGTGGAAGGAAGATGGCATAATCTCAATATCGGTGGTGAAAAAGAAATAGTTATATGTTGCTTAGATACGGGCGGAGTCGTCAAAAATAAGCCAACTAGCGAAGTTTTAATAACGTGCTGGCGAAGCGCTTATGACTTATATATCGTTTGGTCAAATTTGATGTTACATACACTATCACCCTCTGTTTAGTTTACCCTGTAAATATTAACATACCTGATAATGTGCATATGTATTGCTTCATGCCACCAAAACAAAAGGGTTAATACTAATTCATTTTTTCAGAATTGTATTGGTTTCATCATAACATTTACTTTCACCAAAACTTTCGGCTTTTAGTAAAGAATCCATGTCTATTGTTGCACATTCTAAAATTATTAGCACAGTCATGATTTCATTGTTTTTCCTTTAAAAAATATCAACCATGTTATATACCAAATTTTGAGCAAACCGCGTACATTTACTCATTTGAATTGGTTACAATGTTCCATTAATTCAGAAGGAAAAAATCGTGAAGTAATATGAGTCTGAGAAAATGATTTTATAGTACACCAGTTGTGCCCGCGACTCCGACCGCGTGGAACATAATGTAAAAAAAACAGTGACTAATAAACTCACCTGGATGTATTAAAACCTTTTTCTTATCTACTTTTTTCTCGTACTTAAGTGTAGCGTCGTCATTAAAATTATAATAACTTCTCATAGAGTGTACCGATTTAAATGAAACCAAGACTAAATGTTACTCGCGGATATGTTTTATGATTTATTCTGAATGCAGTATTTTAGCAGTTATTTGTGTTCAAACAAACAGACACTCTGACATTTCAAAAATGATTGTAATGTATTCTATTACTTATTCCAAGACACTTTCAACATTTTTTTTACAAAAATCTAAAATATACAGACACGTTATATTTACATTCTTATTATATGTATAGATATGACTGCGGGGAAATATTGACATGTGGTTTTTTCGTAGTTTGAAATTACCAGACAGCCATAGACTTATGTGGAGATTATGTTCGTATCTTCCTTCGAAACCTTTAATCCAGGAGGGGGTCTTGCAGGCATGTATCATTATTGCGTGTAGCTTTGTAAAGACCTACGTAATGCTGTTTCAGGTAGAGAAGAAACGAATGTTATGCGAATTAGCTACAGAACACGCAGAACAAGCAAATGTTGCCACAGAACAGTCACGGATACTTCTAATTCAGGCAGCTTCAGAAATCAACCGACTTGAGGGCGAAAATCAATGTTTACAGCAACAGGTAATACCTAGATTTCCTCAGACAATTTTGTACATTACTATTGGCTATCTGTTAGTATGTATCTCATATTAGCAGGTTACAACCAACCATAATATAAAATTACATATGTCTAAAATATTACTAAAATGAGGTCCGATTTGAAAAATTATCTCAGTGTTAGTTAGCTCATTTTGGATACGAACCAACGTCAATGAACCCAAGGTCTGAACGAGCTAATCATTTAAAATAATATAAAAAAAATTAAATAAGCCTACACCCATAGTGTACAAAATAAGATCTTCCATTGCAGGGGTTCCTAAACTTTAAAGATAACGGAACACCAACCAAATACCTTTTATTTGATGGAACCCCACATCAAATGATTACAAATCAACACTGAAATTTATATAAAAACATTTTTTTTTAAAGACATAAGTAAAAAATAAGTATAATATAATTGAAACACATTACTCTTAACTTAAAGTTTCAATGTGAAGAATGAAATTGTTTTAGTGTTTTATGAATAATTGTTTTATAGTATGGTAGTATGAGTAGGGATGTATGTATATCAGGGGTAACATCCAATCTCGACCGGTATTTGTATTTTATATGAATATAAATTTGTAATCCCTGTTCGATCGTGCTAATTATAGTACGACTAAATTCTACGAAAAATCTGTATCAAAACACACATTTTTGTTCAGATTCAAGATCAACAGTCACTAGTGGTGGAATTATCTTTGCTTCGTCAAGAAAATGAAGAACTGACTGTGACAGTCGCGAAACAGTCATCCGTAATCGACAAAATGAAGAAGGAAATTGAACAACTTCAATACAAACCAAAATCACCATCAGTATTACGTAAAACACATAAATCTGGTAAAGAAAATTTGAACACGGCTTTGTCTCCATTGAGAGAACGCAACTTTTAAATTTGTATTTATCAACTGTTATTCCTATAAAAAAATTGAGCCGTCACGGGACGCCAGGCAGATGTGAAACATCGAAAATGTTTTGTATAAGTTATATGCCTAAAAGAGCAAATTACGACAGGAATCAGCTATGGCATAATGAAAAGATAAAGCATTACAAATTTGTTCCATAAAATTATGACTGTTTATTTATTTTATTACATAAATATTCATTTTTGTTAAATACAAAAATTCAACTAGGCGCAGGCGTGGTGTGTTAGGCATTTATCAAAGGGCCCTAGGTCGTCGGCGCGTGCCGCGTGGCACTAGTAGAACGAGTGGCCGACAAAACAATTTGAATCTTATGTTTGTACAGATTGGGTTGCAAATGTTTTTGAATATTTCGTTAAAAGTGCAAAGTTCGTGTTTTGTGTGGCACCAATCCAACAATCAGGTTTACCCGCGCCTATAGATGTTTCACATCAAAAACCGATATTATAGATCTCAAGTTGTATTTGATATGTTATTCATAAATACAACATATTGTTGTTAAATAATGAACATAATAATATGTTACCAAAATGTATGTCTAATTTATTTTAACTTATTGTATTCTTTATACGTTTTGTCTAATACTGGCCTTGAATGTTATGTTAATTGTTGGGTAAGCCTTCAAATGTTTCTTTGTATGTTGTTGGAAATCGGTAATTTCTAGATTATCCTGACAGAATCAGGATAAATGAAAATATATATTTCGCTATTTTACACAACGTATAATAAATCAAGTAAGCCGCCATGCATTTTATCTAAAATGTACCGTTGCAGTTACACAATTATGTTCCATTTGAAGAATTTCTTATTTTTTTCTAGGTTTTATCACAAGCACAGTTTATAAAAAAATCTATAACTTGTGATTACAGAATTCATAAAAGTATTATTATTAAAACGTGTTTAATCTGTTAACAAGATTTAAGGTTAATCCAATTTCGAAAAATTACCAAAGCTCATTTTGTTGTCTATATTTTAAAAAGTTCTGCCGTAACGAAATGTTAACTTCATGTTTTTGTATGGGTTTGAATTTATTATTTCCATAAATTCTATAATGAAATTGTTAAGGTGAGATCACTATTATTAATAATTAAGTGATTTTTTTCTAGTTTTTTTACCATGTTCTGTGTTTTGTTTATTTATTATAAATTATGTGATCATGCTCAGTACATGATATTAAGTATTAATTTTATTTTGGTGTGCAAATAAACCATTGACATATTTTAGCATTTTTTTTGTACACATATGGTATTTTTAAATTGTTTGATTACAGGTTACATACAACGATATTTTTTCCCTACCGAGTCTTAAGAATTTTCACTTCAAAAATAAAGAAAGCAAAAATCTAATTTGCTTATAAAATTTATCTTGGTAAATTATCCGTTTACTTGTCCTCTCTTACGCATTCACGCCGCACCGCTTGCTACACTTCACACATCGCTGAATTTATAGTGCTTATAAAAATCAGTTTTTAAAACTTTATATTAAATGAATATATTGTGATATTTTTTTTAGAAAAGAATCAAGTACCTAAGAAGTGATACCAAAAAAAATTGACCATAATCTATTTAATACTTGCGTTATGCAATGCGATGTTATTACAATGCGTGATGCGAGCACAACAGTAGATATCGTATCATTTTATTTATATAAACATTCCGAAAGATATTCTCCAATTGGTAGTGAATTCCGTATCAAAATCCGTTACGTAGTTTAGAACTAAGAAAACACGCGAAAAGTGATCTTGTTTTTTAATATTTATTTCTGATTGCTACCATTGATAACAACGTTAATAAAGATAAAGAAAAATCAGTCAAACTGTTGTTAAACCCGAGCATGCCTTTTTTTCTTATATCGTTATCAGTGGTCTTTATAATAGTTGCCTATTTCAAAAATTAGATGAACGGACAGAACTACATTTTTATTCATATGCGTATTTACCATTGATCGTTTATTAACTTATAATAAACTAGTTGCTACCCGCAACCTTGTCTGTGTCGTTCAGTAACTTAACAGTTTATTTTATGAACAGAGAAAAACAAGCACTACAAATACAACTCTAGCACACTTCTTTACGACAGGAAGATGTCGCTAAACGCGTATCGCTTATAAAAATAGTAGTTTCTTAAAACTTGAAATAAACCACAGCGAATTACGCTATCGTGATTTTTTTACATAAGGACAGTGTTCAAGAAGTTTGTTTATAGTTTCATTTATACCAGGTGAATATTTAAAGGATTACACCGTTCAATCGTGTTCAATAGTTCATGGTCACATTAACATAAAATAATAATATCAAAACAAATATGAATAAAGAACAAAGAGAACCTTGGTTAAAGTTTGTTCTAAAACTTTTTAAAGTATGGGAACGATACTATTAAACGCTGCTAATTGTCGGCATGCCGCACGCCCCAACAATAAGAAGCGGGGCGCGACCCTGAGTGCGTCAATCACCTGATGTAGAGCGTTTCTCGAGATAATTAGGTCAAATATTAAGAACCATTTTTACAAATTGATTTAGAACGAGAAGCAAGTAACGAATAGTCTGTGAGAATATTGCAAGTCTTTAACCAGTCATGCTGTATATATAATCTATCAAACCAAATCAAAAATACTTTATTCTGTTTAGGCCCTAATAAGGCGCTTATGAACGTCAAAACTACCACCGATTCGGACAACAACCCAGTCATCGAGAAGAACCGGCAAAAACTCGATCGGCTACATCTGTTAAATATATTTTTCCAATATATTATAATCGATTTTAGTCGATGTACAGAGGGGAGTGAATTCCAGACAACACCATCGTTCACATATTGATCCACTCTATAATAGGCTTTTGCCAACAAAACCCGTTTGACGTGGCGCTTAAACTTGCAATCCGGCAAATCGGTAATATGCCTTGGGACTTTGTTGTAAAACCTAACACTATTACCTAAAAAACTATTAATGGTTTTACTAAGTCTGAAAGATGGGATAACCAGTTTGTTACAGTTTGTAGTATTTAAAAACTAAGTTTTTCACTTTTTACAGACATACATTAAATTATCTACAATATATCTATGTATGTATTTATATGTGAATTAACTTACCTCTTTATTTCGTGTGAATCAAAGTATGGGGTAACAAAAACTGGAAAACATCATTAAACAATCTAGGGTAATTTTAAAATGAAATAAAATATATTTTATCAGTCTTATTTAAATTTATTTCAATCCATTTACAAAATTACACAAAACGATTATATCTACTACTAACTACCTACGAGTGCAATAACTTACATCACATGAAGCGTTTTGGCAAAACATGAATACTCGCTAGCTTTACTAAGATTAAATAATTAACAGGTATGTTGACTAAAATTAAATGACATGAATTATTTCTTTGGATGAATCAGACTTTAAAAATCATATTTGAGACTCACAAACTTCAGGTAAAATAAGTATATTCTAATTTTAAAAACCTTAAAAGTATTTTCACTGTGATACTTATACTACAAAAACATTGTTCATACAAATAAGCATCGACGTTACAACTAGACTGATAATGTTAATCCAATACTCTCAAACAAAAATATAGATTCATATAAAACGACTTAAATTACCATGGCAATGAAAATCAAATCTGTGAACAGCATTTTCTCTGCTGGCTTACTACAAAAATTAAAATTATTGCAATAGATCACTTTCTTACCCTTTCCGTTGTTTTTACAGTAAATGTATTTTATATCCTGATAGTTTGGCATATAACTATATCAATGCGTCTCAGCAGGTGTTGATAAGATATCGCCATGTAAGTTATAATAGAAGTGAGGTCGTTTATAATTAATTACCAAAACAAACCTATAATTAAAATTGTTATATGAATATTCAATCAAGTGATTTCTGAAAATTTATTCGATGTCGGAATAAGAACAAAAAATTACATTGTTTTCTAATAAACATTAAAAAAATCACGTTGCTTTGTATTATTAAATTTAAGAAATGTGTTTCTGTTTATTTTTTCATGAAACAAACGATGAATGTAAAATGCTATGCAAAGCTGACAATTTTAATAAACCAGACAGCTCAGCCCATTATTAGTCAAATATATAGAATATCGCTAAATGTTTAAAATCGTGGATTACATAAAATCCCTATACATTTTATTCGTTTTCGTGGTAATAATAAATGTAATACGAGAATGATAATTAATTAGGTAAATACCTAAACTTAAAATCCTGTCTGTAATTTACTTAAAATTCAATAATATTAACGGTTTGTTCAAAGCAGACATTTTTTTAATACTTTTAGACCTTTTTTTAAAAATAACATTGTTCGATTAGTTTTCTAGTGCTACGTTGCGATTGTTTGATTCAAAACTGTCTAGTTGTATTACGTCGATAAAAATTACATCAATACTGTGAAAAAGTGCTTTTTTTTCTTCAAAGTGTGACTAAAACATATATTTTCACACGACAAAATAAAAACAGTGTAAACTTGTATTACAAAAACAGCTTATATTATTATTACATCTTAAATATTAAATTATAGACCAACGACTACAATAATCATAGTAGAATAATGAGTATTATGTATAAATAAAGGTAACTGAAGGTTTTTAATTTAAAAAAGGCCAGATTTTGAGATCACATATTTTAAAGTTCAATTTAGTCAGTCTTAATAGAAAACGAGAAGCAGTTTACATACACAACACTTATATAAAAGGAACATTTTTGTACTTGAAAATGTAAAGTATTTACTTAAAAATTATTTTTAATTTAGAAGTAATTTGATTACAATATATAATCAATTGAAATACAGGATTAATATGTAGCAAGTGCAGTTATGTAGTGTAAATAGATACGGCAAGTTAGTAGGCGTCAATCACTGGCTGAACAGTCTATTTGTTTCATAGAAACGTATAGTTCGCGTCAATCATTTTGATCGCTCTGAAATCAATACGCTAAACACAAATTTAGGTATCAGAGGAACGCGGAAGCGCGGAACGCGCGTTTCTCATCTCTATTGCACCCTTGCTGACACGTAACAATACATATAAGAGTTATTGAGGTATGTATGCTTGGTACACATATATGTTTCAATAACTCATATAATTATAATATGTAGCTTAGCTTAGGTTAGCTCAGATAGGTCGCGAATTGCACGAATCAGGCAACAGCCCAAGCCGAGGTGTGCCGCACACCATTGAGCTAGTTGTCAAGATAAAATCGGCTGACTGCCTTAAGCGCTCGCCTTAGTATTCCAGTGAAGCTGTTAAGGCCTTGCTAGGCCAATAGCGTAGTCAGTTCGAGAAAAAAAAAACACATATGTCAGTGTCAGTGCTCGTTGCAATACAGTCGCGTTCATAATAGTTTTGTTGTTATTGCTATTTTCTTTGTTTTCTTTTTCTTGTTGATATTTGCTATTATTTATAGTCATTATTAGAAGACCCATGCACTTCGAAAAGCGATGTTACAATGTAATGTGTCGCCGAAAATAAATGTTTATTACAAATTAATTGTTGACTATGAATGTCTTTGATATACAATAACGCTATTGTAGCTACACACATAATACCTACATAGTATATGCTACTAGAAATATCCTACAGATAGAAACAAATAATATATAAGGCGAATCATTCGGTTAAAGAACGCGAACACCCAAAACTCACCAACCCAGGTGATTAAATGTTATCTGGATTTAATTATTACTGACAAATACATGGTATAGCGAACTGTTAATTTTCTAGCTTTGTCTATTACTCTATTGTTCAACTACTATTGTTATTTATTTCTCGTTTTTACTGTTATTTCATTAGTTGAATAATAATTGATTTTTTATTGTCTGTTCATTTTTATCTCTAATCCTTTGCAAATATTCTATATGTATGTATAACTCGTACGTATGTATTGTCAGCTAAATTCAAATAAACAATTTTTCATAAAATACCTGTCAAAGCGTTTATAAGATGACGCAATCTGAATCATCTTCATTTCACATACAAAATCTTCTGTAAGTTTCAACATTGTCGTTATACTACCACATCACTATCACTTAATGTAATAGGCAAATATTTACTTGAATCATAATTAATTAAATACGTAATACATCACTATTAAATTCTTACAATAATATTTTGAATTTGTTTTGTATTAATCTCTTCACTGTACTATGTGCAAGGTCGAACTTAAAGCTATATTCAGAACAACCAAAAAATTTGACGCGGACGATATGTTTTATTTGCTTTAAGTTGCATGAGCTAAATATCGTATAAATATTTAGCATGTATCACACGAATGGAGGTGGGGTATAAATGATATCAATACTTGTAAGACTAAAGCTATCTTCATATTAAACATACTTTTTTCCATTGAATTTACTGTAACCTCTCTATCTCCGTTACTAACATTATCACCTCATCACTAAACTGGTTTAGGTCTTAAATGATCTCGGTAAATCCGGTAGACATGCAAAATTGGTACAAATTTGTTAAATTACAAACTTAAATTATAAATGGGGCAATTATCTATTCTAATTTGTTCCGTAAATTTATTACTTAAACCTCACGGGAAGTTTAAAAAAAATTAGTCAATGTGTGCGTATCTCGGAACTATATCTTCATGTATAAGTAAGTCACAGATAGGTAGTCCGTGTAACGGAAGCAGATCTTGTCCCACGGCTATCAAGCCAGATTCTGGCCCAGTCAGAATACCATGACAAACGTAATGATAAAACAACTGTTGCATAGCTGCCATAAAACGTCTCTGCTCAGGCATTTCAGAATCAAAAGTTCCCAATATAGCCTCAATATCCGAATTAACTCCGGCCATATTAGAGCCTCCAGCTCCACCCCCAGCTCCAGCTCCGAGAACAACATACATGGGGACAGTTAAGCGAAGCCGTGCAAGACTCACCATAGGACATAATGTACGAATCGCAGAAATTAGTTCCACTAAACCTTCATAAGTTTTATTAAAATGCGTAAATACTGACGCAGTTAAATTCTTCTCACCGAGAACACTTTCATTGACAAGTTTCTCAACTATATCTGAGGTCCAGTTTAAATACTTATTTCTCAATAAATCAGAGTGACTAGAATGTTGTGTTGTTCCAAACACCACTGGCTTGAAGACTTTTTCTGTTCCCGCCACCTTTGCTTCTTTTTGTGTATCCCAAATTTCATATGCATGGACTCTTAATAAATCTCCATCTAACACCAACCAGGACCTTTGAAATTCATCAGGTAATGGCAAAGATCCAACATTACTACCTAACCAGATATCAGGTGTATAGGAAAGTAATTCTGTTGTAGAAATCTTCCGCAAACAATCGACATCACTGCATTTACTCATTTGTTTGAACTGTTCATTGTTTTTCTGCGATTTTGCTAACGGCTCGCCAGGGAATATTACAGATGGTGAAGACAACCAAACTCGAGAGTAATACTTCTGAGCACGATTGACGGTTGTTAAAGCAGCTGTTAAAGTTGCTCCAGCTCTGTGTCCCAGTAAAGTGACTGAGTTTGGATCTCCACCAAAGTTTTTAATGTTGATGTTTATCCACTGTAATGCGACTAACAAATCGCTCAGTGCGTAATTTCCGGAGGTTGGTGGATATTTGGAGGTTGAAAGAATATCGAGGGCTAGGAATCCTAAAGGTCCTAGCCTGAAATTAGGCCGAACAAAGATAACTTCTTTAGTACGAGCATACAACGCAGAAGGTTGTGCAGGGCTTATACCTCCAGCAAATGTATTAGCTCCTATCAAAACAACAACTGGTATAGGTGTGTCATATCTAACGTGAGGGGTAACAATATCCAATGTCAAACAATCTTCATTTCCAACTATAGTTCCATTTTCGAGAAATTGTAAACAAAGAGGACCACGTTCGTGAACTTTCAGAGTTCCATTCCAGCATAGTGATATATTATTCAAAGGTTGAGCATACGTAAATCTCCTCTCTTTTACAGGAGGAACAGCATATGGAATGCTATAAAAATTGTAGACGCCATCATTCAAAACACTGGAAAAAATATATTTTTTTCATTACATTACAATCATGTTGTTTATATTCTAAGTATAACTTATGGATATCCTAATTTTTACCACAAATCATAATTTCAGTATATATTAAATAACTAGAATTAAATACAGTATCGCGAAATGTTGTAAAAACTATTCAAACACTCACCCTTCAACAAGCCCACAGCTTGTAGATGCAGTTATATAGCGACCTAAACGCAGAGGACGTTCGACTGGAGGTCCTGCCTGAGCACCAATAATGATACCCAAAATCACTACCAGAAGAACTAGCAGAACCACTATGCATACAATTATATCATCTGAAATTTTCAAAATAAATTTGAAACATCAAAATTTTTATAAAGGATTCATTTTAATATTGATCTATATACATAACTAGTGGGCCCGGCAGACGTTGTCCCACCCTGATTATAAAAAAAAATCCTTGACAAATTATATACCAAAACGTTCCTAATGAATTACTTTATCCACTGGTGAACACCGCATAAAGACCCGTTCAGTAGTTTTTGAGTTTATCGCGAACAGACAGACAGACAGACGCGGTAGGGGACTTTGTTTTATACTATGTAATGATAAGAATGTAAATCTAACGTGTCTAACGAAACGTAATGAAATTGTTGCAGGCGTCTTGGAATAAGTAATAAAATACATTTCAATCATTTTTAGAAATGTGTGTCTATCTTTCTGTTTGTTTGAACACGCATCACTGATAAAGTACTGTTCATGAAAAACCTCACCAAGAATATCATAAAAGATATCCTCGGGTAAAAATTAGTCTTGGTATCATTAAAATCGGTTCTCTCTGTCAAAAGTTATTGTAATTTTAATGACGGCGCAACTTAAGTACGAGAGAAAGTATATAAGTAAATGGACTTAATACATTCAGATGATTTTATTAGTCACTTTTTTTTACATAAGGTTCAATGCGAACGGAGTCGCGGGCACATCTAGTGTATAAGGGGGCGTTCATAAATTACGTGAGATGTTTAAGGGGGGGGTGGGAGGGGTCGAGTCAAATCTCATCTAATCTTATGTTGGAGAAAAGGGGAGACTCGCCAAATATCACGCATTTTTTTTTGCTGATTGAAACAAAAAAAAATAATACTGTTTTGGTCCATTTAATCCAGATTGTACATGCTTAAGATTTAATATTAAGCGTAATCGTAATACGATTAAGATCATTCACTAATTCGTTCGAAAGAAAATAATTTCATTTTCTTTTTACAATAACAATCCAACGCGTTTACGTAAGAAATCCACATTTTGAAAAATCTCACGTGAGATTGGGGGATGGGGGAGGGGGTTGAATAAAATCTCACGACATCTCACCAGGGGGGGAGGGAGGGACAGAAAATTTAAAAAAACACCTCACGTAATTTGTGGACGCCCCCTAATACAAAGCTAATAATTGTCACATCTATAATAGTAAAAAAGTTCATAGACTCAGATCACACTTTGACAACCTTTGAAAATTTTTAAAGTGATGATGGCAAGAAAAATCATCTGGTACCATGACAATAGGGTAAGTCTTTTTATAATGCTTATCTGGCTAGCTACAGCCCTCAATATGAATATCTGTCACCAAGCATTTATATGTGTATTCTAGAAGTTACACTTGAGAACCAGTCCGACTCCAGGTTTAGATTATTGCCATCTTAGGCTAAATTGTCATTAATTTTAGATGAGATTGTCATCAAGAGCCAAAAGTTATGGAGAATTAAAAAAAAAACGAAAAAACCTAAATATGCCATATTTTGATTACGCAAACAATATTAGAGAAAGAGAGAGACAAAGATGTGCCTAATAAAGTTCTCATATGATATATTTATAAGTGCAAAGGCTTTAATATTGTCATATCCTTTATTTTCTGTAATTTTCTGAATTTACATGTATTATGAAGTGTATGATACTACTCTATGAATTATTTTAAACAATATTACATCAAATTACTGTGTTTAATGAGTTAACAAATTATTGTAAGAAGAATGTTACAGCATATTTCTTTCTCTTACATGATATAAGACAAAAAATCATGGTTAAAAACACATTAAAGAACATTTTAGGCATATTCGTAAGGTGTAAAATGCTCAGATACACTTCTACGGGGCATAAATGACATATTTTAAAATAGAACTCTTTAAGTTAATTTATGTACAATGTTATGGTTACATGTGCTATTTAGGCCGCCTATTTCTTAACCTAAAATGACAGAGTTAACAATATAAACTTCTTTTTTTTAAGGTTTAATATAAATCATTTTGTAAAACATAATCAAGTAGTAGAGGTAGTAAAAATATACAGTTTAAACTCTTTATAACGAAAATTAAAGGACCCAGAACGACTAAAGGACTGCAATACAGTAAGACAGCTGTTTACGATCTCGGGTTTCTTTCTTAGAAAGTTCGTCATCTAACACATTTAGTTGCGAGCCTTTCGTGCATTGATAACATACACAATAATACTCATACTATTTGTTTGAAATATTTACCCATGTCTAAATTATGAAGTCTTTCATGTTACTTCATAGACAATGGCTGTTACACTGTAAGGAGTGTATCAATGTACAAGTTATAAGGTAAACCAACCAAATTGAATTATATTGTAAGAAGTTTTTTGTTATAAGGATCAACTTTATGAAGAGACTAGCCTCTGCTAAACTAAACTAAAGTTAACACGCAGTGGAAGCTCTCAAGAAGAAAAAAAAAACCGATTTTGAAACATTCTTCATTGGTGCCCCGCTCCTATTGATCTTAGCGTGATGGTATATAGCCTATAACCTTCCTCGATAAATGAACCATATAATACTGAAATAATTTTTCAAATCGGCCCAGTAGTTCCTGAGATTACCCCATAAAACTTCACAAATTCACAAACTTTACCTCTTTATAATTAGTATAGATTACACTGTATTTAAAACTATTGTGCAAACTAAACTTTACAATATTGTTTATAAAGTATCCTATGTCCTTCTTCATGTCCTAGGCTATGCTTATGGACAATTTAATTACAGTCAATTGAGATTTAGTTTTTAGTTTTGCGATTTTAGACTTTAGTTTTTACGTTAATTCTGTTTAGTTCGGTAATTATGCAAATAACATTAGCACATTAGCTGACCCCAAATTCAAAAACTTTTCTGGACTTATAGTTTCAATAGTTACCATGTAAGTAAAAAATTATGCAAAAGAACAGAACTTACCCATGATAAATTTCTTTTGACGAATTCTCTCTTTCAATGGTAATTTAGTAGCCACTTTTCCTTCCTCGAGATCCTGTTAAAGGAATATTTATTTCTATTGGGATATCTATTGCTGTTTGTTATACTAACATTGTATTTTATATAAATTTATGAAAGTAATATTTAAATTATTTTATAATATTGATACCATATACAAGTCCAATGCAGTTCACCACTACATTAAGTACAATAGTGAACATAATATAAAAATGTATACATACCATAGGCTCCAATTTAATATTTTCCATGCCATCATTTGGTGTGTCAAGTTTCTCATCCAATGTCTCCATAGAGGCAAGAGCAGCTTCAGTATTACTTGCAGAGCACTTTTGAAAAACTTTTGGGTATTTAATATTAAATATACCCCTTTTGTGTTCTTTAGAGTCCTCTGTTAAAAATGAATAATAATATATTATGGATAAATATATTACCCAAGAGCATTTTACTTCATATTTCTAGTATAGAGTGTAAACTCTTTATAACGTCTTCGTTATAACAATAAACATTCTATAACATAGAAATTAGTTCAATTTGGTTGGTTTACCATAAAACCATTTATTTGTTCTCTTCTCCCTTAACGAAAACTCAATATAACGAAAAAAAAAATGCTCCGTCCCTTGAAATTTTGTTATAAAGAGTTTACACTGTATTAACTTTTTAATAACATTTAAATCCGTTTTTAAAGACAAGTACTAGCACATACCATATTCATTCTTTGGGTGATGTAAAAATTTTGTTAATGGACATGAGTGTAAAAACTGTAAGCGGTGTGACTTTTGTTTGGGGATCTCTTCAGTCTTTTGAATTTCAGCAGCATTTTCTATCAATTCGTCTTCCTGAAATGATAGCTATTTGAAATTGCTACGTGACAATGTTACATAAAAAATTGATATGGTAAAATATTATAACATCTCATAAAATTACCATTTTTTCCAAACTCCAGTTTCACACAGAGATACGAAAAAAATTGCTCAATCTAAGACAGCATAAGAAACACTGAATGGTCATACACAAAAATGATAATACATGTAATTAAAAAAATATTAGATATCTACATTAATACATGTCTTATGTAATCTGGATTGGGCTTTATATGTGTGGTATAATCTATACTAATATTATAAAGAGGTAAAGTTTGTGAAGTTGTAGGGGGTAATCTCAGGCCCTACCAAAACTATTTTGAAATTTTTTTTACCAATAGAAAACCATGTTATTTATGCACTCATAAATAACATGGTTTTCTATTATACTCATAACTCATAAATAATATATAGCTTATGACACTTCATAAGCTATATATTATCCTGAAAAATGAAAAGATTTTTTTGTGGAAGTCAGATTTGCAAAGTTGGAGAAAAAGTAATCAACCAAAAACGTTTCTTATGAACGCTGCCTTAAGTATGAGAAATATATGATTGTTCTAGAGAAAAGTTGTAGAGCTTAATAATGCCTACAAAAAAAAAAGGGGCAGCATATGTCTAACTTCTATATTTAAGTCACAAAAAGTAGTTTTTTATATTAACACTAGATTGCCCAAAGAATTCATTTTGACTGCTTTTTAATTTCAATTAGAATTTTTTTATGTATTACAATGAAACAATTTCTTAGAATTTTGTGACTTTTTCTACAACACATAAATGCCTTTATTAATAATTGTAGTCACCTCTCCCTCCCTTCATTTCTGGTATATATATAACATGTCATACCTATATTGCCGGAAAGCAGTCAACTTGACTGCTTGGGAAATTTTAAATAATCAAATGACTTTTATTATTGAATTGAGTAAATATTTTACATTACCAGTCTGGCTTTGTATTGAAATAACAGTTTTGATTTTTTTTAAATTACCGTCACATGATAGCATGCAAGTACATAATAAATTTTCCATTTTGGCGTATACTTGATATGTTGCAGTTGCTCAATAAGCTGAAGTTGCATTTGTTATTCGAATCTTTATGCAATGATACTTGTTCTAACAAGTGGTTTATTTCTTTTGCGCCCTAAATTCATGAAAAATATGGTGAATAGAAGAGAGTTATTGGAAAAACTAAGGAATGTAAGTGAAGAGTTCTCTGATATAGAATCAGGCGCAACAAAGTCTGAACTATCATCTGAAAATGAAGCGGATTACAAATCTGTTATAACAATATCGAAGGTACTACTCATATTTAGCCATAACAAGCAGTGATATTTTCAAGATACGGCATTCAGCCTGGACCTTTGTTCTGGGTCAGTATAATCATAGGAGATTAACTTAATTTTGGATATAATTGGATCTTTAGGTAGTCATATATTATTTAATGTAACTTTAGTCCAATGAAAAGCAATAATAATGATATAAAGACATTATTATTATAGTCAGATAATTATGTATATTTGAGACTTCCCAACAACAAAACAAAACAACAATGTACAGAGGAAATAAGGTTTGTACTATCAACTGTTTCATGACATGTGCAAGTTATTTAATAACATCTGTTATCCCAATGCAATATATCAACTTATTTCATTATTTATATGTGATTCTCTTCAATCACATTCTAAGGCACATATAATGTCCTCATTATTATAAAATTTAATATTTTGGTGAACACAAGGAATAATTTTGCAGCACCTGTCTTCTTTTGAATAAATATAAAAGTAGATAATTTACATAAAACTTGAAATCTTTCAAATTATTTAATATACTTAAGTACTCATCTATACTAACATTATAAAGACGTAAAGTTTGTGAGTTTGTGATGTTGTAGGGGGTAATCTTAAGAACTACTGGTGCAATTTGAAAAATTCTTTCAATGTTATATAACTTATTTATCGAAGAAGGTTATAGGCTATATACCATCACGCTAAGACCAATAGGAGCAGAGCACCAATGAAGAATGTTTCAAAATCGGGTATTCTTTCCTCTTGAGAGCTTCTGCTGTGTGTTAGCGTTAAGCCCAAAGTAACTATTCCACGCGGACAAAGTTGCGGGCAGAGGCTAGTTTGAAATAAAGAATGTTGCACAGGAATACTTTTATATACTCAAATCAAATTCTTTCAGGGTTAGATAACTCATTAATCGAGGAAGGCTACAGGCTATCATTACTCTAAGACCAATGGTATTTTTCCTCTTGAGAGCTCCCACTGCATTTTAGCGCTAGCCCAAAGTTACAATTCCATGTGTACGAAATTGTGGGTAGAAAGTAAAATATATTAGGTTACTTTATATAGTGGATACATATATAGCAAATTAAAAAAAAAAAATTATAAATTGTTATTTAAAGAGTATGTACAAAATGCCAGTATATCCTTTTGGTAGCACTTTAATTATAATGAATAGTTTTTACAGTTAAAGTTATCCTACTAACAAAATGTTATATTTTGATAATTAGGTTACCCCATACACAGTAACATTATGAGATACAGTTCCTTTAGAAATATTACTTTTAAATTATAATTTAATGGATTCGATCACATTATTTTCATATAACAAAAGTAGGTACTTATATTTTCAATATATATAATACCCATTGGTACGAGTTTCCACTTTCCATTGACGTCCGTCGAAATGAGAGCTGGGATTGGGACGAGGAAAGGTGAGAGGGGTACAAACCCCAGGAAAAGTTGCGGAAACCCCCTTTTCGAAGTTTTTTTAAGTAATTTTGGCTCAGTTTTCCATTGACGTCCGTCGAGTTGGGGGGTTGATATTTTTTTACAGAAAGGTTATATTATTATAAGCACACACGCAAAGTTTGAACATGCGGAGACGCGTAGACTGCCTCACCTTAGACTTTACATTTTCAGAATTCCTGGTGAAAAATCCGGGCATTTTTATAGCTCCAATCGGAATATATCTCGGCTTTACCTCGCGACCCTGTTCAGTAACATCGCCGGAAAGCGCGGCCTTCACGGGTCCTTCGCTGTCAGGTTTATGTTCTGCAGCTTCTATTGTCTCACCCTCGTTGTCAGTTTTCAACATAATTTCTTTTTCCTCTGCTTCGATTTGCTTCTTATCAAGCGTTTTATCTTCATCTTCATATTCAACTTTGTTTATATCCATCGCACTTATCTAAAACAAAAACAACGTTCGCTTTCTATGATTTGCATGAAAGAACACGACCTATTTGCAGTCCCGCCCAGTACTAACTCTGAATAGAAATAACTATATATGATTCGTAACAAGCGAGAAAAAGATAGCTATACTTATTCCAGGCTTTGTAATTTACACTTCATGGATGCAGGAACGCGTATAAGTGCTCGTTTAATTAGAATAAACAAGAATTCTTTACAATTATAACACGTATTTAGGATACGTGTAAGTTATACTTGTTACACGTGAAGTACAAATTTAAATCAAATAACTCGATATAATCATGTACATACACAATATTTGCGATTAACGGTCTCACTAACAAACTCAAACCTGTATACAAATTTACTCTGTGGTAAGGTTCACAGAGTACGTAACCTAGGTAAGGATGCCAATGTGAAATTTATTAGTCAGTCGATTTTTCATAAAGATTGATAATGAAATTAATCGATATTAATCTTTGAATCGATACAGTGGAACGTAAACTATATGAATCTATAAACATCAATACACAATAAAATCGAAATGCGAAGTTTTCTATTTACATAAGAAGAAAACAATAAAATAATTAGTTCCGCTTACTCAAATATGGCTATATCACCTCAATACCCTTCATACTGGGTATTAGGAGACTGCTTCCGAAAACGAAGACAGACGATAGTATAGTCCGCGTCATATGTTATGGCCGCTTTGAATGTAGCTTTGAATTTGGCTTTGCACATAGTACAGTCAAGAAGTTAATACAAAACAAATTCAAAATATTAACTTAACATTGACATTTGTTCAAGTTTGTTACGCTATTATATGTACAGTATAGTACGTTTTTAATCAATTATGATTCTAGGAGATATTTGCCTATTACATTAAGTAATAAGAATGTGGTAGTACAACGAACACATTACAACTTTCAAAAGATTTTGTAGAATAAAGATACGACTTCGATTGTGTCATCTTGTAAACGCTTTGACAGCTATTTACGTAAACCTCTTTATTTTACATACATATAGACTATTTGCAAATTATTCGAGATAAAAACGAACAGATAATAAAAATTGAATCATTACTAAGGTAATAAAACAACAGTAAAAACTACAAATGGACTATAGTAGCTGAACAATAGAAAAAACTAGAAAATTAACAGTTCACCACATTATGTATTTGTCAGTTATAATTAAATACAAATAACGTTTAATCACCTGGTTGGTGAGTTTTGGGTGATCGCGTACTTGATTGAATGATCCGCCTTATGCAGTATTTGTTTCTATCTATGGGACATATCTTGTAGCATATATTGTGCAGGTATTATGCGTGTTATAATACCGTTATTGTGAATAAAATATATTCATAGTAAATAAATAATTTGTAATAAACAACGCCTTCCATAGAAACATCGTTTTTTAAAGTGGATGGGTGTTCTAATAAATACAAATCTACAAAAGAAAAGATCGAAAATAGCAATCACATTTAATAACCAACAACAAAACTAAATTGAATTCTGAATGCAACTGTACTGCAACTAATAATGACAGGACACATGTGTCAACGTGGGTGAAATAGGGGGCGAGCTGCGCGCGCGGGCGATATTGCTCCCCTTTTACCTCACTACGTCCCTCTGATACCTAAATTTGTGTTCTGCGCATCTACTTCAGAGCGGTTAAACAGTTTGACACGGATTATACTAATGATACCTTGATGATGGGAAGGAAATAAATCGATCCTGATTTAAAAAAAATCATTCATTTATTTCACCAGCTCGTTTTTACGTAAATCACCTGAAGTTGAGTGTATATCAGTTTCGTGATGATGTCGAGATAATTAGGTCAAATGTTAAGCACCTATTTTTTATTGATTTATAACCAGAAACGACTAATGATTGTCCTGTAAAAATATTGCCGGCGTCTTACCTAACACCCAGTATATATTACATAATAAATAAAAAGTTTGTTTTCCTGCGGAATAGCTAATGCTGCAATTTTAAATGTAGATCTCAGTTTTTTTAATTACTTCTAGGTGGCTTATCAATAATCAATCTTCTGAAACTCAATTATTTTTGAATCGATTCCACAGACATCCTCACACACACATCCTCTATTCAATTTAGGCCCTGAGAAGGCATTTATGAACGTCAAAGCTACCACCGGTTCGGAAAACAATCCACTTCTTATAATACTTATTATACTCTTTGCAACCCAGTCATCGAGAAGAATTGGCAAGAAACTCGATCTGGTTTATCTTTTCATGTTGTATATTTTTACAAAACATAAATAGTTACATTTGTTATTAGTGGATGCACAGAGAGAGGCGTCATTTCCAGACGTCACAATCGTTCACATATTGATCCAAAATGCTTCATAAATTAATATCCGGTAGGTAAAAATTATATTTCCGATGTTTGACGTTCATAATTGTTACGAACCTAAACCTTTTTATTTATTTTATAAATAGAATAACAAATATTTATATACATATTGTTTAACGTCATTATATAATTTAGTTGTCATCTAAGATAAAATGTGTTTAACGTAAAATTATTGCTACCCCTGTTGATATATTGTATCCCGATACACTCGGAAGATGTTACATCGGACGACGATACAAAAGGCGTGACGAACGCCTCATCTTCAAAATGTATGGGTAAAATAACTATATTTAAGAATTTTAACATTGACAAATTCAACCTTCAAACATGCAGAGTTGAAGACTTTGAAGAATTTTTCGAAACCAAGTGCAAAATACTTACTATTTTCGATGAAATGTTAAAGAAAGATTTACTTCTTAATTCTTTAACACAGAAGATTTTTCACGAGGTAAAGGTAGCTAAGCTAAGTAAACTTTGAATCTAGCAATTACAATGATATTTCGTTAAAACTTTTAGATTTATATCGAATTAAAAAAAAAACAAGATATAGAGCTTTAACAGAATTTTGGAATTGCATTCGGGAGACATCCGAATCCATGGAGCATTATGCAAATAGACTTAAAAGTTTAAGCCATACATGTGGCTATAAAGACACGCTATTAGAACGACAATTACGTGATCGTTTTGGTACAGGGTTCAATAAACCAGAAGTTGAAACAGATCTAAAACAGAAATAGCCCGATCTACAAGAAAATGAGGAAGGGAAAATTAAAATAGTTACTTTTCTCCAAATTTTTAAGTTCGCACAGTCTCGTGAACAAGCTGAACATGATACGTCGAGTCTAAATGTTAATAAAATCTAAAAGACTAACCGGAAAACTTCAACAAACCTTAAAAGCATACGCAAGCTACCTTCTGGTGGATAGGATCTGTAAGGTAATTTAACAACCCCAAATTACAGAAAATTGCCGACAATAATTCATCGCACTTATCACATACGCCTACAGGAAACAGCGATGATGAACTTGTATACAATGTGACAGGCACCTCTCAAAAAGGTTGTAAACAAATCGATGTGCTAATCAATGGTTTGAGTTGCACAATGGACTGAGATCCTGGTTCCTCCACCTATTCAATTATTAACACCGAAATTTGGAGAAACATAGGATCACATAATTTAACCATAGCTCCTAAACTAAAGGCGTACGGTAACAACAAGTTGAAGGCAGAGGGTCTTACAGACGTAACAGTAGAATTGAATGGACAGCAGAAACTATTACCTGTAGTAGTAATGAGAAACGCTAACTGAATGCTTTTTGATTTACAATGGAGTGAGAAGTTTCAAATGGAATTCCTCAAAGCTGTGTATTCTATTAAAACTACCCATCAAAATGTTTCAACACTTCAACAGGTCCTTAATAAATATACACAATTGTTCGATGGTATATTAGGAAAAGTAGTTAACTACCAAGTTAACATTCACGTCAAACCAGGAGCAGAACCAGTACATCTACCAGCCAGACCAATCAAATTCAGTTTAAAAAGAAACATTGAACAAGAATTGGATCGTCTTGTTACAGAGGGAGTTATTGAAAAATTAGATCCAAATACTACTCCTATAGAATGGGCTACACCCACTGTTAATGTACTTAAACCAACAGGCGACATCAGAATTTGTGGAGACTACAGAACCACAATAAACCCTGTTTTGATTAAACATTTACATCCCATACCAATTTTTGATCTACTCCGCCAGACGCTCGCAAATGGCAAATTATTTTCAAAAATCGACCTCAAATATGCTTTTCTTCAGTTTGAAATAGCCCCCGATTCCAAAAAATATCTAACCATATCAACACACAAAGGTTATTTTTCATATAATAGAATGCTTTTTGGCATTTCAACAGCCCCTTCAATTTTTCAACATTTCCTTGATCAACTACTTGGTAATATTCCAAACGTGGCAATTTATTTTGATGACATTGCCATAACAGGACGTACGTTACGAGACCATCTACACATACTTTCAACAGTGCTTGACAAACTGCAAACGGCAGGTTTAAAAGTTAATTTAAAAAAATGTCATTTTCTACAGAAGGAAATTGAGTATCTTGGTATAGATCAAAATGGAATACATCCGACAAAATCAAAATTAGACGCAATTAGGAAAGCTCCAGCACCGACCAACTCGTAAAGAGTTACGATCTTTCCTGGGCTTAGTGAATTTTTATGAACGTTTCATTCCACATCTTCACGGAATGTGCGCAGATCTTCATGAGTTAACTAGCAGTAAGCGTACATGGAGCTGGCAGATTTTTGAAGATGTTAAGCTACACATTGCTAATTCTAAGACTTTGATAGCCTTTGATGAGAAACGCCCTCTCTTTTTAGCTTGCAACGCATCAGAACATGGTTTAGGTGCAGTACTGTTTCACAAAGATAAAACTATCGAACAACCTATAGCTTTTGCTTCAAGAAAACTCCGCTCTGCTGAAAGCAAGTACTCTGTCATAGACCGTGAAGCCTTAGCCATATTATTTGGTATTAAAAAGTTCGATCAATACTTAAGAGGGACTAATTTCACTTTAATAACGGATCATAAACCATTCATTCACATTCTAGGCACACAACGTAATTTACCGAAATTGGTTAATAACAGACTTGTCAGGTGGGCTTTATTGATCGGAAGCTATCGATACAACATTTGCTATCAAAAAGGAATAAATAATGTTTTAGCCGACTGTCTTTCGAGACTACCAAACCCCGAAACAGCCTTCTAAGGTTGAGGGTGTTATTCATAAAATCAGTACACAACTTCTTGGGATTAGAATAACTGATCTTCCATTATCAGAGGAAAAACTGAGAGAGGAAACTTCAAAGAAAACTGTTCTTTCAAAAGTTTGCACATTTCTAAAAACAGGATGGCGAGAACTTGCTTATAGTCAAGACATGAAACGTTTCGAATTATCTATTGAAAACAAAATTATCATGTGGCAAGGAAGAATGGTTATACCTGAAAAACTTCGAAAATCAGTCCTTACATATTTTCATAGGGGACATCCCGGAATGTCCGCTATGAAAGCTCTTTCATGCTTTTATGTTTGGTGGCCTTCTCTTGATGAGGATATTGATGCATTTGTTAAGAGATGTATTAAATGTCAGGAGAATGGCCCTTGCAATTCAGAGCTTCCAGTTTTCTCTTGGTCTATATCAGAAGAAGTATGGGAGAGAATTCATATTGATTTCGCAGGGCCTTTTGAAGGTACTTACTGGATAATTTTATACGATGCCCTATCAAAGTGGATAGAAGTACGAACTATGAAAAACATAACATCTAGGAGTCTTCGTTATACATTAGACATACATTAGACGACGATATACATACATTAATATATGCATAAGTCTCATGTCTGAGGTTAAATTTTGAAGGTACATATTTAGAGATATTTTTTATGGAATTAAGTAAAATCTTCTCGTGATCATTATGACTAGCGGTAGCGATATTGACTAGCGGGCCCGGCAGACGTTGTCCCGCCCTGGTTAAAAATAAATCCTTGACAAATTATATACCAAAACGTTCCTCATGAATCGCTTTATCCATTGGTGAAAACCGCATGAAAATCCGTTCAGTAGTTTTTGAGTTTATCGCGAACAGACAGACAGACAGACGCGGTAGGGGGCTTTATTTTATACTATGTAATGATATATTGTATAGTAAAAAAAATATTTTGGTGAGGTAATACAGGTCTCTTCAAGAAAAAGGTGGCTGGCCCTTATGACTTCTCCTTTTAAAATCACCTGTAATCAAAGTTACAAAAAGATTATTATTCAGTAAGGTTGTCAATCTCTCCCGTGTCAGATTTTAAAGATTTGAGTAAAAGGTAACAAAATGGTGGCCTTGTAAAAAATATTCAATAATCAACTATTTTTTTTTATTTAAAATTGAGATTTTTAGAAATTACATCCAAATAACATTTAATCACCTTGTCGATAATCGAATGATCGATTATGCAATATTTGTTTCTGCTGTGTCATAATAAATAAATAATTTATAATAAGCAACGCCCTTCATATAAACATCATTTTTAAGTGGATGGGTTTTCTAATAATGACAAGTATAAACAAGAAAAAGAAAACAACGAAAACTGCAATAACATGTAATTAACATCAACAATACTTTTCTGATTGCGACTGTACTGTAACTACTAATGACAGGGATATGTGTCAACGTAGGTGCAATTGGGGGCGAGATACGTGCGTGGGTGAGTCTGCTCCCCTTTGCCGCGACCCTCTGATACCAAAATTTGTGTTCTGCGCAACTACTTCAGAGCGGTTAAAAAGTTTGACGCGGATTATATACATTTTTCGGGGCTATAGGGTCGCAGTTAATAGTGCAGGTACGAGCACTATAGCTGCACGGTACGCTCTCCCCTATTATTTAATAGAACTTCATGGTACTTAGTGTTCGGTCTAAAAATTTTAAAGTATGCTTGTAACGCATTTAACTTTAAAAATATGTAAAAAAAAAACGATTTTTTGAAAATCGAACATGAGACTACCCTCTTAGTATGACAGTAAATTCGCAACCGAATTAAACTACAACCATTCTTCACACAATCCATACTTTTCCTTACCCTCTTCAGTTTTCTCTACTATGTCCGTCCACCCTCGACTAAATACACTTCTATTTACTATTCTCATTCCTCCTTACAATATGCCAAAACGACGTTTACCTATTGTTATGGTTATGATATAGCCATAACTGATTGTTATCTTTATATAACAATAATGAATCAGTTGGCTGAATAGGAACTTATATTATCAAATTATAAAATGTTTTGGAAAGTAACTTTTGGTTTGCAGTTAAAATAAATTTATTGGACAATAACAATATAAAATTAATGTTTTTCTAACGCCTTCGCCATAAGAGTATTAATATGTGTTATCAGGTTTCTGGGATCCATTATAAGTCCGGCTGTCACCATTGCATTGGAAAATAATTGTTGCGCTACTAAAGTAGCCAATTCTTGATCAGTTGAAACAAGTTTGTGCAACTTCTTCACTATGGGATGTCTGGAAAAATATTATGTTATATATAATAAAAATAATAGTTAATAAATTTGTGAATGTGTAGAAATTAGACAAAGTTTGAGTTATTTTTAGTCCAAGTTCATATGATTGCCAATCTATTATTTTATTATGAATTCATGTTTTTTGTAGTGTATAATGGAATACCATTGTCTCTGTAAAAGTGGTTGCAAGTAGGGGTCATTAGCCGTTAAATATAGATTAGAATGAAAGAGAAAGGCCCTCCTTAGATGAGTATGGAAATTGCGAGATTTGAAAGCCATAATCATTCGTCGGTGACTATTGTTCTCGATCAACGGCGCAATTAATATTACAAATACTAGGGGCCACATTTTGACCAGCACCTTAGCAAAAATATATTCTCCATTTATATAATTAATTATAAAAATAAGATTTTGATTAGAAACTACAAGAACACAGTAATCTTACAGCCTAATCTTGTCCTATAATCACATAATAATAGTCAATATAACTTACTTTGGGTTAATTTCTAATTGTGGCCTCAGAAGAGCAAACTTATTTTCTTCACTAAGACTTTGGGCTTGAGTACGTATAAAATGTCGTGCTGCTGCCATTTCTGGTACAACAATAACGCATGGATGTGAATCTAATTTCTGTGTTGTGCGAACATCAAACACTTTTCCTTGAAGGTTCGATTTCAGGAATGATATTAAGTCATCAATCTGAGTCTTTTGAAGGCCATCACTACCTGTAAAAATTAAATCATTTGTAGTAGGAAGACACAGCTATATTTTACAATAATTGATAGTTACAATATAACCATCAAGCTTTTTACTAGTCCTTGCCGAGAAGAAAGAAAGTACAATCACCTGCATTAATGGATGAACTTAATAATAATAATAAATATAAAAATATTAAGATTATATTATTGTTTAGTATCATCATTGTTAACCCCTCGGCTGATGTTTTAAGACCCAGATCTCAAAATGGCTGATATGTTTTATGTTTTTTTACATTTCAGGACATCGTAAATTTCATGGTTTAGTAAAAAAAAAATCATACATATGAAAAATAATTTAAAAATACATTTTACACTACAAATTATTAATTTTACAATACATAATATTTTATTTTTTAAAGCCTTGTAATAAATCAATTTTTTTTAAGCTTATGCTGCCAACAGTCTTTTGATCTGTGCCTCATTAGGTCTACATCCGTTCGTGTGGAGCTTAAACCTTTACCGTGTTATTACAAAAAAGTTAAATACGTATTAAATACTTGGTTTAAAAAAGTTTCCTAATAAATGCACCGCGCTCGCCCGAGGCAAGTTTGCGTTATCCTTTTTCACAAGTCTAACCTAACGTAACCAAAGCGAGACAAAAAAGCAAGATGGCGAACATTCAGCGACCGCGGTGCATTTAATATGAGACCTTTTTAAAGCCAGGGTTCAATACGTATTTAACTTTTTTGTAATAACACCGTTATAGTTTTGGACAGTCCAGGAGTTAAAGAACTTCCTACTTAAAAACATTGTTGACTTATTTATGGTATTGGTAGTATTAAAGAGACCAGAATCACCAAGCTCACTCATAACATTGAAGGAGGTCGTCATAAAACGGTGGGCTCGGTAGGAGGTTCGTATGTAAATGCTTAGTAGGGACAATAATACATACTTTCGATAGAAGTTGGGTATATTAATATTAAGTAATTAGTTCACATTACATAAAATGACAACAATTGCCAATACACTGACAATGATAATACAGACCACTTGTTGTTAAATGTTCACTGCAGCCTATACCTATGTGTAACTTATCTAAATGAGGTATGAACACTAAGATGGAATATCTTATGTACGTAAAATACTTCTAACCACATTTTTAAGATGGGACCTATTGGAGCGAGCCCTGCTTTGTGTGGCAAAAAAGGAGTCTTCTACACATACTTGTACATTTGTATTATACATTCATCTAATAACAGGATACTTACCAATTATTGTTTCAGATTTATCTGTAGTTTCTTTCTGCATATCATTTTCTACAGAAACTAATGCCCTCCCTCCAAACTCTTTTAATTCTAATAGCACCAATTCATCATACATTTCATAACAAAACAGTACTTCGAGGTCACGTTTTTTCAGAGATTCATAGTATGGCGATGTTTGTGCCAATTCACGACTGAAACAAAATTAAAGGCTTTTAATTAATCTTCGACAAAATGATTGGCACTTCACGTAATGGTAAAACACCAAATACACTCTGATGGTGATCAGACCTGTTGATAGTCATTTAGTCATGTCGTTTTTAGATTTCTAAGAAAGAAAACCATTGTTTAGTTTAATGCTGACTATTACTAAACCGCAAGTCTTCATGTCGGATTTCACAATGATAGATGAAATAATGGCTCAGTAGTTATAAATCCTTCTGTAGGAGCCTGTGCTTTCGAGAAAGGAAAATGTCGTGATAAATCCGTCTAACTACTACCCTAAGGTTGAAAATCTGTCATGAAAAACTATAGATATTTTCCGGCAGCTGCACTTGAGAGCCAGTCTCCTCCAGGTTTAACGTGTTTACCATATTAAACCACATCATCATTTAACATCAGGATTAGATTGTGGTTAAAAGCTAAAACCTAAATTATAAAACATACAACATACCAAACTGCCCTATTTTCGTTATTTCCTCGTTTATTATTCACAGCAGAGCTTATTATTTGTAGGTGAAATTAATCAGTGGCCCTCTCCGTCAACAGAGGATCGCTGGGAGGAGGCGGCGATTTGCCAAACTCCTCCCGCCACCGTAGCCAGACTATGGTGGATGCGTCGGGCGGCCGCATTTCCTCATTGCACAGGTCCAGCTGACGAAGGAACGCAGCTGGTGTGTACCTAGTCTGTCTCACTATTATGTAGGAGCTCGGCGGCCAACTTCCGCCGGGCGGACCGTTGGGGCGGCTATCCAAGGTGATTAGCGTAGGACGATCCCTGCCGTCCCAACAATACGGTATGTCGGTACACCGTGGGGGTTTTAGTACGTGGGAGTCGGACATAACCCACTCTCTCCCCCGAGAGAGACTCCATAATGGACATAATGTATCCATAATGGATTTCCCCACGTTAATAAAAAAAAAGTTGAAATTAATCTTAAATTAATAAAGGTAGTGTCTGAGATGTCGGCGGCATTCTTCGTACATTGATAACTACGATGTCTTAATTTTATATGAATTTCATTAGGTAGGTTATCTTTAAAGCACTTACCTAGGTGCTGCTAAGTAATAAATTGATCTCTGATCGTCCTTTTGCCGTGCACTGTAATCTGCGAGAGAAGTCCTACGGCCATTTTCTAATTTCGATGACTCAAATCTAAGTAGTTTAGCAATATCCTCCTGCAATAATAACATTTGTTTGTAATAAAATAATATTACTATAACATAGAATTATGACTTAATACGACAAAAGTCTACATTTAAGCTGTTTCGATTTTAATTAAGGCGTGTAATGACCATACAGTAGATTTCGATCATTTTTTATAGTTTTATTTCACAGAAGAGACTTGGCCCTTATTAAAAAAAAAATCACGAAATCTTAATTTAATGTAAAGTTAAAGAAACTACAATTTTTGTAAGCACTAAAGAAATGTTGTAAGCAAAGTATATAATGGGCGACTGGTCAGTCCGTCGCAATATTTACACAGGTTATTCAGTACTCGCTTCTCGTTCTCAATCAATACAAAAATAGGTGCTTAATATTTGACCTAATTATCTAGAGAAACACAAAGGTTATATTGAATCCATTGCGCATCTTTGTGAAAACACCCACCATGACGGTATCATTGACCGTCGGATCGTGTTCAGTGAAGAAGGAACAACAAAGAATAATTTTTAGAGATGTGCCGATTATGACTTTGGCTGAGTAACCGGTTTTTTCTAAAAAATATTGTTGTGTAAAGATAATACTGTTATTGTTCATTATAGTGAAATAGCGCAATTAAAAATTAAACATTAAAAAAAATCTCATGTATGGATGAATCAGTTAATGTTTAGGATTTTTAGACATATTTTTTTATTGTGCATCATGTACATTCAATCGTTTCATAATGTGTAACACTAATTATAAAATATAAAGATTAATAAACAGTCAAGGTTTTCTTTAATGTAATTCCCCCTACATACATTTTATTGAGAAATACATAAAAAAGTAAGAAGCCGGATACTCGGCGCTCTTTGCTGACTAGTCGCCACATCTTTAATAATTTTTCGAAATTTAAAAAGAGGTTTCCCCGTTGCAGGTTACGGCACCGGTCATTGCCCCTAGGTTTATTTCGTTTATATCCATATCTTAGAACAAACTTTAACTAAGGTTCTCTTTGTTCTTTATTAGTATTTGTTTTGATATTATTATTTTATATGTTACATATGACTATGAAGTATTATATCCTAGAGTCCTGCGAGTGTTTAATCTATCACCTAGTATATACAATTTTTTTCTCTTTGCACATAAAATATAATTGTTAAGAAAATAAACAACCCAGACATAATCGCGGGTATTAGCTAGTCTTAACTAAAAGATAGAAGCTTTCAATCAGTATGGGGTAAAAATAGCAGAAAAACCTTAAATAAACATCTAAAAAAATTGTGCAAAGTAACTCTTTAAACACAATATGAAATGAATAATAAAGTATTTAATTACAATTACAGAATCAGATGTAACATATAATAAGAAAGCTAAAAATTAACACAGAGGATTTAAGCAGATTTTTATTTATATAAATCCAGATCAAACATACCTTCTCCAGAGGACTTTGACTAGTAACAATACCTTCTTTCAGAAATATCGAATAATCTTTATAAAAAGCATCATATGATACTGGGTCCTTCTGTGCCATGTCATACATAAATTTAAGGAAACGGTTTGTCAGTACAGTTCGTAGTTTACTGAAAAAAAAAAACAAAGATACAGAATTTACATGAAGATATATTTTTATAATCAAATTTTACGGTTAATAGGTACAACTGATATTCTAGTGTCGCACCACGTCTGTTACATTGATAAGTCAACTAGAAAATGCTAAAAAAATTATAATATAGATACCTATACTACTTCTATTAAATAAAGTCATTCAAAATGAAAAGAGTATATTTTAGTAATGCCTCTATAAATCAGGAAAATATACAATAATCATTTTTGGCGTACTTTAATGAGAATTTAGAATACAATAATAAAACATTTTCATACGCTCGCCCACATAATTATTAGTGTCAAATGAGGCTGCTTTACATTTTTTTATTGCGACTTCAAGCATTACAATAATATAATGAAATTGCTTACGTGATTAGAGCACTGTTCTGCAACAACTCCCTGCTCAGATTAAGTGGTATGTCTTCTGAATCTACTACACCTAAAACAGTTAATTAGAATATATTAGTGATTCATACAGGAATTATAATGTATACAACATTATATACATAGTTTAATATTTAGTTTTATTACATTTCAAATCACAATACTACTTTTAATATATTTACTAGTGTATCCTTGACAACCCTAAACTAAATAAACATTTATATAAACGCATGCCACTGATTTTGTGAATTAATTCATTTTGTTAAAATATAGGTATACTTTAAAAGCATAACATACAATAAGCTTATACAAAATTAGAAAAATATTGGTTTGATTTTTTTACGATTTTTTGAAATATTCTTGACAATTCTTGTACCAATTGAAGTATATTATATAAACTTCCCATGTACAAAATTTAATCAAAATCAATCAAACTAATTTTTAGTTACATAGACAGACGATAGACATAGAGTTTTTTTTTACATTCATGTTTGGTTTGTAATCGTTAAAAACATGAAAAAAAAACAATGTATCACTATATATTACCTTTAAGGAATCTCAACCATTTGGGTAAAATATTTTCTGCCTTGCTTTTAATCAATATTTTCCTACAATATAAAGCCACACCAACATCTGAATCTCTCGACATTTCAAATAATCCAGGCTTGCCTTCTGGTACATATAAAATTGATCTTATGCTTAAAGGCGCATCCGTTTTGTAATGCAGTGTGAAACGTGGCTTATCATATGAGTTACTTATAAATTTATAGAAATCAACATGGTCCTCATGAGTTACTTCTTTTGGCTCCATCAGCCATAGGGGCTGTAAATCAAATTATACTTTTTTAATTATTATAATCTATGTCAGTTCTAAAATCTGACTCTAAGAATGAATGAAAATGAGACTCTATTACATTTTTTTAAGCTTCTACCATGCTACTAAATATTTTATACTTGGAGTAATAAAGTAAATTGTAATAAGGTATATTTTATGTATTTTTTATTGTATTTGTTATCCAAATGTAATATAAGTTCTGGATCTAGTAGTAGTTAATGTTTTTTTTTTCAAACTGACTACGCTATTGACCTAGCAAGGTCTTAACAGCTACACCGGACTACTAAGGCGTACGCTTAAGGCACTCAGCCGATATATTTAATGTGTTACTAAGTCATCACAATTTTTATTTCTTAAAAAAATCATATCTTTTGGTATTACTTAAAGTATTTTTAATAAAAAATAATGGTGGAAAACAGAAACATTAAGGATATCATATATAAGACGAAAACTAATTTAATATTAAAAAATGCAAACATGTGTTTAGAGAAAATTTTAAGAAAACTTTTTAGATATACAAAAAGTATTGAAATCTGTAGATATTATGACAGTGAATTACACATTACAAACCTTAATAGAGTTGACTTGTTCATTATTCAAAAATATAGGGCTGCCAATAAAATTACTATATTTCTTTATTATACCTAAAACAAAATGAAAATAGTTTTATATACAATTCAAGAAGTAAAGAGAATATTCAATGTATGTTGTCTTACTTTGTACTTTTTCATCATCAGAAAATTCTCTGCAATCTGTTTTCAAGTGTACTACAATTTTTGTACCTATTGGTACTCCCTCGGCTTCTTGTATTTCATAAGTACCAGACCTGTAAAATCACAAGCAAAGGTTTATATAAAATCTGTAAGACATCCATTAGAAAAATTATCTTTTTAAAATGAGTATATAATTATACATATTACTATATTACCTTTAGAAGGCTGATTTTCATAGAAATCCTGATAATTGAAACAAATTACAATAAAACTAACCCATCAGAAAACCATCGATAGCCCATTGACTCGGCTTTACTACTACGTGTAAATACTTCAATCTTATCAGCAACCATGAACGCAGAATAGAAGCCCACCCCAAACTGTCCTATTATAGAACTGGCTTGTTCTGCACCTTGCTTCTTGATTTCTTCAATAAATGATTTTGATCCAGAACGAGCTATTGTACCCAAGTTTTCAGTGAGTTCTTCCTTTGTCATTCCAAGACCTGTGTCCTAAAATTTAACTTTCAACTAATAACATGTATTTTATAGATATTGTGAAAAGTGAGAGACTAACATATTGTTTTTTAGGACTAAATATTTTTTGGTATAAACATTTCATGCATTCTTTGCATTAATTTGTTAGTATTATAATGAGAAAAAATTAACAAAAGGAAAATTACTAAGCTAAAATTTTATATCTATATCTATACATATAGTATAAAACAAAGTCCTCTACCGCGTCTGTCTGTCTGTCTGTTCACGATAAACTCAAAAACTACTGAATGCATTTTCAAGCGATTTTCACCAGTGGATAAAGTGATTTATAAGGAATGTTTTTGTATATAATTTGTCAAAGATTTTTTTATAATCAGGGCGGGACAACGTCTGCCGGGCCCGCTAGTCTATACATATAATAAGAATGTAAATCAATGTGGCTGTACTTTTTCAATTTTCGTTAAAATAATTGTTGCTGGTGTCTAGATACATTTCAATCATATTTAGAAATGTCTGTCTGTTTCTATGAATACGCATCACTGCTAAAGTACTGGGTTCACAATAAATCCTCACCAAGAAAATCAAAAAGTATATCCTCGAGAATAACTTAGTCTTTGTTTCATCAAAATCGGTCCACTCTATAAAAGTTATTATAATTCTATGACGATGCAACTTAAACACGAGAGAAAAGTAGATAAGTAAATTGACATAATACATTTAGAAGATTTTATTCGGCACTGTTATTTTACATTTGGTTCCAAGCGGACGGAGTCGCAGGCACAGCTAGTGTGTATATATAATTATTTCTACATTACAATATCTTAATGAGTTATATAACATTTACAAATTAAGACTATTATATTGATATTTTAGATAATTATTCTAGCAATAATTGCAAATACCTGAATTGTTATGGTTCTGTTCTGTTTGTCTGTAGTTAGTCTGATTTCGAGAGGCCTGTCAATTTCATCCAATTGTTGTACCCCTGTCCCAGTGGCACTCAAATACCTAAACTTTTCCAAGGCGTCACTTGCATTAGAAATCAGCTCCCTAATAAAAACCTTAAAAATAAACAATAAATGGTCTCTGTATAATTCTAGCAACAGTTTTTTTACATTCATTACATTTTTAGGCAAAGATAATTTGAACAGCAGACATGACAATTATAAAATATTTTTTGAGCCAATCTGTAACATTACTAATTAGGGTAAAATCAATTAAAATGCACACAAGATGTAAACATGCAAATATCATAAAGGTAAGCTTTGCAGATATTCTTCCATTATGAGGATCACAATCCTTTTTTTTTTAAATGGCAAAATGTGTGCGCATACAATTTTACCAATGTCAAGTGAATAGAGCCATTGTTCATATATCAGCATATAAAGCATGAAAATATTGATGTTCTAACATAGATATTAAGTTCTCTGGTATACAGTAACCAGAAACAAATTAACCATTTTGTAGTTCCTACTAATAACACATATAACCTCAAAATTATCAGACAATAATTTTTTTAAACTGATCTTTCCATATTTTTTCCTCATCAGGGGGTAATATTCTCTCCTAATCCTTAACACCACTAAAACCGACAGTATAATATAAACTCTAATACAATGGGCCTGCGAAATTTTACAGGACATCCATGTAGATAACATTTAAGTTTAGTAAGATGATCAAAATCTAACATAGATTATATTGTACCCATGGTACCTACTAAAGAAATCAATTTACCAATGCTATCTATAGTTTCAACATTTACGAATAATATGCAAAATGACTTACTTCTTTATCTGAATACAATGACCTGGCTACAATATCCAATAACATTCTAGTTTCGGCTTGAAATTCCCTCTTCTCAGAATTTCCTTTGACGGAACTAGACTCTTGTTCAACCTTAGTGGTATAATATTTTTCATTCTTAAAGCTTGCTATAATTATATTAAATTGTTTTTAATGCAACAAATCAGTTATTTACATATGAAAAAAAAGGAATAATGTTTATATAGTTACCATTATATTTAACAGTTGCTCCGTTATAAGACTGAATATATTTAAACTTTGGAGAATTCATCAAAATCCTCCTTGAAAACAACATTGAAAAACCTAGATTTGCACGCATTGCCGACATGTCTCAAAAATAATATTTTAAATATTTCGTACTAGATGACGAAAATAGGTACGATTATCCAGTCAAAAAATTGAATACAACAATGGGTACTTCAAAAATTAAACCAAGCAATTAGAGTAATAATGTAAATATGTATTTTATTATATTTCATTCGAATACACTATTTTCCAAAACACTTTTTATTCAAATCTACTTTGTGGATGTTTTTTTTATTTATTAAAACCACTGGATACTAGGACTGTTGATAAAATATCGATATATGGAAATATCGATATTTTAATTTTAAATATCGATATATTTTAGTAATATTTTTTTAGGCGATATATCGATATTTCAATTTTAAAATTTGGATATCGGTGGTCGATATTATTTATTATATACATCATCATCTTCTTACCGCTATCCCACCTAGATTGAGTCGATACAATATGTTTTCCTCTTCCACTCTCCTGTGTCAGATATAATCTCAAAATTCACACCTTTTATACCCATGCTACTTTTCACACACTGTATCCATACCTTTTTCGGTCTCCTCTACTTTTCTATATCTTCACCTTCATACTTAACAATTCCAGTTATAAGTCTTTCATCTCTCTTTATGACATACCCGTGTCATGCTAACCTATTATACCTATACTTCTCTGTCACTGATGATGTTTTCAAACATTATCTGATACATTTTTATTTTATCAATTCTAGTTACACCACACATATTAACAGTCGCATCTTTACCGCGTACAGTTTTTCCTCATCCGTTTCTTTCATAACCCAGCACTCAGATGCAAGCAGTAGACTTATAATAGTTTTATACACCTTCCCCGTGAGTTTGAAGTGCATTCGTGGAACGCAAGATACCCTAAACGTCTTTCGCCATTTCGTGCATCCTGTATTTATCCTATTCCTTCCGTTATTGTCTACGCTGCCATCGTTTTGGATCAATGAACCGAGGTACCGGAGTTTGGAGCAGGTTGGTTATAGTAATCTTAGTAGTGAAACAGCTGAACATATAAAGTAACGAGTATTTAAAAAAAACTCTTACTGAAAAATATTCAACATCGGCCTGTAAGAGACCCACTGCAGGGCCATAGGCCTCTTCCCGAAAGAAGGTATGGGCGTAATCACCACGCCAGTTCATGACGTATTGGTGATTTCAAACTGAGTAATCCACAGTTGTATGTTTTCTCACATATAGTAGTATTATGAGAACATTTCTCAGTTTTAGGTTTCCTTACGATGTTTTCTTTCACCATCAACTGGTAGTGGTACCAATTTAAATTAGTAAATGTACGCGAATTTTGAAAAAATAGTTGTAGTCATGACGGGGTTCGAACCTGCAGACATCGAAATGATATTCCACGGGCCAAATCAGTAGACCTCCCCTACTTAAAAAACTTGGGGTCCGATGGACTGAAAAATAGACTGGATTAAAAACTGTAAATTAATTTTATGTAGATTTACAATAGTTTTTTTTAATAAAGCCGATATATCGAAATATCGATATTTTTTTTTGATATATGGAAGCCCGATATTCATATTTTTATAAATATCGATATATCGAAAATCCGATATTTTTAAAAATATCAACAGCCCTACTGGATACAATTCCTTTAAGCCCAACTTAGTATTAAAAACTATCTTAAATAAAATATACAATATTAAACATTACATCTTTAATACACATTATAATTGTGTTAACGATTACAGTAATCATACAGTATTTATAACAAAATTAAATATAGGTTTATAAAATAATGGATTTGCTAAATGCAACTGTACTTCATTCGGAACCTCAATGTTATTACAAACGTTTTTAAGCTCTGTTACTAAAATAAGATGTTCCATTTTAAATTTTTCACAGTTCATAATAATATGTTGAAGATCCGCAGTTTTATTACAAACGTCGCATTTATCTTTTGATAGAATTTTCAACCTTGAAAGATGTGCAGAAGTTCTACAGTGTCCAAATCGCAATCTGTGAATCAAGCTAATGAACTTCCTTTCGGCATCTTTAACTTTATCAAACCAGGGTCTGTGTGGCGGGGTATTTTGTATCCTTGCGTACTTTGTGCATGTACCAATCAGTATTGTCAATGCCGACTGCCCAAGTCCCTCAAAAATTTGGGTCATATTCCCTAAATTTGTGAAGAACGTAATACTGACTCCCCACATTATAAAAAAAAGTAGGTTTTCAAATATGTTCTTCATTATAGTATTTAAGTGTGACTAATAAGTACACCTAATGTGAACGTATTAGGTGACATTAGAGTTTCAAAGACGTAATACCTGCTCAATTTTACCAATTTTATATGTATACATGCAAATTCATATTGGAATTACTCAGAACAATATTTATAATTGCATATAAAATACATGAGAATTTAATCTATAATTTCAATGCTGTAATCGATATTATGGCTTAAAAATCGTTAATTTAATTTAATATATGAATGTATCTCATATATGGTTTATAATTATGGCGATGCGAGGAATTATCAGTGGTTATGTATGATGTATGTACTCTTAATTTATATAGACGCGTTTTGAGTCAGTTATATTAACATTACTGCAATCAAATTCAAGAATTATTTTATCTATACGGTTATTTCTTTTTAGCAGTTATTTATTGTTAAAATTACCTTTGACTGTTTTTAGGAGTCACAATTTAGGAATTATGCAAAAAATCTAATGTTATGCGGATAATTACACGCATCGCGCCAAATTCCACAAAATCCCCAATTCCAGTTATAATTCCTCGCAGCTTAGGGAACTCCCAACGAATTGGTAGCACTAGTACCATAATCACAGACTGATGAGAGGATGGTGTATTGTTTATACTAGAAACAGGTAAAAATATATGGTGTACAATTTGTAGGTAAATAAATATATCCATGGGTATAATAAACTCGTATTGTTGCCAGGAACATATTGTAGAAACAATAAATAAAATAAAATAAAATACTGAGTTATGTAGGTAACATCGTATGTATGTATCCACTATATTTCGCAAAGCAAACCTAAGGAAATTGTACCGTTTATCATCTACATATAATTATTTAACCTACATAATTTTACTTACATTTTGTAGCGACCTTTGAATTGATAAGAGCATAACTAGCACTGGTTATAACATCATTTTATTTATTAACGTCGAAGCCCTGTATTTTATGAAATTACTGACTTAAAATACATTAAGCATCATTATGTAATAAACACCAAATAAAAAAAGTGTGTTTAATCTTTTATTATATACTATATTTTCGTATTCCATATTTTAATTGTGTGTTATTTGAAACTGTTAAAAGTTATTTAAATTGTTTAACATTATACATCTGTAATTGGTAACCTTTCTAATGAACATAATATATCATAATTTATTGTACAATTTAGTCACTTCTTTACTAGTTGAAATGGCAACATAACTACTACATTCATAATTTGTCTGTGGTGGCAACAGTACTTGACAGCATTGAGTTGATGTTTGGCGTTTGGTTTGGTCTGTGGTTTGGTTGTACACTCAGTGTTCTAATGAACTTGTGAATTTAGTTGTTTTTCTATTTTCTTAGATATAATAACTATTACCGAACTTTCATAATAATTTTTATTGGTGTTCTATACATTTTGTACTAAATATTGTGAATATACACTTTCACTTGTGATGTACTTATTTGATATTGTTTCGTTAGTGTTGACTTCGAAATTTTTTCCAAAATATTGTTATCAACAGATTTGTTTCGTATAATTTGGATATTCTTATAAGTTATTGAAGTGCCATTTGTTACGTTGAAAGTGTAATCTTATAGTTAAAATCATACAGATAGTTACATTGTTTTCAAACTGTGGTGTCAACATGATTATTACTCTACGATTGAACAGGACGAACTGTAATTATTTTCTTATAGTGTTATCACAGTTGCGTTGCAGTACTTGAGTGTGTAATACGATAGGTTAGACTTTGTGACGATGAGGGGACAAAGGTAAAAAGCTAGACGCCAACGTGGAGCACCTGGTGGGAGGCGGTGGCGCGGGCGGCTTGCTGCCCAGCGCCTCGCCCGCCCAGCACCCGCCCAACATGTTGCAACCCATGGAGGAGATGATCCTGCCACCTAAAAGACAAGCTATTGTAGATCGTTTAAGGCAAGTGTAAATGTTTCTATTGCAATTATAAATTAAATTTAAAAGCAGGAACATTTTCATAGTATAAGAAGGTTTAAATTTCTTCATTTTTTGAGTATTTGTGATAACTTTAAAACTGACAGAGTGACTGCAGGTAAAGATTTATTTAATTTCTTTAGTATTAAAGATATACCAATATGTCATGATTTTTTTTTCATATAAAAAGTCTAGTTTCTATTTATTACTGGTAGTTAAAGTTAATTTACGTTAAACAGAACAGTGTTCGGTTGTTCCACATATTCTCAACATTTAGTAGTAACTGCTCATAACTTATATTAACAGTTACCAATATTATGTCCTATGTAAGATATTTTTTTGGCTTACATAAATTACCTAAATATAGTCATTTTAAAAGGATTAATTTTAATTACAAATAGTGCTTTTATATATGTCATTTTATGACCTGTTTTATGTGTCATACAAAAATGTAATAAAAAACTGATCAACCAGAAAACCTGCAAAAAAAGCTTAAAGTATTAAGTACCACCACTAAATTTGTGTGTATATAATTTTTTATTACTTCCTTGGCACATCAACGACACTCTCACAAAATATTACATAAATCTAAAATAACCCACAAGTTCAGGACAGTGTGAAGCATCTTTACAGATGTGCACATATTGCACCATATTTTATTTCAGCACTATCTTAATAAAATAATTTGAATGAAAATTATAATGAATAATTTTAAAAAACATTAAATATGTATCTGCAAGGATAAAGACATGATTTTTTTTCTGGAACTGACTATGTTATTTACCTGGGAAGTTCTTCACAGTTTCACCGGACTACTGTTAGGTTTATGTCATAATATGTTGACAATCATCTTGGTAAAATATCTTTACATAGTATAAAACAGAAGTCCCCTACAGCGTCTGTCTGTCTGTCTGTTCGCGATAAACTCAAAAACTACTGAACAGATTTTCAAACGGTTTTCACCAGTAGATAAAGTAATTCATGAGGAATGTTTTGGTATATAATTTGTCAAGGATTTTTTTATAATCAGGGCGGGACAACATCTGCTGGGTCAGGTGGTATATAAAATGGGTTTATTTATTATATACTCAGAAAACTAATAAAGAAAATTTCTGAAACTTTGTAATGTTTATAATAAATCTCATATTACAAATTTAAATTAACCACTTTTCGATACAGACAAACAGATTATTTTAAAAAAAGAATAAGAAAGATTTTAATTCAAATAAAAGTATTATAATAAAATTTAAAATAAATGAAATAACCAAATTAAAAACCTTCCTAGTATAGATTAACAGACAACAAATCTCCCTAAAAGTAGAATCTTCGAACATACTCATTTATCTAGATAATTTTTACTTTTTCCAGAATCACAGTTTTCAAAAACTGAATTCAAAAGGCATGATTATTTATTGGCAACAAAAATTGTGGTTATATTATATTATTGTCTCTTTAGACAGATGTTTGATCCTAGCTATAACTTTTTATTATCATCATAAAATCATTGTCATCATAAAATTGTATCTATAATTTTATGTTCTGTAGCCCAATAGATTAAAGAATACACTTATTATAAGCTTGGTATTGTTTACTACTATTCTAATCATTTAATTAATGTCAGTTTACGACAATATAATATGTAACTTGACATATTACTAATAATCTTAATACTTTATTCTGTGAAGGAATATGCTTTTATCTTAACACTAGCTTTGGCTTGTGACTTTGTCCTCATGGAATAATTACTTTTGGTTCACCTGCTAACATGCAGCGGAAGGTCTTACAAGGAATTAAATAACCAATTTTGAAACATTCTTCATTGGTGACCCACTCCTATTGATCTTAACGTGGTCATATGTAGCCTGTATATGAGCTATCTAACTCCGAAAGAATTTTTCAAATCGGACCAATAGCTCCTAACATTATAGTATACAAGCATACAAACTCTTCAGCTTTATAATATTAGTATAGATAATCAATAATTCTATGCAAACAGTTGACAATTGACAAGAGGATAATATTCTGTATATTCACAGTTCCCCGGAAGCTTAATGTTTTTTGCCCATAGTTTTAAAATTAAAATTGTTCATACAGTTTAGAATCAATAATAAATAACCATTACATTTATTAACTAACAATTGCTTTTATTATCTTTTAATGATGAAATTAATAGTTTATATCCTGTGTGTAGTGCACTCATAAATTCTAACTACACTCAAGGACATATTTGGAGAAATGTAATAAAAAGGGCAAATGAATATGAAAACAGATTTATTTGTATAATATAACCTTAAAAATTAATTGAACAGAGATATTCATTTAATTAAAATTTTTGAACTCGAAAAAAATAGGAAAAAAGACTAATTAGAGCCAATAAGCTAAGTATTTTAATTGTTAGGAATTTTGACCTAATATAATGGAAATTCTTTCCATAATAGGTGACACAACTAGTATTTAAGTATTGCCTCCTCTCATTGCACACTTTTTATTAAATTGTCAATGAAACTTTATGACATTAGGTTCCATTCTTCATGCAAAGCAATTTTGAGGTACATTAAGTTAATAGGTGCTAGATTTCTTTGTTTTCCCAATTTATCCGAAATATATTCTATCAGATTAAGTTCTGGCGAACGTGCTGGCCACACGAAAACTTGAATTCCTATATCAGTAAGGTACTACGATACTACCGCCGCAATGTGAACACGAGCATTATCTTGCATCAAAAGAAACTTATCCTTTATGAATGGGGCAAAATGCATCATAATTTGCTCTAAAATGTTTGTTACGTATCTTGTCGCAATCAATGTGTACGGTACGGTACGGTTTGTAGCCCCGCACGTGCTCCTAAGCAAATACCGCCCCATACTATTACTGTCTCTGAAGGCTCTCTTCCCACAAAGCTACACTCAGCATATTTTTCTCCGGATTGCCTTCATTCTTTGACCCTTCCACCATCTGACTTAAGACAGTATCTGCACTCTTCAGTAAAGAGTACTTTCCCCAAGCGTCATCGTCCTAATTTCGGTGCGAACAAGCAAAGTTGGACTGAGCTACTCGATGACTTGCGGTGAGCAAAGATCCTCTGACGGGCAAATACGCCTAAATACCAGGCGCCTTAAGTCTTCTTCTAATCCTTTTGGTGCTTACAACTGTCACTTATCGAACTTCCTGCAGCTTGCATCGTACCTTGGAAGAAGTCGAAGTGCGATTTCCGAGGACACTGCTTATAATAAATCTGTTGTTACTCTTTTACGACCTTGTCCTATACGTCTTGTGTACTCTCTACTTTGCCGGTATCGTTTAACATTGAGGAATATTACAGACTTGGACACTCGTAATTTGTAACTTTGACTTAATTGTAAGTGTAATCATGTTCAATTAACGTCACAGCTTTAAACACCTAAACGACACTGAGATCCGACATTATCACTCAAAGTTATCAAATGAAGTTTTCTTCACGCAATAGTAAAATTTTTTTGCTAAAAACAAACATAAATAATGTTAAATTTGTTCACAAAAACCTGCAGAACTTCATACACTACGTATCAAAGAAATCAACAAATAGTAAAATTCTATTCAATACTTCTTTTTTAAATTACATAATACTGATATATACGAGCAACACGAAATAAGAAAATGTACCTTTTCTTTGCGTTCCTCTAGACATGTCCATGAATGTACATTCTGTTATAGTTTCGTCATTATAGTTTTCATTCACCGATAGCCATGAACCATCGTCGCTAAATACTTCCAATCTATTTTATTTTGCGTAATTTGTCTCTATTGCATTGTAGCTAGATTAATGTTTTTTTTTTCAAACGAACGCAAACGGCTACCTGCTTTGTCGCCAACATCGAATCATTATTAAAATTATGTGTTATTCGATATTTAATAAGAAATAGACATCGTACAATTCAAGAAATATATTATCAAACGTACGATTGATGTTTGAAAGTATATAATTTAATATTATGTCGAATATTGTAGGTATTCTATGCATATGTATGCATGCGTGAGTAACTTAGTGCATCGTCCCGGTTGCAAGCTGAGTGAAATTACGCCGGAGTCTCGATGTATGGCTAACGGTACTGTATAGCCAGTTGTATGCCGCATAAATGGTGACCTACGTTTTATTTACAAATCTAACCATAATATTGCGTAAAACTTTTAGTTACACTTTTACAACTTAAAGTAAGTTGTGTTTTGTGCGAATAAATGCATATTTAGGTTTGATGTAATATTGAATACATTACTCTAAAAGCCTAAGTGCAAATTGAATTTTGAAGCAATAAAAAGCCGTTTTTGTTTTAATATTGTTCAGGGCTACAATTACACATTTATTATTGTACTAGCTTTTGCTCATGGTTCCGCTCGCTTTAATGTAAGTTCGATCTTTACTTCTGGAATAGTAGAGTGGTCTTAAAGAAATGTCCGCTTATATGTGGTGTGAAAATATCTCATGTAACAAAGTTATATTTTATGGAAATCTATACATATACTAGCGGACCTGGCGGACGTTGTCCTGCCTTGATAATAAAAAATAGAAATCCCAAAAGTCAACCGCAGCGCCACCTACCGGGTCCAATTGTGAATCTAAACCATTCTCGGATCCACTGGAACACGCACAAAAAATTTCATCAAAATCGGTCCAGTCGTTTAGGAGGAGTTCAGTCACATACACACGCACACAAGAAATATATATATTAAGATTTAACATTGAAGTGTCTGTTATTTGTTCCGGCTGATCTTCGAAACGGCTGAACTAATTTTGACAAAACTTTTTCTGATTGATAGAGGATTTCTATTATATTATATAGATATGATTATATAGATTATTCATTATTACGCCTTTCCTTTGGGACTCAGTAGTAATAATAAAATTTAACAAAAATATCGATAACTAGTAATGACAAAATTACGATGAAAAAATTATATAGAGCCCACAATAAATCAAGATAAAACATAGTACTCGTAAAATAATAAAACTATTATGACGCGAATTAAAATGCGGAAACCAGTTAGTATAAAATAAAATGATTGTATGTATTAAAAAATACAATTAGCAACGTTCTTAATGTTAACTCTTAGAAATATTTGTCGAATTGATGTCAATGATCCCTAAACCACAGAATAAAGCGTGTAGGTGTATTTACTTTACGACTAGACTCTCTAAATTAGTTATCTATCTTTTGATTAATTCTTTTCACTAAGAAAATATTCTTCCAATACGCACGCTGGGTATGTACTAGGTTTTAGCGATCAATATTGGCGGAGCCGTGCCGAGCGAGGGACGATCCCCTGTGTTAATGGGTTCATTTATAGGGTACACCCTGTTCGTCGAGTCGGCCTTGTAAACCCTTCATGAACAACATATTATCGACATCACTAAATATCTACACATTTAATTATGTTTATAGATATAAATTTAATTATATTATAAAAACGGTTTCTACTTTTGTCTTATGAATTTATTCTCTAGGCTTTTTTATGCGATTAGCCTATTATTACCAGTTTATTCGCAAGATAAGTCTCCACGAAGCTAAATACGATGCAGGTTCATGAAAAGTTGGTGGGTAGGATTTAGCACATTAGCGCACTTGAGTTTGCGAAATTGGAAAAATAACTCGTAACTTTAATAGAATATCATATAATTGACCGAAGAGGGGCATGAGTATAGGTATTGATTTCTTATTTTGCTAATGTTTATAATGTTTATTAATTGCGATTACCGATTTTTTTAAATATAATGAGTTCTTAGTTTATGTTCGGTACCTACTCTCTATGGATTTAATAATGATACTAGCGGACCCGGCAGACGTTGTCCCGCCCAGATTATAAAAAAATCCTTGACAAATTATATACCAAAACGTTCCTCATGAATCACATTATCCACTGGTGAAAACCGCTTGAAAATCCGTTCAGTAGTTTTTGAGTTTATCGCGAATAGACAGACAGACAGACGCGGTACGGGACTTTGTTTTACACTATGTAATGATAGTATGATTTTATTCATGTTATTGTTTTAATTTCCAAACTACAACAAAGTATCTGTATAAGTTGGAAAATAATACATGTATGTACCTTAATTTCATAACATCTTACGCGTCTTATCGGTCTTATAGAAGGTTGGTGTATTCGTTAGTTTCTCATGAATTCGTCGTTCTCATGAAAATGGTTTAGTTGTTTCTTGGAAACTACATATTTAGCCTTAGTTAACTTTAATCAGACTTATATTTCTTAAAGTGTAAATTTCTCATTACTATACGTATAATTCCTACAACCCTGTTACTCATTCTAAATTACCTCTATTAAATTTTATCATTACTGCTTATCCCCTTTGGTGAAACGTAATGTTGCCTAGGTAAGTTTAAAAAATCAGTTCCTAGATGATTTACGCGGACGTACCGCAGACGATTACATTTTTTTTAATGTAGAGATTTATAATCTTTTCGCTGTTCAAGAACTGAGTGCAGGTTCCAGTGTTATGCGATGTCAGTGACATACCGTGACATACAATCAGAACTTATCAAAGTCGTTGTTTGCATAGCGCGACAACCGTGGCGGCTAGGCTGGTCAATGAACTAAACAAAAACACCTACGAGTGTAGATGTGAGTATACAATGTTGCGGCACACGGCGCGGTGTGTACAACAACGTCTCACCGGCTAGGTTTGTGCCAAAGGGGCCTAAAGTCTTTCTGTAAGTTTTTAACTTATGACAAACTAACCTGGAACTCATTTTCAAGTCAATGCTGAATTCAAAAATATTTCGTCATGTGTTATCATATCATAAATTTCCATATAAAATTAAAGCAGCACGCTTTTCCGCATAGAAACAGAACTTCGAATAAATAAACGAGATATTATATCACTACTTATTCGACTTACATTATGCGTCTATATAAGCTTATTTGGTTTCATATGAATTCATAAATAATGTGATACATTTCTGAGCATAGATTTAAATATAAATTTCTGGGTACAGTTGAGTATGAGTCATTAGCCGTACAAATTTATTTGGTTATGTTTTGAGTATTTTCCTTATATAATTAACTAGCTGTTCTCGCGACTTCGTCCGCGTAGATTAGTTACTTTGGGATAACGCTAACACGCAACAGAAGGTCTGAAAAGGAAAAAAATAACCTCGATTTTGAAACATTCTTCTTTGGCGCTCCGCTCCTATTGGGCTTAGCGTGATGATCTGTGAATCTAACAGTGATAGAATTTATTAAATCGGACCAGTAGTTCCTGAGATTAACGCTTTCATCCAAATAGACTAACCTTGCAGCTTTATAATATTAGTATAGATTAAAAAATAATAAATAATTTGGGTAGAGAAAGGTAAACATTTAGTGCTCTGCATCTAGTAAATAAAAATATGCGTGGAGCTCTCCGAGTACAGTGATCTTTTCTATTTGGATAATGTGCAAAATTTCCTCACATTAAATCAGAAAAGTGTGGGCCGGCACTTACAGTTGAACGATTATTTTTTAGTATCATTTTTTATCACGATTGAACTGAAAACAAATTTTGGGTAGATAGACAACGTCTTGTGTCGGTCACAGTCCATTCGCAGATATCCGCCCATACATATAAATTAATTAAACGTGTCAATATTCAGTATCAATGACGCGTCCGTACTTTCTATAATCATTTAAAAATATCACACACACATCACGCTCATGAACGGAATTTACAAAACGATAAGATATAAATCGCCTACCTACTTTGCTTTATCTGTGACGTATGTTTACAGCAACAAGCTGATTGGTTTGTAAATTTACTAAATAAATAAATATTGTTACGCTCGAGCTGGCGTATTGTATACATAAAAGGATTACGTAATCACATCGCGATCATAACGACAACATTTTTGTTTAGGTAATATACTTTCACGAAGTATTCGTTACTCTATATATTGAACTTTATATGTACTCTATGAACGGTACTTACTTTGTATATAGAACTCTTGGGTCTTCATGACGTTGAATACTTATTTATATACAGTTCTGTTTTTAAAATTAGTTTACATCTTTATTAAGTATGGCATTTGAACAAACCAAAGAAGTTTACGCTACTGACTAATTTGAAAAGATTTGCGAAACTTTTGGCGACACGCGGGAATTAAAGATACGGCTTTATTGGTTCGTACGAAATAAAATATAAACGAAAACGTTATCTTGAATGCACCCTAGACTTTACTCTCTATGATTATTTACCTGTTCCTAATATATTTTCGCTTGTTACAAATACTACCCAGTGTTCAGCCCGTATTATCCTGTAGTACTATTATTGTCTCAGTTTGAATAACGGTAAAATCCAATACGGACGCCAATGGGCTAGGTTTCATGCGATTTCCTAAGAATAATATTTTCTTTATGGTAGTCTACGTATCACGTAATAATGTAATACTTATCTGAGAATCTGTTTCTACGTACACGTTATAGACATACACGACATTGTAATCGTTTTTACATCGAATGTGAACCAATATCAGAGATCCTCTTGTATATTCTGTTATAATTCTTTATATGTATCTAAATTTGTAATTCTTGCGGCAATAGGACCAGAATTAGTCACTCAAGTATAGTGTTGTCATTCGCCTCGATATATCGATTATCACCGACGTCATTAGGACCATATATCCCGATAAATTGTTATTACATATAAAACAAAAAAAAACTAATAGTTCAGTTTTTTCACGCAGATCACAAACATTGTAAACACGGCGTTAAGCACTGTTGGCGACGATTACTTTCAAGTTTCAACTAGTAATGCGTCACCAACCACTTTGGTTAAAACCTAAAAGCTGAGTTAAAACCCAGTTATCACCTAATATTCCATCCACTTGCTGGTTAAGTTGGTTGAAAAATAAGTCTTTTATATTTTTTGAATTTAAATATTATGAGATGCCTCAATTATGATAATACTTGTTTGCGATAGTTGGCCACAACGCTGCTATTATTGGCTATTTTCATGTTGTTTAACCAGTGGACCTATGAAAAAAATCGTCTACTACCGCCAAGTATGTAGTCGATATTACAGTATCAGATTAACTTATTTTTTTTTCTTTATCTATAATTGGAGTTTGGTCACAAATTGGCCATGTCACCCTAGTGATTAACAACAAAATAAAAAAATAAAAATTGTACACAAACGGTAAATAATCTACTGGTTTAGATTAACTTTAATATCACTTGTACAGAATTTTATAAACTAACGCTACTTCCAGTCTTAAAATTTGTCATTTAATAAATGTTTGTATTTTTCTTTTTTGCGTCCCGAACATATAGGAATATATGGTAATCCTAGCCATCTGGCGTTATCTGGGTTCCAAGACTATCTGTGACTGTGTTATTTACAATATTTATAACAAAATGCGTGAATACTAAAACAGGTAGACTTTACCTGTGCATGTCGGATTATGTTCCACATTAGTTATTATCGGTGCTAATAATTATAAATATATTCAGTGTTATCAGTAAAATTAACTCGCTATGGGCACGAAGGGCAAAAAGCATTTTTTATTTTATATCATAGGAGGCAAACGAACAGTCGGGTCACCTGATGTTTAGTGATCACCGCCGTCTATAGACATTAGCAACACCAGGGGACTCGCAAGTGCGTTGCCATCTTGTTTCGGGGGAAAGAGAGAATGAGGTAGGGGGAGGAGGAAGAGGGTGGAGGGAGAGAGGAGGAAGTGAGAGTTAGGCCTCCGGCGCTCTCACTGAGCGAACGATATGCAAAAATGCTAGTACTGTTACTTCACGTCGATTTTCTGTGAGGGGGTGGTACTACCCCGGGCGGACCGACCCATTCATGCTGAAACTGGTAATAGCTTCAGCGTAGCTCTATCACTTACAACCGGTAATAGCTTCAGCGCGGCTATCGATGTTCGATAAAACTGCCTATTCAGGCTTAAGATTCGCTATTTCGATTTCTGCAATGTTTGTACCTTTTATTAAATGTATTGTTGTTTTTTAAATGTATTGTCTAAATGAAAGATTACTAAAATTCTAAATCTTGTTGTTACTGAACCAATTACTTTCCGTTATATCTTATGGTACGCGTGTGGTTTTCGAAAGCGAATCTGGTGTCAGAATTTAAAAAATAACTATCATTTTTTTACGTTTGTTCCACTAAATCCAATACGTTTACATATATTCTTAGGAAATGCGTATGCGTCGCCTCCGATTACGAATTAGTTGTAGCGGTGTTCAGCTTTCAGGGACAACTGCTACATTACATATAAGCCTTTGCCGACAGAATATCAACTTGAGGGTGGTAATTAACCAGTAGAGCAATAGAGAATATTTTACCTCTATACTATGATTCCAGTCACGAGGTTTTCCTGCATTGAAAAATCACGCTTTTGATAGACCTTTAAAATTTGCGTAGGTCGTAGGCGTATTCCAATATGTCACCATTGATGTATAGTCCCGCCAATGCCTCATCTAGTCATTTTAAATTCACTAGTGTTACTTTGTGTAGATGAATAAATCAGAGGAAACGACAAACTACCGTAAATTATTAAATAAGATTTAGTAAAGGTACATACATAACTTGGAAGTCGGTACAATAGAATGGACTTTTAATTTAAAACATGAAGTTCCCAGGCAATAATAAAGACGATGTCACGTGAATGTACCTGCGGGTATGTAATAATTTTTGACGTGCTTTAGCCGAAATTTTCTTTTTATTTTTAAAACCTTTCATGTATATATGATGTTTTTATTATATTCTATTCTATTATCTGTAAAATCTTTTCATTCAATGATGAAATATTTTTACATCGATATATGGAAATGATATACTAATCTAGTGGACTTCGCGGCAAGTCGCAAATCCAGTAAATAGAATTCAATATCGAAGTATGGATTACGTATGAGCGCGACTGATACTAACCTTGAGCATTTCATTGTGAGCGAATGATACTGATGAATAAATGAAAAGCTTGTAATTATTTTTTTATAAAACCGTCGGTCTGTCCGCATTAACATTTGCTCAAGGTGACCGCTGCTCGGAGGTGCGGCTGACTGAGCATCGGTCGAATTATTGTTTCTTCTACGTACCTATCTGAAATTGTTTTATGCGTTGAGATTTACTACTGTACTTTATAATTAATTGACTGAAATAATAAAGAAATTAGTAATCCTATAATTAGACAATAAAAATTATGAAAGTTGAATGACCTATAAACTTGAGGTCAACTTATATCAAAAATGTTTCTTTGTTTTATTTAAGCATACTTTAATCTATTTTCATAATATGAGTTCTATTTTATGAAGGCAATCACTGTTATTAAATGTGATTTTGTGAAAAGCGTGTAAGATGTGGTGAAATTAAAATTATTTTTGATTTTAGGCGAAGGATACAGACGTATCGGCGTCGACAGTCGGAGTGTGTTCCAAGATTCGATCAGTCATTCAGCGGCGCATGCGAACAGCAAAACTTGGAGACAAGCGCGTTGCAGAAACGATTTATCGAAGGCAAGGCCAAACGGCAAGCGAAGAAGAATGACCGCAAGCCAGAGCTACCGGCTATCTCTAGTAATTTGCACAGCAGCGTTGTTCATGTGGTAAGACACTTTTATTAACAGACTTCAAAAAGAGAAGATTCTTAGTTGGATTGTATTTTTTTTAATTTGTTACCTCAGAACTTCATTTATAAACCGTCTAGCGGGCCAAGCAGACGTTATCCCGCCTTCATAATAAAAAAAAAACCTTGACAAATTATATACCTTAAACTTCTTCACGAATCACTTTATCTACTGGTGATGAACCGCATGAAAACCAGTTCAGTAGTTTTTGAGTTTATCGCGAACAGACAGACAGACAGACGGACGTAGCAGAAGACTTTGTTTTATAATATGCAATAATGATGATATGGATAAATGTTTTTTTTATTGGAAAGGATATATTTTCAAGGGGATCCCATTTTAATTTTATTGGCATTGGACCTTGAGTTTCGAAGATACACTAGGGAATTGCTCAAAATCGAATAAGAAATGTATAGTGATCGTGATATTCGTAGGTTTATTACATTCCAATTACTAAGTAGGTACCTAACCATGGTCAAGAACGTTCTGGTGAATTTTTTTAGAGGTTTACTCTATTTTGGAAGTTGGTTTTGTATACATTTTGAAAACATTGCACGTATCCTTTAGTGGATAACAATATTTTTTTTTATTTTCAAAATGTTTACATCATATTACGTAGCTATTTTGGAACAATGTTGATATTTACATATAACTTTTTAAAAACTTCATTCTAAGTTAAAATTAATATACATAGTTAGTACTTAGCATACAACTTTTATTATGCAATTAGCTTCTGCCCGCGACTTCATCCGCGGGAATACTTACTTTGGGCTAAAGCTAACACGCAGCGGAAACTCTCAAAAGCAAATAAAGGGACCATTTTAAAACATTCTTCATTGGTGCTCCGCTCCTAGTGGTCTTGGCGTTATAAATGAGGTATCTAACACTGAAATAATTTTTCAAATCGGACCAGAAGTTCCTGAGATTAGTGCGTTCAGCCAAACAAACAAACAGACTCTTCAGATTTATAATATTAGTATAGATTGCTAAAAGTGATGAATGATAGTTATGCGCTTTTAATCTTAACAATGTCATCAAAACTTCATTTAAAAGTTATTTAAAATTTTCCCTGTTAGACTCGTTAGGTGATAGAAGACAGATCTAGGTAGCATAGGAGTTCTTCCATTAATTTTATGCAACAATGTATATCTGATGTAATATGTTACAATAAAAAAATATTTTTTCCTTCTATCTTCATTTGCAATTTAAAGTTAATAGTATTGGATGTTGACTATCGTCATGGATCATAGACATTGTAAGCTATCTCACCTATTATAATAACCTTGAAAGTAGTAAGATAATTTCCTTGTTTGCATTACGGCTACAATTCCTGCACGTGTCTGCAATGTTTTCAAGATGATAAATATTCAGTTATATAAGTTAATAACATAATTATTGATAGTGCAACATATTTTTTTCTTAAACATATTTTGATCAATCTATTATTGCGAATGTAGATAAAAAAACATGTAAAAGATGTTAGGAGATAATTAGTAAAGCAGCACGTGCTGCTGTAGCGCCGACTCGCCGGATGTTGCTCGACTTCTATTGACTTGACCCTCTGCCACTACATCCCGTACCTCATTGTACGCTTACTCAATATGCGACGTATCTCGAACTGTTATACTCTATTTACTAATTAATAATTTAATATAATCAACTTAATCTAATTTATCCGAAATAGTGTTCATTGTTGACTAGCTGTGCCCGCGACTTCTTCCGCGTGAAACCTTGTGTAAAATAAACAGCGATTAATAGAGTCATTTCAATGTTATTAAGTCCATTTACTTATCTACTTTTCTCTCGTACTTAAGCCGTGTCGTCATTAAAAGTGCAATAACTTTGGATAGACCGAACCAATTTTAATGATACTAAGACTAAATGTTACTCGAAGATATGGCTTTTGAGCATATCATAATATTTATTTCTCTTGAAGAAGTTTTATCATGAACACAGTATTTTAGCATACAAACAGATAGACAAGAAGACATTTCTAAAATTGATTGAAATGTATTTTATTACTTATTCCTAGACGCGTGAAACAAATTTTTTCTCAAAAATCTAGAAAGTAAAGAGATCTAGAAGACACGTTAGGTTTACATTCTTATTATACCTATATATGACCTTGACCGGTCACCATGTATATATATACCTTTACGGTAACCTACGAATTTTAACGAATATTGAATAAGTTTGTTAACAAATGAAATAGTTACAGCTCTCTAATATACTTCTTATTTTAGTAATAGTAGTCGATTTAGATGTAGTCACGTAGGCTAGTAGGTAGGTAAAATAGGATAGGGCGTTCTGTGGTTGTGCAAACTACGCGAGTTTCACAACAAACGCCTCGCATTGTCTCGCGCCGCTCACCGCGAGCGACGCGACGACCTCCGAGCGCCGCCGTCGCGCCACACTTGTGCTGTTTTCTGACATTATTTGTACTTGCATTTTCAAGTATGTTATGAAGTAATTTTTTTACAATCTATGACATAAATATACCAGTTTTTTGTTATTATAGAAAATCTCGTATAGCATCGTAGTTTGTTATTGACTTGTTTAACTATATTGTGTTTTTTGCGGCACATTAACTAAGCAGTATTTTCCACGTCCCGAGTAGTATAGAGTAACTGGGGATGTGCAAATTATTTAACAAAATCAAACTGGTTTTGTGTTTTCTCCTGTTTATTAGCTGGGTATGATTTCAACCAGTATGTATATACATGTTATTTAATTGTTAACCATACATATATCCAAATTATCTACAGTGACAGATCATTTAAAATTAAAATTCGTTATGTTGTATTGATCATTTGAGTAAATAACAGTCGTCTTAATTTATTACTAAAATAGTTTCCCAACAGCATATGGGTGTACTAATTAATATAGTTAAAAATGAGAGATATAAACCCATGATATAAGAAATCAGATTGAACGGCTTCCACTCTTAGCTATGTTACTGGCAGATACGATTATCGCTGTTGATGACTGTACGTGTATGGTAATATTGTTTATTTGCTTTTTTAATATTATACATTTCAATACAATAGTACTTTTATTGTTACTGATATAATTTAATATCTATGTAAAAATATACCGTATTATTGACAATGTATTCATATACATTACTATTAAAAGTACTTATAATGTCTGTGCAGAGCGACGTAGCTCGTATGTGACGTAGCTAAGGAAGTATTTCCGCTAATACATTGCAACATTATTTGTATTTATAATTTGACTTAAATTTGTTTTAGGCATATGTTGATTGTTAATTATTATATGTTACAGATTTATAACAATTAAGAAAAATCTTTACATATAAATAAAATAAAAATGTATGTTGTTTGCTCGAAGTAATCTCCGAAACGGTTTACGGTTAGAATTTTACTGGCAAGTAGAGGGATTTTGGGATTATTATCTAGGCTATATATTTTAACGCTTTTTCATAGATATTAACCAGTGATGATAAAAATTAACTAATTTAAATTAATCTGTGAATGGGTTATACGAATTAAGTAGTAGTAACAATTAAAAAATAAAAGATCACACATGCTAGCAAGTGAAGCTCTTTGTTATTTCCTTTATATAAAAAGTGTTATTATTCACGTGCTACAAAAACCTTGTAATTATTTCATCACTGCATAACTAATTCCCACCACACTAGGTGATCCTAATAAGGATACGACAATCTAATGATTCAATCCTTTCGAGACTCCTGGTGCACCGTGTATACCAGTAAATGTTTAACCAGGTTGGATACTTTTAATCAGGTTCAATTTGGTTCAGATAGATACCACATTCCTATTCTGACCACGTGTAGGATAGTAGCGGTCCATTCAGGTGTAAATATTCTACCGCTCCTTTGAATACTGAATATGTGCGGGCCGATCTCGCAATATGATATAGCTAAGCGTGAAACTATAATAGGTGTTATAATTGATGTATGGTGCTCGCGATCCAGTCGAATAGATTTCAGCAAATTATTTAACGTATTTTATTATATGCTAGCTGAACGCTACGGCTTCGCACGGGTGTTTTTATGACGAAAATGAATCCAGATCTTCTATTCCTTTTATAGTATCACTACCCAACCCGTGCCCACTTCGTTGGGCGGTAATAGGCTTTATCAAGCTACAACTTTTCTCTAGAAGTCAATAATATATATCTCATAATAAAGGCAGCCTTCGTAAGAAACGTTTTCGTTCGACCATTTTAATCCGACTCCCCAGATATTATCCCCTACAACCTCACAAACTTTACCTCTTTATAATATTAGTATAGATTATAGATAATATAATTAGTTAATAGCTTCTGTCCGCGACTTCGCACGCGTGGAATAGTTATTTTGGGCTAAGACGCAGCGGAAGCTCTCAAAAGGAAAAAAAGCCCCGATTTTAAAACATTTTTCATTGTAGCTCCGATCATATTGCCCTTAGCGTGATGATATATAGCCTATGACACTCACAAATAACGTGGCTTTATATTGGTAAAAGAAATTGGTTTATTAGTTCCTGAGATTACCCCCTACAACGTCACAAACTCACAAACTTTACCTCTTTATAATATTAGTATATAGATTATAGCCCCTGCCCGCGACTTCGTCCGCGTAGTAATAGTTCTCTGGGCTAATGCTGACACACAGCAGAAGCTCTCAAAAAAAAAAAATCTTGATTTTGAAACATTTTTCATCTGTGCTCCGCTCCTACAGGCCTTAGCGTGATGATATATAGCCTATAACCATTCTCGATGAATAAGCTATATAACACTGAAAGAATTATTCAAATCGGACCAGTAGTTCCTGAGATTACCCCTTACAACGCCACAACGTTACAAACTCATAACGTCACAAACTTTACCTCTTTATAATATTAGTATAGATTATAAGATAAATTGTCAATTTAACGACAAATCTGTCAATATCTTAAAAGTCTCTGTACTATCTTCTGTATCATTCGGATCATATAAGATTTTTAACGCAAAATGTTTACCTTTTTGTACGGTTTTCAAACATTTTCTTACATACAATCTTCGTCCTATATAACAATAACAAACACAACAAAGAAATAAATAACCAAATAAATGCAGCCGCCCTGAAGTGATGCGCTTACACACATACGGCAGTTGATATTTATTTATATAGATTTAATTGAATAAATAAAGAATTAGTATCGTTGAGTAGCAATCCTTGTAGATAAATAATGTATTTGAACATAGAACGTGATGGCGTCATGATGTGAGCGCTCAGAAGATCCTTGTCCTACTTAACACATCGTCCTGGGGAAACTTGTGATTTTATAGCTTGTTATAATTACTTTATACAAAATGATAATAAACTGGAACACATGTAAAGTACATAGTCGTTACAACATCTGTATTAATCACTGAAGAGTATTTACACATATTGCTTTAATGACGCGTTATCGCAGCCATGCCATTATAACACGAGGCTGTATGATATTTGTGTTGCACCGACTAATTATTTCATCCATGGTCAAGTGTTATCTGCTCAATATGCAAACCATTTGCAATATCGTGTAGTGAACGTAGAATATCCATATTATTCACAACCATAAACTTGTTGCTTTCTTTTGTTCAAATTATGTATACCTGGATACAGTTTGCAGCTTATCTCTTATACAACTTACGCGTCTCTTATCTATATGTTTAATGTAAATAGAATCTTGTTTAATTTGTTATATTCATCATCATCAGCCTGTAAGAGAGCCACTGCAGGGCCATAGGCCTCTTCCCGAAGGAAAGCATTGGCGTAATCACCACGTCAGCCTACGACGTATTGGTGATTTCAAACTCTGAGAAATCCACAGTTCTGTTTTCCGACATACAGTAGTACTATAAGAACATTTCATGTTCATGTTTCCTCACGATATTTTCCTTCACCGTCAGCCAATAGTGTTACCAATTTAAATTAGTAAATGTACGCGATTTCCGAAAGATTCGTTGGTACATAACGGGGTTCGAACCTGCGGACACCGAAATGATATTTCAACGGTCAAACCACTGGACCACCACGACTTATATACTTATATTCTGTTATATTGTGATTTTATAACCAATACAAAGTAAAATAGTAAGTGCCTCAAATGTGAATCACATCATTAATATTCGTCTGCGTAGAATAATAGAATAGATAAAGTCGCCAGTCGTGTACCGTGATACTACATACTATACTGCCGCCGTAACAAATATAGAAATCGGAGAAAACTTGAAGAATCGTAGCCTGCGCCTTTAGTGATGTACATCTAACTTGTTTTTATATTAAGTTTTTGAGAACACAAGTTCGTAGGTAAACTATAAAAAAACTGTTCGATGCGCCGTTTTTCCTGATTCACAATATATTTACTCGTGAATAAGAGGAAGACAAAAAAAAGGTGGAATAACACAAAATATTGTCTATTTCCTTAACTGAAATTCTTTACATTTGAGTACTGAGCTTACTGCCTCTAGTTTGTTTGTTTTTTCGATTATTCTAATTTTGTGGTGTTCAAAAATGTTAATTTAATTAATTGATTCTATTCAAATAATTTTAAAAGCTTTTATTGTCCAAATAAATCTGTTTTTATATTAATTTGCCCTTTTTTATTGCGTTTCTGTAAATATGTCCATGAGTGTATATAAAAACGGCAGGTGGGCCGCCCATATTTTTGGAGGACAGTATTATTATAGTATTTATGTGGGAATTGTAATTGACGTATGACGCATTTACTGTACTTCTTAACGAATTATATCAAAGTCAGTGGAAATAACACCTATTTACAAAAAGTAGTCGCAGATAGGTACGAAACTTTAGTTTTGTTTTCAATGTTTTTTAAGTTTATTCCATAGCTTCATTATATACAGAATAGGGCAACATAGAAGAATCTGGCATCACAGATAGATAAGTAAGCACACTGCACATGCGCGAAAACTTGACGCACGCGTAGTATCGCGCTCCTAGTAGTTATGTTTCATAGAAAAAAAAAACATTACCTATATTTTGATGTGTTAAATTGATAGTTATAACCTTATATTGTTTATTGAGACTTGCAGCTCCTGATTTATTACATTTTATATATTTTCTCATGTCCCAAATAAGCACAACAGAGTATCCGTTTTACATATAAATTAATAAAATATATGATCAAAGTACAATTCTATTTTACATGGACATTTTTTGACATCGTATTCGAGATTATTTATGAAAAATATACAGCACAAGATTTAAAAAATCACGCGTACAAATAACACTACAGATTTATTATCATTTATGTAGTATAAAACAAAGTCCCATACCCCGTCTGTTTGTTCGCGATAAACTCAAAAACTACTGAACGGATTTTCAAGCAGTTTTCACCAGTAGATAAATTGATTCATGAGGTAGGTTTGCGTATATCATTTGTCAAGAATTTTTGCATAAACAGGGCGGGACAACGTCCGTCGGGCCCGCTAGTTATAGATGCAATTCCGATTTTATCAGTGCTTCCGAATTAGTACACTAATAAAGAAGAATACTTCTGAACTAAAAGTGCAAGGTATAAACAGAAGTATGTTTCGTTGCTATAATCATACATCGAATGTAGACCTCAGATGGAGGGTATCTAAGAAGTAGTTTTTATAGAGGATTAAAGTACCACACAGTTAGAATTTTGTATGTTGGCTTATAAACGAGGTAATAATATACATGTTTTCTCATTGCAGATGCCCGATAAAATAATTTATATTTCTTTTATATAATGATAGCAATCATATAACATGCATACACGTAATTAAACTGTTTAGTTTACTAGCTACGTTCATATGTACTTTGTAATAACGTAATTTACTTGAGTTTGTTCCGTGACACAATGTACAAGGTAGGAAGGTAGAAACTAATTCTGACTTGCATCATTTGTTATTGTTTAAAGTACAGTGTATCTTGTGATGTATTTACAAATGTCATACTAGTTTTATTTCCTTTGTTCGTATGGTTAGTTTAAACTCTCAAACTTAGCTCACCGTCCAATTTGAGAGTAATACATTACGTGGTCCTTCCCAAAAATCTAGTTGTTTAATAAAAACTTATTAAAACTTAATTACTAAAAACAATGTACGCAGCATTGGTTTGGCACATAATACTAAGATACCATATTAAAAATACAGTAGGAATAACGAATAAAAGTACCAGATGAATCAATCATAACAATTATTTAACTATAGTTTGGAATAAGGGCCTAATTCCGTAAAATTGTTAAAATACTGCGGTATTTTTCGTACCTGTTTAATCTGTCAGCCATCGTGATGTTCCTTTATTTTGTTTAAGCCTTCAGCTCTTCCCATAAATATCTTTAGCTTCTACGAGCGATTGTTGTCGCTGAATCTGAGAAAGATAAATCTAGTTCTTTGACGTCTTAGAATGAATATTTCATCTTGCTACTAATATAACACAATTGTTAGCTTAAACCGATGTACCAAGAGGTAAAGAACAATACAAATGGAAAGTCATTTGTTGTCTTTCGATCATGTATTTATTTTATTAACAAACATTGTCTTGATTTACGTCGAGACACATTTGATGCGAGTCATTTGGCTCCATATAAGAACTAATGACTTCTGAATATAGGACGTACTGGAGAAAATGAAGTAGAGAGTGCGCTCGAACACAAGCCGCGAAATAATACGGGCTAGATTAAGTAATTGAATTTAGAATAGTCTAGTCATACTCCACTGTATATATGGTATATAGTTACATATTACAATTACAAGCACTTTGTTATTGCAAAGATAGGTCTTCAGGAATATTTCAAATCAAATCACTATAATGCATTGTTGCTGATCAACTACAGCATTGCTAATCTATTCTAATATTATAAAGAGGTAAAGTTTGTGAATTTGTGACGTTGTAGGGGATAATCTCAGGAACTACTGGTCCGATCTGATAAATTCTTTCAGTGTTATATAGCTCATTGATCATATCATCACGCTAATACCAATAAGAGCGGAGCACTAATGAAGAATGTTTTAAAATCGTTTTTTTCCTCTTGAGAGCTTCCGCTGTATGCTAGCGTTAGCCCAAAGTAACTATTCCACGTGGACGAAGTCGCGGGCAGATGCTAGTAGACAATAATATGAAATGTATAATATTAAGTATGATGTACCAGACCTACACCATATGTGATGATTTTTATTATTTTGTTCTAGCAACAAAAGTTCGGTTGCGGTGATTACGAACCGCCGGCGAAACTGCAGTGCGGTGTTGGAGGCGGGGGTGTCCCCGGCGAAGCACTCACTAAGTTCTCTGTCGAGATAGTCCAGCAGTTGGAATTTACTACCTCCGCTGCTGATTCGCAACCGCAACAAATATCCACCAACGTAACAGTGAAAGCACTCGCTAACGCTGTGAAAACATCTAGTTCCCCTCCTCCGCAACCACCACCGAGAGTATCCACACCGTTGGACTGTGAACGAGAGTGCAAGGCTGAATGCAAGTCCGAAATTGCAGACGATGAATTCGTAGGTCTTGACGAATGTGCAGCGGCTTTAGAACGCGACGCCGCCTCAGCGTTTCCAGGGCTGGCTGATCTCATTGGAGAGGACGACGGTGATGATACTTTTGAGGACCTAATCACTGAGATATCGGAATACCCTGAGTTTATGAAGGATTTTGATTTGGATGGTGGGAAATATAATGGTGCGGGACTCGGATTTGAGTCGCCGGAGGGTGAATCAGCTCCGAGATCGTACGGAGGCAGTGAGATGTCACCGGCTGCGCAAACGTTGAAACACATGGCGGAGCAACACCAGCAGGCGGCGGGCGGTGACTGGCCTCGATACCGCGGGTACGGGTACAGACCTCGAGCTGCGCCGCCTCCCATCGAGCACTTGCACATGACGCAGCAGCAGCAGCTGCACTTAACACAACCACACCACAACCTACAGGTATGTCGTTATTTTTATACTTGATTTAAAAAAATAAATATTTAAGGGCTATTATGGCTCTATCAGCCCCATACTCATCAAGTCCAAGTACAAGTAGTCATCCATTTGATTTACATTTATGGAAAGTTCACAGACCGGTTTTTTCTGAAATAATTAAATCTGTACCAATAATTAATAATACTAACCTATGGGTCAATGTCCTATTGGTAAAAGGATTTTCTTGAGGGATGGCACAGTTTTAATCGGTGTAGCAAGTATGGCAATAACTCACAACGTATCGATATTTAAACTTAAAGGCATTTATAGTTCCGTTGTTTACAGTTTTATACTATAATAGTACAAGAACATCTTTTAGCCATTCAGGATTCACAATGTATTCATTAAATATCTACCAATAGTGCTACCATAGTAATTAAACTGAAATAAGAAAATAAATGTACGAAAATTTTACAATATTCGCGGGTAAACTGATAAGGCGCAAGCGAGAAAAATTGTCACATTTCCTTTGATCATCATACCGTTTCACCACTACAATACGCAAACCCATTACCGTTAAATAAATATATATATAATATAAATCCGTGTCTGGCGTTATAAATTGTTGTATCCGTTTGCACTGCAAATGACGTATTTATGATATGCAAATTGGGCATGTCGAGTAATTAAATCAATATTTCTTGACTTGTTAAATTCTCATACCATAATATGGCGTTTTTTTATGCAAATTAACCGAATGTTGTCTTATTTGCTAAAAGAAACTTGTTATGTAGATTATTTCATTATAACTTACGTTAACATAAGGTTTTCTGTACCCGTTCTTAGTTTTTTATATTGCATACTCGACTGCGATAGTCTAAGTGAGAACTAAGGCGCCGCGCTGTGCCATGTCGCATTTCATACTGCTTGTTAATATCAATATATTTTGTATTGTTCTTTTGAAAAATTTAAGGAATGTTTTCAACAGAGAACCGTGTACATATACTCAATTGCTTTTTGTAATTATTGAGTATATTGTTATTAAGCAATTGGTGACGAGAGAAAATATAAAAAAAAACATGGAGTCTGGCGCAGTATCGACCGGGGAGGGCGTGCGCGCGCTGCCACCCGCCTTCACATGTTTAGTTGCGAGGCAACAGTGACGTCTTCTATAGCCGTAGTACCTTATGTATAATATTACCCGACGCTAGTAACAGCATCATACTTATTTATTTTATTATTATTACTATGCATCGATTAACATATAACGTCCGTTGCGATTCATATTAGTAGTTCGTAATGAAAATAGTTCCCAAAGTCGTGATGAAATTTGACGTTTATAAAAACATCTAATGACACATTTGAAGCCAATAACAACAATAATAATTGTAATGTTTCTAATTTTATAAAAGTATTTATTATCAAAATTATTATTATACAGATATGATACATTACAAGCAGTTAAATAGTTACCGAAAAGTATTCTCAAACATTTGAAAATTTTGCAAACTAGTGGCAGAGACCGGCGCATCATCGTCACGTCGCTTTGTGTATACCTGCATAGCATACTCTTTTTAAGTGGTATTAACATATTAATATATTTACCTATATATATGTAATCTATATCTATTCTATACATATAATGAAAATGAAGTGTCTGTATGTAATATCAATTTTTTTTTACTGATTGTGTACGAAAGTATACACGCTACTGATAACAAAAATGCAATTTTTAAAATTTTTATCTGCATGTCTGTCTGTCTGTCTGTTCAGGGTAATCTCCGAAACGGCTGGACCGATTTTGACGGGAATTTCACGAACAGATAGCGGACATCATATCAAGTAATTTAGTCTATTTTAATTTAGACTAGCTGTTAATCGTGGCTTCGCCTGCAGTACTATCTTCAAAACGGTTCGACTGATCTTCACGAAACTTTCCCTGGCAGATAGCTAGCCTTATAAAAAATAATTCAAGCAATTTTAGTTTATACTAGCTGTTAACTGTGACTTCGCCCGCAATGCTATCTCCAAAACGGTTCGGTTGTTCTTCACATAACTTTCACTAGCAGATAGCTGATCTTATAAAAAGTAATTCAAGCTATTTTGGTTTATACTAGCTGTTAATCGTGGCTTCGCCCGCAATGCCAAAACAGTTAGACCAGTTTTCACGAGACTTTCACTGGCAGATAGCTGACTTTACAAAAAGTAATTTAAGCAATTTTAGTTTATACTAGCTGTTAATCGTGGCTTCGCCCACAGTGCTTTCTCCAAAACAGTTAGACCGATTTTTACGGGGTTTTCACCAGCAGATAGCGGACCTTATGAAAAGTAATTTAATTTATTTTAATTTAGATTAGCTGTTAATCGTGGCTTCGCCCGCTGTGCTATCACCAAAACGGTTAGACCGATTTTCACGGGACTTTCACTGGTAAATAGCGAACCTTATAAAAAATAATTGAGGTTATTTTATTTTCGACTAGCTGTTACTCCCGTCTTTGCCTGCATGAAATTTAGCAAGATTTCAACTCATTCTTTATTTTTAATTAAAAAAACAATTATCAGCTTATTGTTTACAAGTCGACATTATAATTATTAATAACTTTAATGATATAGAGGTCTTCCTAATAAGATTTTAGATTATAAACGTATTACGTAAAGAGTTCCATAATACAATTTCTTGCGGAACAGACAAGCGTTTATTTTTGGTATAGTCAAAAAATCTTAATTATAATGGCAATGTATATTAAATGTAATGTAAATGTAAATCTTTATAGTAATATTTTAAGGTATTGTTTCATTAGTTCCTTATACAGTGTAAGTGATCACTGAGGTAGTTATATGGTGGGTTAAGGTTCCAAATATATTGCTGATGACAAACCTCATTCGACACGCTGTTAGTATTTATATATCTAATGTATTTATGTATCTAACGTTACATTTTACTGTTAGTGGCGAGCGTGTCGTACTTACAATTGTTTTTAAAGAACATTTCTATAATTGTACATAATCTCAAAATTTTATAATTCTTTAATACTATTTAAAAAAAAGCGTGCGGAGCTGCGGGTACAGCTAGTCCATTATATGGACACTTGGAAATGCATTATTTATTACTCTGTGTCTAGGTATGCACCACAGTACTTATTCGAGTATGGTTGATCTATCTCATAGATCGTATCGCATTATATTTTCAATATTACATTAGTCAAATTCAGTGCATTGTATTTGATTGGATGGTGGGTAGAGTCTTTTCTTTTCTCACCTAGGTAGCAAGCTACCTAGGAAAATCTATCGCCAAGCTGATATATGTGTATTCCGGCAGATGTACTTGAGAGTTATCTGAAGTCCTCCACATTTAGGTTTAGCCTGTTTACCATCTTGGATAAACATCTTCTTTTAACATCAGGTGAAATTGCGGGCAAACTATAAAACCTATAAAAAAGTATTTATAAAGTTACTATTTGAAAGTTTCGTCAGGGTATAGGGTATATATATTCGAAACTCATACAACTTTTGTAATAATGTAAAAGTCATTGTCTATTATATTGGTATTACATTGATCGTACTTCTTTCACGAGATGTCACTTGATCAAAATATGAATAAAAATACATATGCTCCCGTCCCGATAGCTTCCTGTACTGGACACAAGCCCACCACGTGTCTCCTATGTAATGTGCTTTGTTTTTTTTTGTTAATATAGCTTCTATAAAAATAGTACGTCTCCATAGCACCGCCTTTACGATTGTTTCAGTACTGGGTTTTGGCTTTGAAAAGTTTTTCAAAGTAAGCATTTTGTGGTTTCTTCAGTATAGAAGTTAGAGAAAACTCTGAAAGTCGTTGAAAGTAAATTTAATTTACAGTTGGGATATTTTAAAATTTTTCTTTTTTTTAAGTGTAGGTAAATAGGTTTGTTGTTTAGATATATTTTCAACAAGTCTTTTAAATATAGTACGATGTTTATTAGTAACATGGTATATATTTCAGAATGATTTTCTTCGAAAGGGAGTAGTACCAAGTGGGCGTTCGTGACGTACTTGATATCATAGGAGGCAAACGAACAGGTGGGTCAACGAACAAGTGATCACCACCGTCCATAGACCATAGACCACCGTGCAACACCAGGGGCGTCACAAGTGCGTTGCCAGCCTGTGTGGGGGGGGGGGGAGGAAGGGAAGGGAAAGTGGAAAGGGAGGGGAGGTGGGTCTCCGGCGCTCTCACTGACCGAACGAAACGCAACAATGCAAGCACTGTTACTTCACGTCGGTTTTCTATGAGAGGGTGGTACTACCTCGGGCGAGCCGACCCATTCATGCTGAAACCAGTAATAGCTTCAGCGTGGCTCTACCACCTACAAAAATTGCTTGCTTTTTGCTTGTTTTTTATTCATAGATATTTTATTACTCATGAATATCAGTTTAAAAACTCTTTCATATTAAACTGATTCCAGTCATAATTTTAATACATCAAGTCTTTACTTTGTACTTAAATTTAAGTACTATTAATTCGATACACTACTAACTGTTGATCGTGACTTCATCCGCGTTACATTTCAATATAGAATTTAATAAAATATAGTCTAGCGTCAGTGTTGTACATCGAATGATATAAAAAAACAACATGAAATAAAACTTAAGTGTCCCACTTTTCGTGGTAATCGATTCAACGGTGGTGACGATCTATCAATGATGATCGTTTGTAGATACACCAACATCCAGTTTTATATATTTAGATGTGGTTTCACGAAACAATTTTAATTATTCTAATACAGCACTTACAAACCCAGCATCAAAATGTTTACTGAATATATGTACCTTTATAAAAAAAATGTGCTAATGTATTAGCTCGTGGGTTCGCTCCTAGTTAACAATTGATTGACTTTTGTGTCATATATGTGTTTATACGAGTATATACGAGGTGTTTTCAAAATAGTCCCCATTCGATATTATGCACTTATGCCAGCGCTTCTTCCAATCATCGAAACACTTCTCAAACTCGATTTTTGGTATAGCCTTTAGCTCTTTCAACGATGCGCTTTTAATGTCATCTATGCTTGTAAAACGATGGCCCTTTCAGGTTCTCTTTCTTTTTAGAAATAGTAAAAATTCACACGGAGCTGTTTCTGGCGAATATGGAGGCTGGGGCATCGTTACAGTATTGTTTTTGGTCAAGAGTTCACGAATAAGCAACGAACTGAAGCAACAAATTTTGCTGACACGCGTTTCATAGCCAAAAAATTCGAAAAAATTCCATGGCATGAGCCAATCGATATGCCAACATCATCAACGACTTCTCTGATTGTGGTTGTGGATGTGCTGGGCCGTCCGGAGCGCTCGTCATCTTCAACGTCTTCACGGTCATCTTGGAAACACTTATACCACTTGTAAACTCTTGTTTTACTCATAACAGACTCACCATAGGCCTTTTTTGTTAATATTTCACACACTTTGATTTCATTTTTTACGCAAAAATTCAAAACTCTTTTAAAAAACGAAATTCGCCAAGCTCGTAAAAACACGTCTAACCTTAGCGGCTGCTACGCGGCTGATACAGACAAAGTAAGCAATGAATACAGCTGAAAATTTTATCCTACTTCAGGGGCATGAATATCAACTCTCCAAACCCGCGAAATTTTAAAATTCCCGTTAGTTTCTGAACACACCTCGTACATATGTATGTATATGAGTTGACATAAGGCAAGCTATGCTTAGTTTGGAATTAAATATCGGTGTGTGAAATTGTGTCATCCTTTAAAAAAGAATAAAATTTATTTTAATTTCCATATTAAACGCCTGACTGTAATTAATTGACTACTGATTGTTCCGTGTTCAAAATATGATCATAATTCATAATTTTTTTCATACATTATTATTGCATTTTTTTGCTGAATTGTGTAAAAATACTATAGATTGGTAAGGATTATGAAGAATAGAGACTTATAAATAAAAGGTTTGACATATGGATGATAAGGAAAATATAACTGAAAATAATTAATTGATTACACTAAAGCTCGTCAAACTAAAAAAAAGTGGCAGAAGGACTGCCGACAGGAGTGAAAACTCAAAACAATGGAATTTGAACTGTGTTCTCTTTTGAATTTTTAGATTAATTATAGTGTGAATTATTATTAAATTTCATCATTTGTAAATTTAAATTACTATCATTAGTCTCTGTTTCTCTTTAATTGGCACTCCGAATAATAATTACATAATTTTTAATACAGTTTGTTAATTCATCAAACATATTATGTGTTGTACCTACAATCTCAATACAAAATATCAATATTAGATGTATATAGGCTCTTATACTACGCGTCCCTAGTCTGACGCAAAACGCGCAAGCTCAATACGGTCCGTCACGTTTACTGGCATGTCATGACGCGAAATTATAAATCTATCTCCGGCAAAAAACAAAACCGCTCAACGCGCCTAAAGAAGTTTTTACTTCAACATCGGTTGACTAACCGAAGAGAACATTGTACTGAACTGTTTTATTTTGCCTATGTGAAAATAGATTTTTATTAAACATGTGTTAAATTATAAAGAAGTAATTATCATGATGATAGGTTATCAAATGAGTAAGACGGTTGTGTGAAATTTTATATTAATTATTTGATGTATTAGGGGTAGAGATAAATTCAACACTTTATAAGAAAGATAAGGATTTACAGGCAATGTGGGTGGTTCGAGTTCGAATATAGTGGGCGTTCAGGGTGGCAAGCTGTACGGTCGATGTCTCCCTAGACCACCCCACATCGTACCAATTACATTTCAATACAGTGAGCTATATATAAGCTGTAAATAACTTATTTTCATAAACGCACGAGTATTGTGAAGTTACGTATTTAGTAAATAGAATTAATTGTGAAAAGGTTAAAATGAACCGGGATTTTACGTTTGAAATATTGGTGTGGAAGAATATTAATTGTGTAAGTACTAATAAGGAAAATTGCCTTTGAAATCGTGCTTAATCTCTATTAGCGAAAACAAAGCAGTTTGTTAACGCGTAAAGTACGTACCTATATGTCTTACGTCAGATGTCATTTATGATCAACAGCAAAATCAGACTTGTGAGCTTACAGCCGTTTAATATTATACTTATGGTTCTTTTCGATCATCTCGAAAAATACGTACATATATAAGAAGCCACGTTGCAATTATTATAGTTTTTTACAAGTTATAAGTTACGAGCAGCCGCATCGTTGTATGTTATCGCTTTTGTATCTTTGTAAAGGGTTATTTATATAAGATATATATTTAATTTGAAAAAAACTATGAAACACGTCATTTATGTATTTTAACTGAATTGCTAAAATGTCAATTTTCATATATCTAAGTTCAAAAATGACGAATTTACATCTACTATACACTACCTTAGAGATTGAAGTTCAACAGTTTTAAACAATTTACAATGTAAAAGGGGCACGAATGCAAATTTCCAGGACCCTACACCCAATAGTTTGGATTATGCATTGATGTGTCAGTTAGTCAGTCATTTTTTAAATATATACTAGCTTCTACCCGCGACTTCGTCCGTGTATATTAGTTACATTGGGCTAACGCTAATTTTAACTCGCGATTTCGTTTACGTAGAAGGTGAAAATATTTTTAAATAATACGTACGCTAACCCAGATTTTGAAACATTCTCCGTTGGTGCTCCGCACCTATTGGTGTTAGCATGATGATATACAGCCTATACCTTCCTTGATAAAGGAGATACCTGACACTGAAAGAATTTTTCAAATCGGACCAGTAGTTCCTGAAATTAGCGCGTTCAAGCGAACAAACTCTTCATCTTTATAATATTAGTATATGTAGATATAAAAAAAGTATTAGACCTACGAAAACATGAATATATATGAAGAACATTGAATATTATTATATGAAATTCTTAAACTCACAACAATGTATAACTCTAAAATTATATTGTTTAATATAACTTATTTAAGTTACTCGTTCTCTACCTGAGACCGTTGACAATCCTTGAGATATTCTTAAAAAACGATATAGTGTTGGGTAACAAAAGTGCCGTTAGATCGTCCGCGTCTGGTTTAACAATACTAGGCATACGAGTTAGCGGGTTTAGCGCTATGTAGGACGCACTCTCATCAACGTAAATGAATATTTTCTGTTCTTTAAAACTGGCTCCTACCAGCGAATGTGTCTCTGTTCTGAGTTGCTTTGAACTTTCTTTACAACTTTCTGCATATATAAATATTTATATTGCATAACCTTTATATAGTAATTGTTATTATGTAAAATGTCACGTTAACAAAGTGAATTCATGATGATAAGAAACCGACAATTTCTAAAAGTATATGATAGGAATGAAGTACGTGTAACAATGTCAAAGGATGATGACGATCCGGACGGTTGCAGCGCAACGCTCTATATAGTCCAGGATCCACGGTCCATTTTTGCACTTGATTACTATCAAAATAATTTTCCGTGTGTAGCTTCGTTTCGATGAGACGCCCGACAATTTCCTGTGCGAAAAGTCTCGATTGTGGTAGCTAACAAAGGTAATAAGGATAAAATATGTCGATTTGATGATTCTCAAAAATTTATTACTAACTGGGGTTTTTTTTTTGTTAAATCTCAAGATAATTATCTAAATTATTTGAAAAAATATTTGTCCTACAAAATGTATGGTTTGATCAAAGAGTTCCCTCCTTCCAACATGTATCGATAATGACGTCACCAAAAATGATTACTAACCAGCTGATTTTTTATTTTTTATTAAAAAAGAAGAGCTTCATTATTTTGCATATCAAGATCACTAGCTTTTGCTCGCGACTTCGCTTGCGTTCATTTAGATCGGTGACAGCACATATTTCGAGTTTATTATACGTGTATAGGTGCCTTATATCCCTTTCAGGGGACAATGTGTATGTAAAATCTCATGATGATTGATTTCCAAACGGAATTAAGAAAGTACCAATTTCTTTTGAAGTAAATCTTCTTATAGGAGGGCTTTGAAATTCTGATTCGCAAAATTTCGTCTCACGAAAAGTGTTGGGGGTAAACACTGTGTCGAGTAACGTGTTGAAAACACCGGTTCTCGTCCGATCACCGAAGTTAAGCAACGTTGGGAAAGGTCGTTAGTCAACCAAGTACTGTGACCAGTGACAGCCTAGGAACGCCGCGTGACGTTGGATTTTGTTATATTTTTTTAATTAACAACTTTCCTTATAATAAAAAACTTTATTATATGCCCTGTTTTTTTTTATTGTTACACAATATAATAATAATCCATCGTTTAAACATCGAAATCAATAGTGTTACATAAACAGCTCAGAAAGTAGTTTTTGATATCATTTACTGATGATATAATGAAATATTATACTCAGAATGCTAAAATACAGTTTCACGGGGCCTCAATCGATGACTTTTATACGATATTTGTTTAGTGATTAAGTTGGATAGACACCTGTTTTATTATAAATAATATAGTTTTAAAAGATGCGATAAACCTGTTAACACAGAATTCCGCCTAGAATATCTACTTACATACATAACTACATAATATAGCGATATTTATATATGTATGTATATTATATATGTATGAATATTATATACGTATATTATAATGTACTTAACGTTTATATAACATTGATAAGGTTTCTTGGCTTACATAATTATCTACATAATGTCATATAAGTTCAAAGTCCTTTTTTCGTACAACCAATATCTAATATTCGTTTGAATGCATTGATAAATGTCTAGACTGGCTAGTTTTTTTATATTATAGGAGGCAAACGAACAGGTGGGTCACCTGATTTTAACTGATCACCACCGTCCATAGACACTTGCAACACCAGAAGAGTCGTAAGTGTGTTGCCACCATGTGTCTGGGGGAGGGGGAGTATGGAAGGGCGGAGGGAGAGTGAGGGAAGGGAAGGGGTGGTGGGTCTAGTCCTGTAGAATGTAGTTTGTTTTTTTTTATATCATAGGAGGTAGACGAACAGGTGAGTTACCTCCCGCTGTCCATAGACATTAGCAACACCAGGGGAGTCACAAGTGCGTTGCCGGCCTGTGTTTGAGAGAGTGGGAGAGGAGGAGGGCCTAGTCTAAATAGTATTCTACCTATATTTGAAGACGTCAGCATGGAAGTCATTTAGATAGAGATTTCCTCAGTTTTGTTATTTTTTGCGTTAGTTAGATGAATTTTACACATTACAGTAGCTAGTAGGCCTTGTATTATTGTTACGACTTTAGCCCCTGATGTGAAATATTTTGTCTTGTAACTAGCTGCCCGTACCTATAATATGAAAAAGTGGACACTTCTATACTAATAGCCTCAATATGTAAGGGCTGTCAACAAAATAAATAAAATTATTACAAGAGTAATTTATATTGCTTAGGAATCCAGAAATATGTCACATGGAGCATGTGCTATGTTAAGTTTTCAGGAGAAAAAAACTTCTATTGCTTCATTATAACAGTTATTAAATGTGATTGAAAAAGAATTTTCGGCCTTTGTATGTGATCTTTCGTAATACTCAAATAGGTACTTTTTCAATTCCATTCGTGGATGGATGATATTTTTTGCGTTATAAACTATATTTATTTCCGCCGCACCGAGGAAAACGCAGCTACCAGTTATAACTTACAAATTACCTTCAAAGCAAAAAAACCCATTATAGGGAGTTGTTGGTACATAGTTATAAAATGTCGAAAACATTGAAAGATTCTATACAGTGTGATCAACGGTCGTAAAGGAACCGGTTTATGTTGAATTGTGTGATTGTCGGTTGACAGGTGTCGGCGGCGCAGCATTTGCAGGTGAGCGGCGCGGGGGGCGGCGGACACGTCTCAGTGGCGGCTCAACAGGGCATGTACGCCAACTTTCAGCACCAGGGAACCCCATCGCCACAGCATCACCAAAGTAAGTGGTAAAATTTTAATTAAGTAATATTAATTATTAAATTTCAAGTTGAAAATCTTTCGCCAAGCACCTATGGATGTGTTCCGGCAGCTGCACTTGAGGCTCCTTTTGGGTTAAGCGTGCCTACATTGGACCATATGATCATTTAAAATCAGGTAATATGATGTTCAAACGCTATAACCTATAAAGTAAAAAAAAATGATTACAATATAATGAAGAACAGTTCACTCGTTACATTTCAAAATTAGCAAGTCCAATTTTAGTCTCTCCTATGAGATCTTTAATTTTATAAAGTTTTTCAGTCTTTATTCACCCGTCACCGTGAACGAAGTCCAATTTTTGCCGTTCATAAGTTTTTTAGTTATATTTTATGATATTCAAATTTTACGTGTTTATAATATGTAGATTTATAAATAAAACTTTAAATCTTATTAACGACTAAAATTGGATTAGGCTCATTTTGTAAATGTAACGGCTCAATCGTAAAAACCAAACAAAGTTTACCAGATACCAGTTTCCTTGTTCTTTCATTTGTAACATTGTCAATTAGTGTGACCACCGTTTTCGTAATTGTTGTTTCATACTCAGTGATATAGGCATTCATAGTTCAGCATTTGTCGGTAAAATTAGATTCTCGTCAACTAGCAAATCAGTCATTCGTAACGTTTCAATAGGAGAGATATTATTTAAAATTTTCAATTTATGGTCGGATATTAATCCATAAATCTGTAAATTAAAAGTGTTGGCTCCAATCTGATAATGAATTTGAATTCTGTAACTGAAAGGTAAATGTTCTACTAAACGGGTCTGTAGAGCAACTAAAATAAATAATTGCAATCTATATAAATAAAAATCAATTATTAAAGATATGTATGTATTTAAGTGCATAATTTTAGAATAGTTGCAACTATTTGGAAATATCTTTTTTTTATTATTGTCAGGACGACGTTTGCATGACAGAAAATGTTTGAAAAATTACTAGGGAAAAGTGAAAATTTTGGGTTAAAAATTTTTCACATAGATAAGTAGGCTAGTGTGTAAGAAAGAAGACAGAAAGAAGAACTTCGCGTTTTAGGCGGGTTAGTTATGTGTATATTTTATTCATAATCTTGGTTTTTTAACTCTGTATGTTGTAAGATTGGTGTTGTTTTACGTAATATAGTTCGGTTATTGTGCATAAGTGAAGTAGATAGGAAAAAATACCACGGAGCATGAATTCTGAGATGCCACAAAAACTATGGAAAGTTCTAACAAGGGAGCCAACTTTTTTTTTCTCTCTCGAACTGACTACGCTATTGACCTGGCAAGGTCTTTACAGCTTCACCGGAATACATAAGGGAGCCACCATCCTGTTAGAATATTGAAAATATCACAAGACGCTTATACCAATATCAGTACCTACTTGACAATGGCAGTAATAATTTAACAGATTGATTGCCCAAAAAAGAAAAAGGAAGGAGAAGAACTTAAATATTTACAGAATGCGTTGAATTATTCAGTTACCATTTTCTCAATTACTTAGTCGTACTGTAAGTTTTGGCCTTATTTTCTAGTTTAGTACACCTATGTACCTAGTAAGCCAGTGCGGGCAGTTAGTATATAATAATTTACAGGGGTGTAAACTAGACGAATCTAAATAAGTATTAGGTAATTTTTAGTTATAGCCAGTATATAGTTATCTATTTAAAATAGTCTTATAAAAGCAGTGGGAAAATTTATTGAATGGAAAATAAATTTTATACAAGCAATATTGTATGGATATACCAGGTGAAAGGTTAAACACTCGCAGTATTCTAGGATATAATATTTCATGGTCACATTTAACATACAAAATAATAATATCAAAACAAATATTAATAAAGAACAAAGAGATCCTAAGTTAAAGTTTGTTCTAAGACTTTCAAAAGTATAAACACAAACGTAATAAACCTAGGTGCAATGACCGGTGCCGAAAGCTCAAACGGGTGACCCAGAGTTAATAACCTTCAATAATAAAACGGACAATAAACTCTTTTGTTTTGTTCATGCCGTTCCCACGTTCATTTTCATGTGAAAGTGAAATCACCCGACGGTCATTGACACTGTGTCTTAACATAAACGCGTAGACGATTGCGTATAATTTTTGAATTTTTCTAGATAATTAGGTCAATTATTAAGCACCAATTTTATTAATTGATTTAGGGTGAGAATCGAGTGCAGCGTATCCTCCATAAATATTGCTACTGACTACTCTTTCAGCCTGTATAATATGAGTCGTTACATTTCAAAATGAGCTAAATTCAATTTTAATCGACGATATAACATGTTTTTTTTAAGATTTCTAGTTTTTAAACACCGAGAACGAAGTTCAATTTTCGCCGTCCATAAGGTTTTTAGTTCTTTTATTATGATCTTCATATTTTACATGTACAAAATTTGAATTTCTTGAAAAATAATGTAAAATATTACGAAGGGCTAAAATTATATTTAGTTCACTTTGAAATGTAACGACTCATATAAAAGTTTACTCAAAATACTGTGTATACCAAATACGTTTTTATATAAGATCACACATTGAAAAGTATAATAATACCCTACTTTCTTTTTATATAATATGTATCTATTATACGGATAAACCTATACGGAAGATATTCTCCTAATGATATTGAAATGCGTAACAAAATTCGTTGCGTAGTGTAAAAGAATTAAGGGAACACAGACCGATGTGGATAACGATTTTGTTTCATAACATTTATTAATTTTACTTAGCAATGAACATATACAAGATATAACAATTACTATAGAGGCACGCATACTCGTGTCGCATACGAGGTTAGACATAATACCAGTAGTAAAGCGATATGGTAAATATTAGTAACCAAATGGGCCACAATCATGTATATGGCGGTAAATACCTATCAGTGACTGTTTTGTCTTTGGTCGCCTTTCGAAATCAGCCATTGTACATTCAATTGCTGTGAAGTATGCAGGTCAGCATGGTAATGGTGACTTTCGGCAAAGCAGATCTCTCGGTGAACTTCATGATTTATGGCTTGCATTGTGCAATACTGTTAAGTACAGCCGACAGTTTGTCGAGCTATAATAAAAGAAGTTATATTGCATATGATTTATCATAAAATTTATGTTGTATCTCTTTGTTTATATTGTGTTGTCCATTTTATGCCCTAACCACCCCTGAATTTCGCCGGAAAGAAAATACTGTCACCAATAATAACGCCCTTCGTATCAACCACGTAATTGTGATGTTCATTTGGATGTGCATTAGGCTGATTTTAAAAGAATGACTAATTTTTTTTCAAAACCTGCACTGAGATATCTTCGGGACGTTTAAATAAATAAAAAATTATAACCTGTGAATTTAGATCTACAATTATGAAATTGTTACACGAGAGTTTCTTATGTGCATTAGGTGAGCATTAATATTTTTTAATTTATCTCTTAAAGGGCTTAAAGATACAACGATTGCAAAAATGTTGCTGATGGGAAATCCCATCGGGCACACAACTAGGTAATTATAAATACCAAAGTGATGTCCAGTGTACAAATACATGAGTTACGATAAACGTGAGTAAATTTGTAATAATTCAGACTCATGATACGCTAAAATAATTATTAAATTCCAACCGGTTATTTTTAAACGATAATTATATTGAACGGCTTGATAATACACGTCTACAAAAATATTTATATGTGTGTGTCCTCATGTCAAGGGCATTTGTTATGCGAACATCCTCTAATTTTAAAGTGAATTGAAACAAAACAACCAGATAAAAATCAGTTCAAATATATGCGATGTTATACAAATATAGAATCATATGATGGATATTAATTAGTTGCGATGAAAGTAGTTGAATTCATCAATGATATTGCAACTATATAGATACGTCATAAGCGCTTCGACAGCGCCTTGTTAAAACTTGGCTAGCTAGCTTATTTTTGACGACTGTCCCGTCAATCCGCCCGTATCTAAGCAACATATAACTATTTCTTTGACATCACCGATATTTAGAGTATGCCATTTTATTTCCACATCTTATCTAAGACAGTGTGGCGTTACAATATTACTTTACGTATGTGTGCGTTATCATGCCTTTTATTTTGTCAAAAATCATGCAGGTAACGTATCGTTAGTTATAATATCATTGGAATTAATAAGATCAGAGTAACAGCGTCTTTGTGTTGTTGCATTAAGTGATATCACACGTGTTTAAATAAATTTGTTGGTCGCGCGCGTCGAGAGTGTATGTAGGTGGGCGGTCGGTATAGTGGCATGGCGCGGTGCGGCTCGGGCCCGCGTCCGAGGTTGACGATCTGCGAGAATGCGCCAAGTCGCGCACCTCCGATGACGGTGACATTAGGTTGACGAGTTTATTGTATCTTGTTACAAATGCATCGTATATCTCGATCGACCGAATTTCGCAAAGTAAACATGTTCGTTTCGACATCGCAATGGTTTTGCAAATCGGAAGATTTATTATACGTCGCATTCATTAATTCACTTAATTTCATATGCTAAGATTATATTACGTTATACACTGTACCGCGACCGTATGTACGCAATACGATTATCAAGTTTATTAAAATTTACATTTTAAATTGTTAAAACATGTATGTATAATTTCCAGCAAATTTCTCTTAACTAAATGAAACTGAAAGAAATAAGAATATTCCATATTTTGATTAACTGTAAGCGAACATAATACAGAATCATTAGTTTTTTTATTAGTAATTATAGATATAATTTAGAATATATACAAATAATTTTCAGACTCAAAAACAAGTAATAGATTTTAAATCGAGTCCTCAAATTACGAGTCAAACTCTTAAGCTAACAAAGCGACACTGAACTGAGATAGACTTTCACTTTCCGTCAATTTCGTTCAGAAGACACTGTTAATAATACGGTGTTGTGGAGCCATCTGTGCTCAATATTTTAATCGATGTTACGTGTTCCTCCAACCTTGTCAAACATGGTTTTGTCGTGTTGAGTAGAAAATTTATACATTTTTGCATATAAACATATTATCTTCCTTTATTGTTTATATAAAAATCTCATTTTTCAACGAACCGGCTTCATTATATACTAAGTGACACCCGCGACTTCCTTTGCTTTATTTTATTATCTTAATATTATATTTTATGTACTGAGGGAAGAACATTGGAGTAATATTGTAAACAAAAATATGCTTTGATTACGAAATATCTTTATTTGTCTTTATCATTGTTTATGTTATCTGTTTACCTCCCCTCTCTTGCGCATTCGCATCACACCGCTTGCCCCGTTTCAATATTTTTTTATTCCATGCAGACATCGTAATATTTTTTATATATAAGGACTAAGTGTTTAAGAAATAAAATTAAAACAAACTTGATCGAAATCTTTCGAATAGTTTTTGCGTGATGCGCGCATAACAGCAGTCCTCTGTCATTTTATTTATATGTATTACATAGTATTAAACAAAGTCCCCTACCGCGTCTGTCTGTTTGTCTGTTCGCGATAAGCTCAAAAACTACTGAACGGATTTCCATGTGGTTTTCACCAGTGGATAAAGTGATCCATGAGGAAGGCTTTGGTATATAATTTGTCAAGGATTTTTTTTTATAATCAGGGCGGCACTCCGTCTGCCGGGCCCGCTAGTACTCGTATATAGGTATAAATCGTAGACTAAATCTGATTATCACTTCATAAACATTCCCATACAGTTTTCTATGCTAAAACTGTTTCTTTGTTTAGTATCAAGCTTTGTCTGTAATAAGTAGCACCTTTTACTTATTTTATTTTTAATTATTTATCGTGGCACGCCAAAGTAATGGCGTTGTGCCTAATAGTGCAATTAAAAAAACAAAGACAAACGGAGACCCCTTTAAACCGATCACCGATCACCGCTGTCATGCCGTTTTGTAAGCCTCTCAGATGTTAGTAGGCACTGGCTAATATCGAAATGCGACAAAGTAAAGAGATCAGTCTGGTACACTCATGTGTGTGTAACCTTAGGTGGGGAGACGCGTGATCGCGCTGGTATTCATCGCGTAATCTGAGGTACAACCCGCGTGGAGAAGGTACACACGTAAATCCCAGAAGGCGACACGTCGTATGTTACTGCGGCAGTAGTTGCACTTTCTATATACTAATCGTAATCTAGCCGGACGCAAATGTCCAGTGCCTAATCATCTAGAGAAAAAAATTTGAGACACATTTAATATTAGCCATAAAAGTCAACATTACTATTATGCCAATTCGTAACAGGTAGAATGATCGTACAGATAAGTAAAGATAAAACATTTTTAGTACCTTTTTCTTCTCTCTACCTCAACAGATTTTTTGTTTCGTATCTATTGACAAGTGTTTCAATAAGAAAATGTGGAAACTCGTACTCTTTTATGTACCATCGACCATATTATATCGATTTCCATGGGTTGAAAATTAAGACACAATGAGAGTTGTACACGTAGTACATATATCTGACGTAAAATAAAAGAAAAAAATACATACAATTATTATTATAGTGAAACATACACTTTTTAAAAAATAATGTTGGGACTTGACAAAATAATTAATTATGGTCGAATTTGGATCACTGGATGATCACACGTCCCTATTTATAGTTTTATGCTGTGACCAATAGTTCTTAAATATAAATAATGGGGTTTTATTACAGGCAGCGGGTGCGACACTTACTCAGTGTCACAGTCGCAAAGTATAAACTTTACGCAGGCCATGAGAGCGCGGCCTTCGAATGCAGCTCAACAGTCTTCAGTGCCTGGCGTTGTTCCAGCACCACTTGGTAAGATTATATTTAGTATAGCGATACATCTGATTCATTAGGATCAATACTAAATATATTATTTACGAGTTTGACGATTAGTAGTTGACATAAATATAAATTTAGAACATAAAATTAATTAGATGAAAACACTTTTATGTTTCATAGAAAAGTATTTCAGTGACGTCACTTTTTAGCATCACAGACGAGGTTTCTTTTTAAATTTAGGGTATTTTAAGATCCTAGAACGATAAATTCAGGGAATCATGATTTTGAAGATGGTAGTGCCATGCTGAAGCTGTTACTGGTTTCAGTATGAATGGGTCAGCTCGCCCGGGGTAGTACCACCCTTTCACAGAAAACCGACGTGAAGTAACAGTGCTTGCTTTGTTGCGTTTCGTTCGGTCAGTGAGAGCGCCGAAAGCCCACTTCCCTCCCCCCACTTCGAGCCTCCCTCCCCTCCCCCACTTCCTCCTTCGATCCCCCATTCCCATCCCCCAAACACAGGCTGGCAACGCACTTGCCACTCCCCTGGTGTTGCTAGTGTCTATGGGCGGCGGTGATCACTTACCATCAGGTGACCCGTCTTTTTGTTTGCCACCTATGGTATAAAAAAAATCGGATTGAAAAAAAATCAAGCAAGGCGGTTCAGAGTGCTTTGGTGCAAAAGGATACTACTTAGGACGGTACTTGCTCTGGACTTGATTATATTTTATATGTAAAGAAATAAAAACATAAGATTTCCTAAAAAAATCGATAAGGGTTATTACACATTAGAGTTTTACTTTATTTTTTATTCTCACCGCGAGACACTAAAAACAAAGCTCATACTATGTAGAGCGTTTTAATTCTAAAATTCGAATTTTAAGGAGATTTTTAGAGTAAATGCCAGATCCACCTGTGAGTTTAGTTCATATGACTTTATTATGCAATAGTCCTTATTATATTATGTAGTAGGTACAATAAACTAAGGAGAGTTTTATTGAAGAAACACGTTAAATTGAATGAAGTTAGTTCCCTGCTAACAATAATCTCTGTTTCATAATTTCCAGGCGCATGATTTTCTTGCTGCTGATTTGATTTTTGTTACAAAATAAACAAGCAAAATTCTATCCCACCGTAGGAATTTAAACAAATGCATATCAAAGTTCCAATCAAATTAGCGCGCGTAATGATGTCTAGAGAATCTGTTGAACTACATATAGCCTTTACGTAATGAAGAACCGCACAGAATATATAAAACAATAGTTATGTGAAATTTCATAGTACGTAAAAGAGTTTGTTACGTGCGTTTATAAAGTTGCCTCTATTACAAATTTGAATAAGTATTCTCACAACGTAAAAACTAAAACCTTTAGGTGTATATGATTGTTGGATATAAAAATATAACAAAGCAACTTTATAGGAAAGGCACTAAATCCTATGCATCAAAATTTATGAATTTCGTCAATTGTTCGTGGTATTATGGTTAAATTGGTACAGAATTTACAATTATAATGTAGGTTCGGAATAATCGTTCTGTTCCATTTAGAGAAATTACACCACACTAACGGTACTATTGATTTACGCAAACTTGGAAGGACTTCAAGTTAAAACTCTTTTAGAGATCAGTTCGATTTTTATATGCATTTCTTTAGAATTATTCAAATTAGTATTCTTTTCTTAATACGATTTAAACAATACTATATCCGTCTCGTTCCGCCTCACGTCTAAATGAAACGTATTAAAAGGAATGTAAACGAGATACTACCCATTTGTGGTGTATGTTATAATTTGCTATTCTATTGCCAACATTTATTTCACTGTATGGTTTGAAAACTTGTTTGTCGCGTTTTTTATAATGAGTAATGAGCTTACGGTCGCCGACGCGACGCAGGTCACGGGTTCCGTCTACAAATCGCTTATATCAATACCTCGTATACTTTGAATAAAAAATACGGACGATTGTGATACCGATATTATAATGACAATGGTTTACATCAACATTTTGTGTATGTGAAGCTATGGTGTAGAGAGTGAGTGAGGTTTTATTTTATTGTAGTTTTATATCATAACTAGCTGACCCGCGCAACTTTGTTTGCGCCAAATTGGTTATTACCGATTCCAATTATATTTCCTGACCCGAAAAATCTTAAAAAACCTAAAACCCAATTATAGCTGCACCTATTGGGTCCAATTGTGAATCTAAACTATATGTATTGGCAAGAAATGTCTTCCCGGTATCCCCGGAGTTGCGCCTCTGGTCCTCACTTCCGCGCCCCATTTACTATCATCGCAACAACGCAATAATTTTACCGGTTTATAGTTTTTATTTCCCATTATCTTCTACACTTATCGAAAAAAAAAAAAAAAAAAAAAAAAAAAAAAAAAAAAAAAAAAAAAAAAAAAAAAAAAAAAAAAAAAAAAAAAATCTCACATTTTATTTAAATGTGAGACAAAAGGAACTGATTAAATAAGAGTTTCAAAGAAAAAAGGCTAAAGTTTAATTCTCAGTAATGAAAAATGGAGTCAATTTATTTATTATATTACGTTTAAATGGAATAAAACTAACAGTATAAATGAACATAACAGGTGTCGCCGCGGCGGGCATATCGCGCGAGCAGCAAGCGAAGATGCTACAACAGCAGCAGCAACAGATGCTGCGCGCACAGCAACAGCAGATACGACCGCCGCCACCAGAGTACAAGGCTCGGTTTCTCGGCACCGCACCTGTCCCCGGAGTGGGTGGTAATGTGGGGGGCAACGTGGGGGGCATGGGCCCCGGCGTCACAAGGCGCGCACCGACTACCGCCCCGAGACCCTTCCCGCAGCATCCGCGACAGTACTCACCCGAGTGGCGGCACGTACTTATGCAGCAACAGGCCGCTTCAAGACAACAGTTTCCTCACCACCATCAAGGTATATCAACTTGTTTTTATGATAACACTTCAGCTTCCTCCCCGCCTCGTTAGGTATTAAAAACATGGCAAAGAGTCAATCGAATTTTAGATAAAAGGACTATCTACAAAAAAATCCGCATCCAATGGTCATAGTCCTACGTCGATACGTTTATTAGTATTAACGCACCAAAGGAACTGTTTTCATTAAATTTATATGATGAAAACATTGATATATAAAACCCAAGATGCACAGACAACGTCTCAAAGCCGTCCGCATAAAATAAGCGCACGATTAAGAATTGTGCGCCCATTTCAAATAGTCTCTCGTCACTCGCGTCTTTGGACTTTTTATACACGTCTTTGTAAAAACTTTAAATAATTCGCGTAAGGTTGAATTTGCAAAACCATAAGTTTATAACTTATAACTACTTAGGTATATCGGTGAGTTTTTGGGGACTGTTTTGAGCGTTACTTTTATACAAGACTGTGTATCTTGGGTTTTTATATATCAATGAATGAAAACATAAAATCAAGTACCTATCGGAATAATTTAAATTCAGATACGAAATTCATGATCGGGTGTCCTGTACCGTGGTTCACACATAAGTCAAGTTGATTATTAGTTTCGATTTTCTCAGTTCAAGCCAATACTTTTATAATGTAAATTCAGGGAGATATTGTGGCTGTATAAGGTCAGATATAAGAAAATATTTGTCTTTTAAATTACTTCGTAATGTCATATTACCCAAGTATGTTTGTATTGTGCCCGCGATATTTTCAAAATCTTACAACGAACGATCCTTACGATTTCTTTACCGATGTGGTATTTATACTTATGGAAATATTTTACAATATACAGTAATTAATATAGATATTATTCTTATATCATATAGTTAAATACAAGAACATTCTTCTTGAACATTCGTTCTTCTTGAACTTTAAGTCTGTCTTTTTTATTAAGTATTATTGTTTTATTCTTTTTTTTAAGACAGTGATTAAGGTCACTATTTTATTTTAATAATGCTGTTTGTTCTAATATCAAACTAGAGGGCCCAGCGGTGCCCGGATAATTAACAAAAAAAAACAGACAAATTATATACCTAAACCTACCTCGTGAATAACTTTATCTGCTGGTGAAAATCGCATGAAAATCCGTTTAGTAGTTTTTGAGTTTATTGCAAACCGACAGAAAGACAGACGTGACAGAGGACACTGTTTTTATAATATGTAATAATTATAACCAAGGAAGTAATTTTTGAACTTTAAACCCTAAAATGTTTCCTTAAGTAAATGTAGATAACAATAAATTGTGAAACATTTTTCTGTTTAGTATTACATCACCTGTTCAAATAAAGCATTTTGATATGTCCTACATGGTGATATTAAAATGTTGATATAATTTTAACAATTTTCTTTAGGATTCGGTATCGGTGGTATGGGAAGCAGTATGACACAGCAGCAGCAGCAGCAAATGCAAATGCAGGCTCGTCTGCAGCAGCAACAGCTCTTACAGCACCAACAGCAACGGTACAAATTCATTATATACAATTTTATACCCTCCTGATCAATAATTAATATATGTGAATAAGATATTGAGTTACATATAAATTACATGGTTCTCTTTTAATCAATGAATATTTTTTTTTATAGAGCGTCAGGTCAGCAGTCGCCAATGTCACATCTCATTATGCAGCAGAATCAAATGATGAGTGTTCAAGGCCAGGTAAAAATGATATCTAATTTTTGTACTACTTTATTTACTTCTTAATTTTTTTGTACTTGTCTTCATTGATATATATTATAGTGTGATTACTCACTTTTTTTTTCAATATTTAGTATGTTAGGAAAAATTTCAATGAAAATGAAAAGTGCTTAAAACTTATTTCCTACCTTTTTACTGTGGTTGTAATTATATAAACAGTTTTGCTATTAGGAAGATTGATAATAAACGTTATATACGTACGTTGATAATTATACCAGGTGATAGGTTATACTCTCGCAGTATTCTAGGATATGATAGTTCGCGGTCACATTTAACATATAAAATCAAATTTAGTATCAAACCAAATACTAATAAACAACTAAGAGAACCTTAGTTAAAGTTAGTTCTAAAACTTTTAAAAGTATGGAAAAGATACTTTTAAGCGTAAAAAATCACACCTAGCTTCAGTGAACAACTTTAAAGGGGCACTTTTCAAGGTTAATCATTACATGCCTGCCTATCGTGGGAATGCCGCACGGTCGAACAAAGGGAAGCGGGGCGCGGGACGCGGCCCGTGGTACGGGACTGGGCGTGATTCAATTTATTACATCATTTCGTTTTTGCGTAAATCACCTGATGTTGAGTGTATATCAGTTTTGTGTTTCTTGAGATAATTAGGTCAAATATTAAGCACCTATTTTTTTTAAATTGATTTAGAAGGAGAAGCAAGTAATGAGTATTCTTTGAGAGTATTGCATCTATTTAATCATGCTGTATATTTACAGATACCCAACATTCACATGAGCCAGTCACAGAGCATGTCCATGCAGCAAGGTGGTATGGGAGGCATGAACACACACCAGGGCAGCCCGATGCAGGGCACTCCGATGCAGGGTCAACCTGGACCGATGCACTCACAGAACTCCATGATGCCGCAGAATGGGCCAATGCAATCCCAGAACGGTAACACGACACATTCCTTCCCGTCACTCCATAACCCGTCTTCCTTCACCGGACAAACCGCAGACTTTAACTTGGACTTCCTCGATAACATGCCTTCCACGGATGCCAGCAATCTCACCGCACAGGAACTACTCAATTCCCTTGATAATTCCTTTTTAAATGATATCCTCATACTCAAATGAGCGTCACATCACACTTGACAACCCATTTTATAGTAGACTAGCATTTGGTCGTGTTTTCGGTCGTCTTAATCTATATTTGATCGATTCCCAATGACAATCTATATGTAAAATTTCATGATGATCGGTTGAGTAATTACAGCGTAATTAACAAACAAACAAACTCACATTCAACTTTACCTTATTTGATAGGACTAATTGTGACTGCGATTCCACACCCATTTTCTGTTATTATTGATTGTAATAAATAATAGTCAATCTCCGCATACCAATTTTGATGAAGAGCAGTTGAACAGTATAAAAGTTGATACTCCAGCGTCACCTAACGAGTTATTATAAAATAGATAGCATAAGAAAGTCTCCATGGATAACACACTTATGCGTGCCAATACTTTTATGGCGAAAGAATTAAACAGTATTCGAGTTTATCGATCTTAGATGTATGTATCGATTATCCAATTTTACATACATATCGATTACGTTGATCGTTTTCGAGTGAACTTGTCTTCTAAACCTTATTTATATATAAGCAAGATAAAAACTTTATAACACAATAATGTAAACAATGACCAAAGTTATTAAACAGGATTTAGTGTTGCCAAGTTTTGGCGAACAATCCTAATAGTGGCATAGTCTTTTTAATAGCTCATAATCGTTTGGACCACATTATTTGTGTACACTGGTTAATGTGAAAAATATCCACTATATAGTATTTATAATTTCTATTATAATTGTTAATTATTATTTTTGTAAATAATTACAATATTAGTTTTTAAATATCTGTTTAATATAATATCAGTATAATAGTTATTAGGACTTTGATTATTCTCTGAAACGTTTTCTTCTAAAATATCATGACTTTGAATGTAGTCGCAGAGTAGAATAGTGTATATTTATTACAGATTATTATATTATAGCTTATAAGGAAAGCACAAAAGACAATCCATATTTTTATTTACTTTTTTAATGAGTTTATTTATGTAAATGCTAAAAATTGGGGCAATAGATTTGTCTTTCAACAAGATGAAGTCTGTATTAAGTTATTTATTATATTTCGTATATCACAATAGGTATATTCTAGCGTGTATTTAACACACGTAGTAAAAGGTTTTATTGTGTTCAACCTGTCATACATTTTTTGAATGTCACTTGATTTCTTTTTTTTTACATTTTAGAAAACAATGATTGCTTAATGTATTAATCTTACGGAACAATTATGGGCTTGCTACTTACTGAACGTGAAATTGCATGACCAGTGCAACGTTATTTTAGAGGTCTTCCATAAATTATGTTACAATAATTTAATCAATTTTGAAGGCCATCCTATATTGCCACAGATGGCCATATTTATGAGACCCCTTCCTTTGGGACTACGTCATATCCTCCAGTGTATTAAAGTTAGGTATTATTAATTTAAAACAACGCTTTTAAAACTATTTACAAATTTCTATTAGAAAACTTTTTCACAAAATAAACAATAAATCAAATATTTTACATATCAGTTGTTACAGTTTAAGTTTAGTTTCGATAATTTATATTTATACATATGACACCATGAGGTTTATAAGTCCTTCCTGCTTTGATGACCAGCTCTCCCTCTTTAAAATATGACGTAATTTATGGATGGTCTCTAATATGTTTACAAGGAAAAATGTATGATAGGTTTTTTTTAATGAAAACATGATTGTTATCAGTGACGTTGATATCCGCCTGAGAACGACCCGAGTTTTTTTTATTATTAGAAATAGTGCAAAATGTAAATTGTTATCAACTAAGGCATTATAAAATAAGATCATTCCTGTACCTAAGAAAAATAGTAGATTATACTGTGATGTCGGTCTCAACGGTCAATAGATAAATATAGCATCAATTATTATAATAAATAGATTATTATTATTATTGTTAAGGATCTCATTGTATCATTTTAAATATGGGGTTTGGGGATTTCTGGAATCAAAGTAGGCTGTTGGTTTTCTTAATAATAAAAAAAAAGTGTAAAATTTTAAAATCTGTGTCATTTATTATTTTTTTATTGTCTATACATATATATTATATAATTACATTGACTCCTCTTAAATACATATGTGTAAATAATGTAGAATGGTTGTTAAACAACTCGTGTAGTGTGTACTAGATGATATCCACTCTATGGAATCATATGGAAATGACTCGGACATCATGTAAGTTGTTGATAATGTTTCAGCTCTCTTATAGTTGTATATAATATATTAAAGCAGCCACAAACCAATTATTGTGAATGATAGCGACATTCCAGAGCCATTGTTAACAATGTTTTAAATTTAGGACCAATTTTTGAATGTTCTTTTGAAAAAATAATATTGCGTATTAATTAAAATTATGATGTTTTATTTATTATGTGTTTTATTTTTAAAATGATATCTTATTATCAGTCCAAATAAATCTTATACAAATAAAGTAAATTAATATAGTACTAATATGGGTCGTTGTAATATACTTACGGAGTATAAATACTTTAGAATTGATATCAATGTTTGTATTGATAGTTTCATGTATGGCACATAACTTATTGCAATATTTTTATTTTGGAATAGAACACTGCACTGCCATAATCAATTTTTATCATTCAAATTATTCGAAATACTACCACATTATGGAATCGGCTTGCTGCTTATATAAGTAATCTGAGAATGTTTCAAGTTTTCTTTCTAAAGTATTTATCTCCGTTGTTAATTCTCACAGCATTTCATTTGGTTTGTTTGAAAATATCCTTGGATTGCGTACTCTTGGACTGTAAAAGTTATTTGGTTGGACATATTTGGCAGTTATCGGTTCATCTCGGTTCATGTCACTAGTGTAATAGTTTTCTTTTGATTTGTTATCTACAGATTGAACTGTGATTGAATGTATGACTCTTCTGTGTTTCTTGTATCGAATACACGAGAATACAGTACTCAATAAGACTCCGAGTTTGACAAGTGCAAAAATATAAAGACCCATCATCAATACTAAATATTGTTTCTCGTACCATTCTTCCAATTTTTCCAGGCAACCCTGAAATTTTCGAAACAGATTTTTTTATAATTTGCCATATACAAAATGATTCCTTCAAATTTTATGTTAAACTTCATTGGTAACTACGAATTTACTGTACAATTTTAACATATTTGAATGTTGGACATTGAAAATAGAGATATTTGGGTTTGTCATATAATTCAAATATAATCTCTGTTGCATTCACAACACAGTACCTATTCCCTTTTGGTGATTTATCTATGTTGATATTTTAGATTATTCTACGTTGTTGCACTGAATATTTGGCATTAAGTTGGTGATTTATCTATGTTGATATATTGCTATTTTAGATTATTCCACGTTGTTGCACTGAATATTTGGCATTAAGTTTATAACGTGTATCTGTCACACTTGATATTGGGGAAATCGCCTACATAGGCAGAGGCCATACCGAAGAAAATAAAAACATATAATTCAATACAAAACTATTGCAAGTCATAAATAAAATTGTGGACTTACTCGTCTATGTGTAAATTTAGGATTTGGTTGAATTTCTTGGCATCTAGACGCATTAACTGGTACCGGGTTGAGATACGACGTACTAGCCGTATGCTGCACACAGCAGCTCAGTGGTACAGACATCCCACGTGGACCCAATCTTCTCAGTTGCCATACTGACATGTCATAATTTCTCGCATCCGTTATTCCACAACATTGTAACTGTAATGATAATTTCATCTACTAAAACAGTCGTAATGAACCTTTTATGTTAAAGAACCAATTGACAAAAATATTGCCTTGTTATGAACCATGAACTGTTTGAGAGATATAAATGAAGCGTAGGTTAGCGTAGGCCGGAGGGGACCTCAGGGTGGCTGAGGCGGATGAGGAGTAAACCTCAGTAAAAAATTAATCGCGGGGCGGCGGCGGAGCGGCTTATCCTTTCACGCAACCCCGAAACACCCCCATAGTGCGGCGTAGATTGTCGTGGAGTTTTTTAGCCGAGTAGAGTTCGATTCGGTTCAGGTCCTCCCCCGGGGACCTGACAAGTCTATGAAGAGGTTTCGTCACGTAAAAAAAAGGTTAGACTAGCGAAACAAACGCACTGCATTTAAATATTAGCAGCGTGATGATTCTTAAGTAAAAACAAAATAGTTTCGGTTTTTTTAGGTTATACTTGCGAAAAAAGTTAAACATGAGCCGGCAGCGGCAGCGGTCGTAGAGCGCGGTGCATTTAATACGTAAGTAGCCATGTTTCGTAATCAATGTCCTATCAGTTCTGCCACGTAGCAGTTTTCCCACGTAATATTGTGCCGCACCTTTACAAATAAATGTTTATGTATCTCTATGTTCGCGTGTGTTCTATGCATCTGTGCATTGTTCTTCCGATTGAGTTAAAACTTTGTATTGTATATACAAAACAAAAACAAAGCGCTTGCGTAAAATTTCCTGACACATTACCATCAACGCACAATAAGTGGCACGCGAATCATTTCAATATATGCGTGTATTTCGTAATATAATTTTTGGTACTTTGAAAGTAGTTTTCAGAACTGAATCTAAGGGAGAAAGAGGAGGAAGAACGCTATTCTAATTTGAAGGAACTGACCTCAGTTTGTGCTAAATCCATAGAAGCGGTGAACTGTTCGTATTCGGGCACAGCATAGTAAGTCTGGAGCGCGGACACCGCACCACCGCGAGCGCTCTGCAGACCAAGACATCGGGGCCATACCGCTGTGATCACACCTCCAGCACAATCGCACAGCAATAAACACAGAACAACTAAAAAATACTGTAAACAAACAAAATAATACCTTGGACAAACCGTAGGTACTAAGGTCAACCCTTAAATGCATGATCTTATTAATTAATATAGCGGGGTTTGCAAACAAAAAATTGAGTTTGTAGTTAGTTCTGTTTGTTTATTTCTAAAGTAAATTTTTTTCCAAAATAATACACGGTGCAGTACAACGAATTCGTCGATTTAAATATCGTATTATAAAACCTTTTTATTTTTAATTATTATTCGTATTTTTATTTATTTATTTTGTCCGAATGCTTCGAGCTACAACGCGTAATATTCATACTATAAATATATTTAATTCAGCGTAAAGTTGTTAGGCAAATACAAGTTAATAGTAACAAATAATGAATGAAAGTCCTCTTTCTAAGGGAAGGTACGACTGTAATGACCACAACAGCGCACTAATTATCGTTTACTTCAATTACCGAATAATCTAGTTCTATATTTTTCTAATATACGCCGATATTGCAAGAATATTTCTCACGATGTCTTTCCGTGCGACTCGATTGTGTTACTAATTTAAATTAGTAAATGTATGCCAGCAAATACCGATAATTGTATTGATAGACGTCGCAGTTCGAACTAGCGAACGTTGAATCGATTTTCCACAAACTATTGAACCACCACCACTTTTTTAAATACTGTGATACTAACGTTCAAATATGAATGAATGAATGAATGCTTTATTGCACTTTTTTTGTTTGTACACTGTTGTATGTTATAAAACATTTTCTTCCAGCTAACCAGCGGTATTGTTGTCAATCAAATAGCTTTGTAGGTAGTGCATATATGTACTTCGTGCATATGATTTCGTGTTCTTACTTTTGATCTCACGTTATACAACGGCATAACATCATTTTATACTGAGTAGACACTTAGTAACAATAAACGATATTAAAGCGATGATGGCCTAGTTGATAGAGTATCCGGACACAGCGTCGATGGTCGTAGGTTCGAATCTTTGCAAGTGAGTCGGAGCTTCCCGTGAAGGAAGACATGGTGAAGAAACCATAGCATGGCGGTACGGTTTTCTACGTCTGCCTAGCTAACTACTACCCATAAGTTGAGAATCTGTCGCCAAGCGCCTGATCGTGCACTTGAAAGCCAGTAAGTGCCCTCTAGGATTGGCGTGTTTACCATAAGATGAAATTGTTGTCAAACGTTAAAAAACTTATAAAGTATTAAAAAAAGAATTATACGTCCATACATTATTACTCGGTTTATTTTAATGTTCTTAGCTTTGTTAATATAATATATCTTAAACACAATTTAATGTGATAGACATACAAACGTGAGTATTAAATATCCTGGGATGTACGTCGCCCAGTAGCCGAGTGCAGCCGTCGCGCATATTGCGAGACCGAAAGCCAGTAAAGCTAATGCTAAGTAATAGAAAGGTGGATGCGACAAGCCGCCTTCTGGACTGGTTAGTAGTCTGGACATCAGAATTCGTTTTGAGTCACATAGTAGCAAAAATCCGGAGACAACTTCCGAAAAACCGCAAATCTTAAAAAGGAAAACATAATTTTATAACAACGTTCCCATCGCACTATATCTTTGAACTCTAAATCATGTCAACTTACATTCTGTAAGAAAACAGTTCTAAAATTCGTTACAACCTTGACATATTTTCAAGCAAAAAAACGTGGTTCTTGTTTAGTTTCGGCAAAGTCTTAAAAGTAAAAATAATGAATATTACTTACAAAAAACACTGTATTAAAACAACCAAACACTACTTTTGCACTAGAATTGATTCCGCACTTCATTTTTTATACAATCGAAAGTATTTAGGGAATATTTTACAGGAAAACAGAACACGCTGTTATGGCACTTATCGCTAGTATGTGAATAAACATTGGTACAATGAATAGATTTGCCGGTTTTAGGGAGATACGCTCTGTTGAACAGGTGGGGTGACTAATAATTAAGGCAGTTTTGTTTAAAATTAATGCATACAACTTACTCTCTGATACGTCATAGTGAATAATACTCGTTAACCTGTAAAGTGAGAATATTATTCAATGGAACAGTAGTTTTAAATATTGTAGCTGCTAGGCGTTAAGTATCTTTATCTCATACTAGCTTCTGCCCGCGACTTCGTCTACGTGGAATAGTTACTTTGGGCTAACGCTAACACACAGCGGAAGCTCTCAAGTCTTAAAACGATTTTAAGACATTCTTCATTGATGCTCCGCTGCTGTTGGTCTTAGCGTGATGATATTCCTCGATAAATGTGTGCTCTAACACGGAAATATTTTTTCAAATCGGACCAGTAGTTCCTGAGATTAACCAAACTGAGTTCAATCAACCAAACAAACAAACCCTCCAGCTTTATAATATTTGTATAGATTATTAATCCATTGATTTATGATTACGACCAATTAAGACAATTTCAAAAATATGTTTGTTTCGTTAATATTGATATTTCTACAATTGTTATATAATATAAGAGTAAATTTTTGGTAATAAATTTGGAGTGTGTTTGTTTTTACTTTTTTTCTCGCATTGATTAAGCTATTGACCTAGCAAGGTCTTAACAGCTTCACCGGACTACTCAGGTGAAGCAGTTAAGACCTTGCCAGGTCAATAGCGTAGTCAGTTCGAGAAAAAAAAACCTTCACTGGATTACTGAGGCGAGCGCTTAAGGCACTCAGCCGATTTTATTTTACAACTAGCTCAAGGGTGCACGGCACACTTCGGCTTGGGCTGTTGCCTGGCTCATGCAATTCGCGACCTATCTGAGCTAACCTAAGCTATATATTCATACTTATATGAATTATTTAAACATATATGTGTACCAAGCATACATACCTCAACAACTCTTATTGTATCTTGTGACGGATAATTTTTCTAAACTATTTCAGTTCGATAAGGGAAAAAAATAAAACCCTTCCACTTTCACGTGTAAGCATGTGTGCGTGCAATGTTGTTGCAGTGTTGTAAGATTTTGTGTCACTGTATCGAGCGCGCAACGTACTCAAGGGCTCCACGCCGAGGGAACGGACCTAGGCTTGAGCCGCTACCGAGGGGAGCCTAGTCTGGTAGTGTGTTTGGGATTTTTAGTTTGCCCTTACTTTAAATATTCATTGCCTTGTAAAAAAATGCATCAGTGTTGCATACATTAGTATCGAATATTTCACCAATTATTGTCACTGTCTAGGGCTTTTTTTTTTTTTTTTTTTTTTTTCCGAACTGGCTACGCTATTGACCAAGCAAGGTCTTAACAGCTTCACCGGACTACTAAGGCGAGCGCTTAAGGCACTCAGCCGATTTTATTTTGACAACTAGCTCAAGGATGCGCGGCACACCTCGGCTTTGGCTGTTGCCTGATACATGCAATTCGCGACCTATCTGAGCTAACCTAAGCTAAGCTAACTATTCATACATATATGAGTTGTTGAAACATATATGTGTACCAAGCATACATACCTCAACAACTCTTATATATATTTCGTATCGGATAATATTCTAAACTATTTCAGTTTTATAAGGGAAAAAAAAAAAAAAACCCTTCCACTTGCATGTGTAAGCGTGTATGCGTGCACGTGTGTGGAGGTGATATGTGTAATGTTGTCGCAGTGATGTAAGATTTTGTGTCACTGTATCGCGCGAGCAGCGTACTCAAGGGCTCCACGCCGAGGGATCGGACCTAGGCTTGAGCCGCTGCCGAGGGGGGCCTAGTCTGGTGTGCGGGAGCGAAATTTACCCCCAGACCACGGCGACGTGATCTGTGGTTACGCGGGCGTGGGCGTGAGCACGCTCTGTTTGGAGAGACAGGCTGGTACTGATCGTTCACTGCCGTTATTTCATCGGGAGGGTCGGTAAAAATATGTCGCGAACGTCTTTTACTGCGCGCAGCGTTTGGTACGGGTTCGTATTTTGTGGCGGATACCACTAACGGACTGGGATCTTACTGTCTAGGGCGAATTCAGCTGTTTGTTGTATTATATAACTAGCTAACGATGTACCACTCAGAGATATGCTTACAGTCGATAGGTTCGCGGTCTTAAAATATAGAGTCAAATATTTCTCCATCCTCAAACGAAACTACTGCAGTATAACAAATTCGAGTAAAACTACTCAATGTCTATCTGTTGATAGTCATGATACACTTCAAGAAAGATGGGAAAGTAACGGAATGAGATCTTTGTTGTATTGTCAATTAAGTCCACATGTTCGTGACGTGAATTTAAGTCATTGTTCGTGACATTATTTACGTAAAAACTGTTTTAAAGACCCCACTATCTACTCTATTCATTCAACATTTTGGTAGGCATTATCCGTGTTATTACAAAAAAGTTAAATACGTATTGAATACTTGCTTTAAAAAGTTTGGATACTTACGTACGAAGTTAAATACGTATTGAATACTTGCTTTAAAATAATTTGGATACTTACGTACACGTATTGAATACTTGCTTTAAAATAATTTGGATACTTACGTACGTACGTAAGTATCCAAATTATTTTAAAGCAAGTATTCAATACGTATTTAACTTTTTTGTAATAACACCCTAAATGTATATAAAAACTGAAACGTAATTTCAGTCGGGTACATTGTGTTATAAATATTGATTATACTTAATTATTCCGACGACAGTTGTATTAAAAAAGGGGAAAAATCATTTTTTTTTCCATATTTTACTTTAGTATTCTTCATAACGTATTAACCAAAAATACTAAAGAAATATACGATCGAATCTAGAAATCGCAGACACCTAATTTTATCAACCTCGACGCGACGTTATCTCGAATACTCAACCGAATAACCGAGATGTCTATATAATCGATTATTTCTTTCGCTATTCACGCATCGATGTAACCTAAATACTGGATACTGTTTCTACAATTGTGAACTAAGTACGTCTTTAAACTTTCACAATTCTTAACGCAAATTTCTTTTTTTTTTGTTTTTCATTGGTTTAAAAATATTAAGTAATAGATATTAAATATTATTAAAATATTTTATTTCATGATATATTTAAAAGTCTATATCTTTCTTTTTGAATCCGCCACAGCTTACAGGAGGTGTGGCTGTGATATCATCCTGCTCCCTCTCACTTGTTTCTTCTAATTCTGAAATTTTTAATGTTTTTTGTTAAAACAATTATACCTTCTATCTTCAAATATACATTAATATTACTGGATAATTACCAGGGGGTATATGAAGCTTTTCGATTATGAACTTTTTCCTCTTTAGTTTAAATGCGAGATCAAGACTGGGTGGCACAAACGGCACCAATGAGTATAGAGAAGATAGTTTCGTTATATGAAATAAACCATGATAATCTTTGAATACAGGATTTGTTTCACGGCTAGACCCCGCAAAAGATTCTATTCGTACTCCATTGTCAACCGAGTATAGGATTCTCTTCATGATATGGTCATCCTGAAATATTTAATTATTTATTTATCTATAGTTTTGTTATATAAACATAAACACTTAAAAAACAAAGCAACTAGCCAACTAAATTACTATAGTGCAAAAATGTGAGTTACGTTGAATAGACGGCACATCCTCCATAACCCTCATAAAAATATGCTGTGACCACTTAGGTTCACTTCTTTGAACAGTTCTTTCAGTTTCTTAAAACTTCAAAATCTTTGCACTTTTAAGAAGCTCTCAGAAGCATGATTCCATTTATTGGGTTATAGTTTTTAAAATTATAAATGCTCATTAAATAATTAGACTGTTCAAACTCAACCTGCGACCAGCCTAGCCTTTGCCAGTCTTTGTTCTTGATAAAATATAATAAGTCTTATAAATCACTTTAAGTGTTCAAAAGTTTGAGGTTAAAGTGTTTTTAATTGTAGGCCAAAATCATACCTTTTCTTAGGAGACAACCTTTATCCACAAATATACACAACAAAAACTTTAAGAAAACCTAAACAATTGTCATGAAATTTTTAAATTATTATTTCTAGAACTTATGTGCAGTTTCATGGAATACAGAATTGTCAATATAGTATGTTACCTCAAATAAATGTGATGGAATTGTAACAAATGCAACAGCATTTGTGTCTCGGATGACCACCCTCAAACAATACATGAATTTCATCAAATCTTGTCCATAATCAGAGATATTAACATCATCACCACAGTCCATAGCCATCCATGTAGGTGATCCTATACCCTGAATGCTTATCCTTAGAACGTTGCTATTATTTTGACTTCGAGTTTTAAATTCATCTCTTGAAATAAGTAATTTTATTTCATTTAACAACTTATAATATAAACAGTTTTTGAATCCTGGAATATATAATATTATATAAACAAAAGTGAACTCCAAATACATGTTTGGTAGTGTATTTTCAGATATACAGAGAAAAAACTTCTCAAGACATAAATACTCCCATAGAATATCAGCATAGAGGTCAATTGTTGGTCATTTCTGTTATTATAATTTTAGTAATTGATGTTAATCTCAACTGATGGATAACCCAAGATGAGAAATAATATGCTTAGAGAAATTTTTATGCATTGCAGCTCCTGTAGTAGATATATAGATACATTTTTTAACTTTACAATAGTAGCCACTCAGATGAACTTTACAAAATGATCTATAATTTATGATTTCATCGCAATTTTTTCTTTCAGGAAAGTCTCAAGTCATCTTAAATATTATAAAAATCAAGCTCAAAATGATGAGAGTGCTACAGTGTGACAATGAGCCAGAAAATGAAAGATAACAAAGCATATATCTATATATGATAATACAAATAACTATATATTTCATTTTCATACCCTTATGTTACACTAGCATCTGTCCGTGACTTTGTCCACATAGAATAGTTACTAGCATAGGAGGAGGATTAGAAGAAAGAACACTGAAAGAATTTTTCAAATCGGATCAGTAGTTTTGAGATTACCTCCTACAACATCACAAATTCACAAACTTTACCTCTTTATAATATATACCCTTTTGTTATTTTTGCATACTGAAAGGGTTGATTATATTGCACACTTATAATAATATAAAATAAATGCACCTTTTACATTATCCTCCTGTGTACTAAGATTACAATATGTAATATTACTGCTTCTAATAGTGTCACTATCAACATGCTTGCTCAAATCAAAATGATGTCCAAAGTTATTACTGATACCAAATGATGATTCCACCTGCCTAAGACCTTCATATCTCCAAGCAATTTTCATTTTATCAACATTTGTGGACACGCTTGTAACTTCGTCATCTTGTGGTGCAGAGCATGGTAAAGGTAGCTCTTTAGTCTGAAAGACAACAATATGTATTTTAAATAAATTATACCAATAACATTGATTGATTGATAATCTTTACTCTGCTACTTTGAACTGAGACCATAATGAAACAGATAATGAATTTTTAGTGTGTTATATATTTGTGATCTATAAATACAGTGATGGATTTCTAGAAAATAATGTTACTCAAATCATTACAATTCACACGGACTTCGGACAACAAAAATTGAATATAATAAAGATAAAGAAAACTTACAATGTCATTTGGGTCTTCATCAGCTGATGCAATAAAGATTGCATGTTTACACGCAACACCTTCAGCGAGGAAATATTTTATAAGAACTCTACTGTAGTTTGCCAACACATCTTCCTCTGTAAAGTTTATAAGTAAAATAATAATTTACAAGATTTGATATGTTTATTTGTTAACATCTATTTGTTGTAATATGAACAGATCATCATTGAACAGGGATAAGAATAGTGCTCATGGTTTTTATAAAAGTTATTGAGATAAACCTTTTATAAATTCTAAATCATTTTTAAATATTCCACTAAACACTGTATTTTAAATACTATAAAGTTAATAATAATTGGTATTCACTGGTAAAAGACAGTATAACATTTATACACATAAAAAATATATCATTAGCTTTGCAATAGCGTCATAGCCAATACAAGTAAATATTCAATAATTTTTTACTCTGACTATTATATTTTTATAATTTTGTTTATCAACTTACCAACTACAAATATACTACCCGAAGGTAAACCACCACCTGAAAATAGCGTAAATAATAACTTCCAGTCACTGAGGTTTCGAGTAATTACAAAAACATTATTTTTACTACAAAAGAGGTTATAAATGTTTTCTTACCAATGATATAGTCCAGTGACGGAATACCGGATGATATATACGGCAAATTATTTTTAAGTTTTGTACCACTTATCGTTATACGTGTGTCACTTATTTTGAGAAAACTATTCATGTTTAAATATGTATCACATAAGTAAATAAAAAGTTCTAAACATATACTGTACTATAGGTTGGGAAAGCCAATCTGAAATCAATTATTCGTACAATCAATATTAAAATATAGATAAATCGATTATTTTAATCTTTATTAAACATCGAATCGATCCAGTGAATTTATCTCTGACGTTAAAAAATCGTGATCCGGCTTTTTATATTTAGATAAAAGTAAAACCATAACATTATTTATAATTTAAAAAAAAGGTCATAAAAATTAAGACATGAGTTTTCTAATGCAAAAAGAATAAAACAAAAAATATTAGAAATTAATTTATAAATAATGATCCACTAGAACTCAATATAATCATGAATCGATTCCAAACACCACGTTTCTGATCGATGTTTCCTCTAAGACTTTATAAGTTGTTTACTTATAAATTCCTTGATGGGTACTTAGTCAAATTTAGGATGATGCATTTGACAGCTCCCAATAAGGATGAGGTAAAGTGTAAATGATATGATTCTATTTAATTATCGATAATTATACTAATATATCTTGTTACTATTAGTTATATTAAATTTTTTATTCTCCTTCTTCCTCTTTTTAAAATGGCAACCTTTGTATGCACATAATTTCACCAATGTCAAGTGAATAGAGCCAGAAACAATGGAGATTGCGGCAGACAATTGAACAAATTTCTTTGTAGACTGGGCATCTGGGTAGAAACCGTTCTTTCTGACGCGGAGCTATATAAAGGATTTGAGGGGGGGTTGTCTGTGTTTTTAAGCTAGGCTTAGCCATTTTCGAGAAATTCACATTTTTCTCATAAGATCTCTGACTGCTTAACCGTTGATGTCGATGACAAGAATAACGAACAGGACAAGAAGTAATGCCGTTTTATGAATAATTCCATGATAGAAACATTAATATTAACGAATAATAAAATACAGTTTGTGGTTTTTCAGTATGCGTGGCACTATACTACCACGGAGTAAAGAATAGAGCTTTCTTCCATGCTACACTACGATAACGATACGATAAACAATAAAACGAAGAAGTATAAACAAGAACATGTTACCGACAAAAATCAACACTTAGGCGTGAATTGTCAAAAGTATTATCCTAAATTTGACAAGGTATAGGGTTTCATATTTAGCTAAATCAAAACAATACATACATTATCTACCAAAATTTTTTATTTATTTTTCTTTTATAAATATAGTAAACCACTCGACTTCCCTTATTGATATGTCCAAATTATTGACATGATAAGTACAGTTTGTAAATGACGACGTTATAATATTTAGAGATATTATTTTTCATTCGCACGTCTCTACCAAAGCCTAATAATTGTAATGTTTGTAACCTATAGGTACTATTTGCAACATAAAGTAACAAACTGGCCAGCTTCATATATATTTTTTTTAAGTTGTTTGTTGAATTGAACAAATAGCCGTGTATTTTTATTATTTAGTAGAATAGCAATTCTCATACTATTTATGAAAGAAAAACAGAAAAGCAATTGTAATTTTTCTATAATTATTAGCAAGCTTTCGGAAACGGGCACACAATTTATTTTATTTGTTCATGTCAAAATGAAAAGATGACATATGAAAGAGACTTCCTTAAATCATCGACGTTATAGATGTTCACCACGGAAGAAAGAGAAGCTTTATTCTGTGGATGTTTACTCTAAAACCGCATTTGATTGATGCTCTAATTTTTAGTTGTCACTTTTGGTGAGACCTATTCATAGTACAGACCAATTTTGACAATGAAAAGGAGTAGAGATGTCCATAGTACTAAACTTTTAATTTTTTTTTAAAGAATTGACAATTTTAAGATTAGATTACAAATTTTTTACTTAACAATATAAGAATTAAGAAAATTATTTTAATAAGCTATCCAAATAAAATGGTACAAATCTAATAATGATACTGACTCAAGGAATGAGGAAAATGAATTCCCAGAAGAACACATAGTGTATTATAATAAAAAAAAAATTGAATAGAAATCTCTCAATAAAATATAAAAGAACATGACAACTTATTTATTAGTATTTATATAAATTAATTTAAAAATTACTTAAAGAAAGCTTAATGCTAGCTATGATAAAAAATGCAATTATTTAGATTATTATGTTTAGAAATCGATTTGATTTTTAGAACTTTATCTCTTCTCTAGTGTCGTGTTTGCAAGAATTCTTGTGCACATGCATTTTGGTTATTTTTCATATAAATAACACAGTAAAGTTTGTATGTAATAGTATATTAAGTATATAATTTAGAATTTCAGAATGCAGGGTCCAGCTGTTTTTATGGATATATCTCTTGAAGATCAGGTTAGTTGTCACCAATATCCAGACTGAACTGTTACAGTATTTGAACTAGTTCCTGTGCCTTATATGTATTTTTTCTTCTGTAACCTTTAGGCACTAGAACTCAGAAAATACTTTAAAGGCCTTGGTGCAGAGATATCTGAAGAGAAATCTCCCAAGGGTATAGAGGATGATCTCCATAAGATTGTGGGGGTATGCGATGCCTGTTTCAAAGAAGCGAACGAATCAGACATAGAAGCTATTCTAAATAGCATAGTTTCCATTATGGTGTCGGTAAGTGCATACTTATTACTATAATAAACTCCATCAGATAATATAGCATGCATCAGTTGCTTGTCAATGGAACTTTGACTGGTTTTGTAGTAGATCATATATTCTTTAATTGTTCGAGAAACAGATTCTCCCTTTTTGAAGTCCTTCTTCCTTATATACCACGTCCTCCTAACCTTATGTCTGTCTTAGTTTTAGTGAATAATAACCCTTTAATTTTACATGTCTTGTCATTATTTATTAAAATTAACAAATTGAAACTTTAATCAGGTTGTCTGTTTTTCAATCAACATTTATCTAAGTTTGCCTATATGTATATCGGTGAGAAACCTACAGTAACTCGGTCAGTTATTACAAATTAATTATCTTCATTTTCGAATTTCATTTTTTAATCGGTCTCCTTAGTTTATGACGCTTATCTACCACAGACATCGCACACTCTGTATGTACATGACATAGGAGGAATTGTGTATTGCTTACAGACGGCGTCATAAATTAAAGAAGAAGAAAATGTTTTGTAGTATCTAATGAATCTTGGATGTGTGTTTGTATAAAATTAATTAGTTTCGTGTCAATATTTTGCCTACATTTGAAGTGATATTTAAAAATGCCATCTTTTGCAGTTCTGTAATATAATTTATAATATCATCTTTATTCCTTATTGACTATTTATTTGTTTATTGTAGTTATAGAATATAAAATATGAATTTCTATTTGGATATAATTTGTTCTTTTGGATAAAACTAAAGTAGTTTTGACAGTATGGCAAGTTATTCAAAGTGTTTGTGAGTAATGTATGTGCCAATACTTGAATATGTAGATAATTTATATGCTAGTGTGAAACAGGTTGATTATTATACTTCTAGTAAAGCAACAAGAGTGTGAATACAAAGAGTTCTAAGGCTATCTTTTCAGTTATATTATATCTAAATCTTTGAAGCCTAGATATGCAAATTAGAACAAACTATTAAATATAGTTCTAACATCTGTACTTTTATCTATATGAGAAATAAATATTTCATTTTTTTTTTTTTAATTCTTTTATGTATTGAATTGAAAGTGTCTGTATATACTACTAGTGTAATACTTATAACTTTTTCTTTAAATTTCAGATTCCTTTAGAAAGAGGGGAAAATCTTATTTTGGCATTTAGTCAGAGATTAACTAAAGCTCCAGGGCCAAAATTGGGTGTGGTGGCACTTCAATCGTAAGTAACAATTATTAATATACTAATGAGTGCTTTATATATTTTAAATAATTAATAGATTTAAAATTTCATTAAATGCCCATTTAATGTCTGTTGATAAGATGAAGACACCTTTGCTCAGCAGTAGTATGTTTACTGGCTGGAATTACTGTTCAATAATAGTGTAATCATAAAAATAATAGAGTAATGAGTTGCAAATAACATTTCAATTGCCCAATTACCAACTACATCAATAATATATTACTCAGGGTCATTTGAACATAAATTAGTTAAGCAAATGAATGAGATTAAAGTGGTAGCAAATTATTACTTAATTGGATTGATACCACAATACACAAAAAGTTTTTAACACCTTAGTGTCACTTTTTAGATTTATTCAGTATTTATGTAGTGACTTTCACTATGGTATAACTTTGTAAGTTGAAGTGTTGGTTATAAATATCCATTATCTTCACATATGCTTTTTGTGATGTTCTTGTATTATTTTATTTATGTAATTCACTTTTGGGACCATCATCTTTTGTATATACAGTCATACCTGTTATATTGACCCAGAACAAAGGTCCTGCCTGAATGCTGTATCTCGAAAACATCACTGGTTGTTATGACTATCGGTTTTTATGACTAAATATGAGTAGTTCCTTCGATGTTGTTATAATAGATTTCGACTATATTATGAGTATGGTTCATGTAATCGGGTTAAAACATTGACCAATTGAAGAGTTACTGAAAAACATTCCAAAGATTATTTTTTATTTATTCATTAAATAATTCCTGCAGCTGATATATTAAATTTGTTTTATACACTGTCAGGTTCCTAAACAATGAATAATTTTAATTAATATAACATTTTAAACATTCAAATAAACATTATTGCAGTATACATATACAGTATGATACATTTGTAACTATGTTTTTAAATTTACAGTCTATGGCGCTTATACAACAACTTAGAGAGCAACTCTCCTTTACGATACCATGTGTACTATCATGTGATTGAACTGGCAGCTCGTGTTGGTTGTGTCCGTGAGGTGTTCTCATCAGTTGAACAACTGAGGAAACAATTTGCAAACTGCCAACCCTCTAATGAACAAATGCAGAAACTTTATCGACTGCTTCATCAAGTATTGAAAGACAACAATAGGTTTGATATCTAACTTTCTATTTGATCTCTAGTGTTTCCGTGTATCCTATACTATACTCAGTCACTGGACAAAACCATTTGCTCTTTGCATTATTTGAAGAACTGTATGCCAGTCTGTCATTTTTGTCAATATTTTTTAAGATCTCTCTGCTTTCTTTTCTCTGTTAGTCATTTACTTTTATATGTATGATTTTTTAATAACATTTTTACTTTGTGCCTATAATTCTTCAAACATTTTCATTCATACAATCCTTGTCTAGACATTTGGTTGACTTTGGTGAGAAACACACAAAAGAATTATATTTATGTATCTATTTAAGGTCTACAAAATTGACTTTGATGACCAAAGATACAGAAACAATGGATGGATAGATGATTATATTTATACAAGTAAATACAATATGCCTAAAAACATAATCACTAAAACAACCAAGTTAATCCATCCATCCATGTATATAAAAGAATAATTGACATAACAACTCGTAAACCAACCTCAAGAATTTTTAGTAACTCAACCACCTAAGGGTATATAAAGAGGGGATGAAAATGTATATGTAAATTCGTTTTGTTTCTGACATTCCGTTGTTCTTGTATATATATAGATATAAAGAATCGAGAATAATTATGGCATAGAAAACTTGTGAATTCGTAGGAAATTGGTAGTCTTGTATAACAGCTGTACTGTGAATTTGTTTGCAGTGAATTAGCGTCGAAAGTTATGATCGAACTTTTGGGGACTTATACTGATGAGAATGCTTCATATGCTAGAGAAGATGCTATTAAATGTATTGCAACTGCTCTGGCGGATCCGACCACATTCCTCCTGGATCCATTATTGGCATTGAAACCTGTACGGTTTCTTGAAGGAGAACTCATCCATGACTTGCTAAACATTTTTGTCTCTGAAAAACTTTCAAGTTATCAAGCATTCTACAATAACCATAAGGAATTTGTTCAATCTCAAGGTGAGTTTTAGATTGTTAGAAATTTCATACACATATTCAACAGTCAAACAACAACAGGAGTACAAAGTAACGGCTACCCTGATATTTAATTATTGATTTCCGCAAAGTAACAGTATCATTAATCAAATATTACAATACTTAAACAAGCACAGGTCTAAATAGGAAATATTTGTGTCAAAACCTAATTTATCATGAAATAGAAAAAAAAAATTACTGGTAGATATATTGAGAGGAGTAAGTGTCAATGTTTAGTCTTTACAAAAGTATTATTAAGTGTAATAAATCTTAATGATTAGTTCTCATAGAATGAATTATTTTTTATCAAAATTTTATTACAAAATATTTTAGCATTATTTTTTTAATGTTGGAATATTTAGATTCTGGTTCCAGTTTTGTATATAGTATTTTAATGGTTATAATATTATATTAGGATAGTATATAAAGGAATATGTACATCCATTGTAGTTGTATAATGTTTATGTTGATATTAACATAATCTGTACTATCGGTTGAGATATAGAATTGCCTAGTTTAGTCACCAACCAACATTTTTCCACTTAGTTTCTGACATTTTCTAGATTAACGTTTGAAATGTGTTATTTTGTGTTATGTCTGGTGAATAAGTAAATTATTATTGTTATAAATATGTTTGATTTGGCCATTTTGTGTAATTGAAACGAATGATTTAATCTATCTGCTCTTATTATATCTCCCTATCATGCTTCAGGTCTCAATCATGAACAAAACATAAAGAAAATGAGAATACTAACATTCATGCTAATGGCAGAGTCAAATGTGGAAATTCCTTTTGATGATATCACATCAGAACTACAAATTGAGGAAAACGATGTTGAAGCTTTCATTATAGAAGGTAATTAACTACTTTTATTATATGTTATTGGGTGTTAAAACAAAAATAAATTAATAGTAGCTTCATATTCTACTATTTACAAATTTTAAATATATTAAATTATTTGAAATGTCAGTGTTCTACAACGCTTTCCACTACTAATCTTGTGAGAACAGAATTCGTATATGGACATAACATTTTTGGGTCGTAAAATGAAAATTTTGAAAACATTTGCATATGTACATAAATAGTTAACGATGTCTGTTAAAAAAAAATGAGTTGTCGCGGTACGTCTGGTAGGTGTGAAATATCGAAATTATTTTGTACAGGTAAATGCATAAACGGATAGTTTGCAACAGGAAATAATTATAACATAATCAAAAATAAAATATTAGGTCTTTACCTATGAAATTGCCGTTTTGTATGAAAAAATTTAAATGAATTTTTTTCATGTATTTTTTATTTGTATTAATCGAAGTAATCACCCATGCAATCAATACATCTTTGCCAATGCAGTAGCAGTTTATTGATGCCCTTCTTAAAGAAATCAGATGGACGGGAGGCAACAAATTCTTCAAAGGCATTTTGTACTGCCTCTCGGGTATTGAATTTTTTTCCCGCCAAGGAGTTATTCAAATTCTGGAAAAAGTAGTAGTCTGTAGGCGCAAAGTCTGGTGAGTAGGGCGGATGACGGAGAACTTCCAACCCCAGTTCTTGCAACTTGGAGACCGTCTGCTGTGCAGTATGAGGTCGCGCGTTGTCGTGCAGGAGCAGCGGAGACGAGCGATTGACCAATGCTGGTTGGAGATGTGCCAGCTTCTCCATCATTGTATTCAGTTCTTCACAATACACATCTGCAGTAATGCTCACCCCGTTTGGTAAGAAGCTGTGATGAATCACACTGGCGCTAGACCACCAAACAGTGACCATCACTTTTCGTTAAGTTTTCGTTTAGGGCATTGTTTAGGTGCTGAACCAGGATCCAACCAACTTGCTGAGCGCTTGCGGTTATCAAACAGAATCCATTTTTCATCGCAGGTAACAATGCGGTTCAAAATTCCTTCATTTGTGTGTCTGTTGAGCAGTGCAAGGCACGTCTCGACGCGTACTTCGCGCTGGCGGTTATTGAGTTCGTGGGGCACCCATTTGTCAAGCTTTTTTACCTTGCCAATTTGATGCAAATGGACCAATATTGTTTTGACGCTAACGTCGAAAGCTGCTGCTAATTCAGCCGTAGATTGTGTATCATCAGCTTCCACAATCGCCTTTAATTCGTCATTGTCGACCAGTCTTCGGACGACCGCGAGGTTCATTTTTCAGGTCGAAATTCCCAGAACGGAAGCGAGCAAATCAATAACAGGTGGTGCGTTGGTTTGTAGTGTTAGCTCCGTAAACGTCGTTGATGTTGCGTGCCGCTTGTGCCGCGTTGCTGCCACGACGGTACACATATTCCATAATTACTCGAATTTTTAACGTATCCATGATGACAAATAAGATTGAAATGCGATGAAAATGTAACACTAATCAATAAACAAATGACTACTTTTGGAAAAAGAATTCCATGTTTTTAAAATAAAATTAATTTGAATTTAGAATTCTTAGCCAAACAAAAATTATTTTGATTTGAAATGGCCAGTACTGCAGAACGGCAATTTCATAGGTAAAGACCTATTATTAATAATTTTTTCAAGAAAAATGTGACTGTTTATTCAGTGAACATTTGTATTCCTTAAATACAAAAATTGTAAATCATATGGCGTGGCGACGCATGCCGTGGGGAAGCTATAGATGTTTCACATCAACAAGTGTGCTGTAGTTAGTACTGGCTCCAGTTCCCTCCGGAAACATATGTGTCGTTACATTTCAAAATAAGCTAAATCCAATTTTCATCAATCCTAATATTTTATGTTATTTTCAAGACCTTCAAATTTTGTACATGTAAACTATGAAGAACATAAAAAAAACTAGCAACCTTAAAAAAATTAAACATGTTGTATGAACGATTTAAATTGGATCAAGCTCATTTTGACATGTAATGATGCAACACCAATGATATTATAGCAAAAAAGCTGTAGATATGTTACCTACATGATATTTTGACAAAACATATGGGTTGATAAAGCACACATACGTAAACTAATATTGTAACGCCACACTATCTTAGATAAAATGTGGAAGTAAGATGGCATATTCTCAATATCGATGGTGAAAAAGAAATAGTTATATGTTGCTTAGATGCGGGTGGCCGGACGGGGACTTAGTCGTCAAAAATGAGCTAGTTAGCCAAGTTTTATAAAGGCGCTGTCGAATCGCTTATGACGTATCTACAGCTTTTTAGTTATAATGTAATTGGTAACGGGTCATATTTTAATTAAATCAATTTGAATGTATATCAGTGTTGAAAACTCGGTTGGTGTGCGCTCGGATGGACCAGGCGCAGCGGTCGGTGCGCGTGTCGAGTACGATGCACCGCACGTTCGGTCGCGCGCAGTGGCAGCAGCTCCGCGATGTGCTGCTCGCGTGGCGCGCCAACGTGCACCACGCGCACGAGTCCATGAAGTCCGTCGCGACCGCGCAGATCGAATACGCGGCTCAACAACAGAAACCATAGATATACCAATACCACTTTGTTTATAAATATTTCACGACGATATTTGTATTAAAAACAATAAAACAGTTACTAGTATTGGACCAGCGTTTTTCAACCTTTGTAGTAGTAAGTTTGTTTTTTATTTGCACTTTCCTATCCTTTAGTTAAAAAGAGTTAAGTAAAAAAATACTGAAAACTGCAACTCGTTGATAAACAAATAGTTTTTTTTTTGTCAAAATTCACCTTTTTACACAATTCAAGTGAGAATTATTTATTGTGTTCATTATTGTTTTGTGTTTTATTATTTTCTACTTTTAACCATAAAATACCATAGGTTTGTTAAAAGTACTCTCCTGTGTATTTGTAGTTTTTGTAGGTAGCCGTTTATTCTTCGCGGTATTCGAATTGTACTGTATTGTTACGTTATGTTAATTTCTATTTAAGTTTTGAAGTCTCTAGCGGGTTGGAAAACGCAGGCTTTCAAATACGATTTTACTTATTCTCATTGGATCATTCCGGGTTAATAGGAAAACCGTTTGTCTTTATATTCAATCAGATGCAACATCTTTGTTGTTCCGTTTTTATTAATACACTGTGTATAACTGAAACGTTCTTTTATTTGTTTTAGTATTTTAAAATAAACTTCATAAAAATGATTAAATTCTACTGGCCGACAGTGTATGTATTTTCTACCTGTGGTTATAGAAGCGTAAAAAAACACTTTGCTCAGTTTTCTTTCATACATAGTTTATTTCACGAAAGGAAACTAGGTACTTTCGTATTAAATGCACCGCGCTCCCGCGGCCGGCTTTTTTTTCTTAAGTGTAACCTAACCTAACCGAGATAAAAGCTAGTTGCACAGAACTCAAATTTAGGTATAAATACGTTTTATACCGTATGTACTTATAACATCAAGATAAGAATAAATAAATGCCAATTTTTGATTCCTATATTAATATTAAAACTTTGTTTTGTATTAAATTTGTAGACAAGCTTCATTACTCGCAAGCTCGAACTTTCGGCTATATTCAGAGTGGCCAAATAGATTAACGAGGACGTAAATATTTATTATGTTCTTCTATACTATGGTTACTTGTGAGTTATGAAGTTTTTGTAGATATTCTTCTGACGTAGCTGACACTGTCAAAGATAAATCTAAATACCGATAAATATTTTAAAAACGTTGAGAAATAAATAAAAAATATTACGTATTGCTCTCTCGGCGATGGACTATGAGAATGGGGGTTATATTCGCAACTTATTCCGTTCTTTCGTTTGCGTGACATTAATGATGTTGGTTCTCCTGCAGCTCTATTCATATATTTGGGGACTACCTCATGATTCGGAGAGTGATTTCTCTGATATCAAATATGTTATCATGCAGTTAACTCGTGGTTTATCCGAGGTTAGCATCATCATTAGAGTAGTCGATCCAATTAAATTTGTACAACAAATTTAGTACTTCATATCTAAGGAAAGTTTACATTATTTTATTTTATTTATTCAATTATAGAATAACCATTGACTATATTTTCAATATACCTACTCAAAAAGCCTTCATGTAGGTATAGCCACCCGTAACTGTGTTAAAAAATTCTCTAAAAAATATGAATTACTTCTTCCCATTTTGTTATTTGTTATGTTCGGTTCATTATAACTAAAACATTAAAAAATCATTTCATTTCAAATTTCAAATTATTTCATCAGAATCTTAGTCGTAACTGAGTCTTCTTTGTCTGTGTGAGTTTTCAGGTGAATCATAAACACGAAAAGTTAAGAGGTGAGATGGAACGTATGTCAACGGTGATGCCGGGCATAGTGGCAGCGGCAGGTAGGGCCAAAGACGCACTGGAACCATCCTTGCATAATAGTCGTCAAGCTATTGATGTTCTTGATTATGATAGACAGGTTTGTTTTATCATACAATCAATACAGAATAATTACTTAACTAATACGATTATGGTGCTTATTACACAGAATTTATGTTCGTTTCTAATTTGATTTTTAATAATATTTTATGATTTTTTAAAGAATTATTAATATTTTTTATAGCCTATTAAATTCATAATAGTATTAATATATAATCGATTTGGTACATGTTATTTTTATTATCACATTTAATAAGAATAGTACATCTCTTATAACCATCAGTCTAAATGCAGCATTATAACAATTATTTTTTTTCTAAAATAACTCATTAGCTTCAAAGATCACTAATAAACATTACCTTGGTACCTACTACAAACATGCTTACAATAGATCTATCACAAAATTTGGAAAAAAACATGTAAATTGTAGGTACAAACAGAACTTGAGTAGATTATTAGACTCATTGATTTTATTTATTATTGATAGATTTAACAGATTGACTACAATATAATTAATACAAGTTTGTAAATAAATTTCCGGGAGAAAATTGTCAAAAGTACTGATTCGTTCTTTTTAAACATATTAAAAGCTACATTGCTACTGAGTTCTATAAGTTATATTTTATTATTGTTAAGTTTTATATTATGATTAAAATGTACGAAGTCACGGACGTTTGCTAGTTCAATATAGATGGCTGACTACGCGCTCGAGTACGCTGGTGGGAGAGTTATAGACACTGGCGACACGATAGAGCATAGAATATACGAATCCCCGGTCAGCTGGATACTTCACGGGCTCACGTCTTTATTGTGCCGAGAGTGCCAAGGTGCGCGCGTTATGATCCGGCCAGGAACGTTACCGGGTGAATGCTGGGCATTTAAAGGCTCAAGAGGAGAAGCCACTATTCGGTTACTGGGCACAGTCCGGGTAACCGGATTCAGCATAGAACACATTCCAACTCATATATCACCAACAAGGTGAGAATAAAAAAAACGAGTGTGCTTTAGACCACACGACTGAAGTAAAATTTCTTTAGCTCAATCTATGTATATATGTATACTAGCGGTCCCGGCAGACGTTGTCCTGCCTTGATAATAATTTTTTTTATCTAAAATTCAACCGCAGCGCCACCTACTTGGACCCATTGTGAATCTAAACCATTTTCGGAGCCACTGGAACACGCACACAAAATTTCATTAAAATCGGTCCAGCCGTTTAGGAGGAGTTCAGTGACATACACACGTACAGAAGAAATTTATATATAAATTACGTATATAAATTTTCTACGAATATTTAAATTTAAAATGGGCTTTCATTGATATTAAGAAACGTAACCCTCTCTCTTTCTATCTTTTCGTATCGCTCTCGTCACGCATTCACCAGCTTATTCCCCAAATCAGGCGTGCGAAAAGAAGTTTCACTTCAAAACTCGCTTGTTATTGAAAGATAATGTAATTTTTTATTTTTATAAATTTGTTTAGCCATATATACAACAGTAACGACTAAATAACTTGTTATTCTACAATAATTGTTAGCGATGGTCGCTTACTTGATAGCGTGTTCGAACACCGCGTTTATGGACGTAGCTTCGAATTCTTACAAGTGAGTTGGAGGTGATAGAAAACATAGCATGGTGGTAGGGTTTTTTTTCTAGAACTGACTACGCTATTGACCTAGCAAGGTCTTAACAGCTTCACCGGACTACTAAGGCGAGCGCTTAATGCACTCAGCCAATTTTATTTGACAACTAGCTCAAGGTCGCACGGCACACCTCGACTTGGGCTGTTGCCTGATATATGTCGGTGGTAGGGCTTTTTCTAAGCTCACCTCGTTAGCTACCACACTCGAATTGAAAATTTGCTACCAAACACCGGTTGTTGTGTCCCGGTAACTGCACTTGAGAGCCAGTTCCCTATAGGTTTCGCGTATTACATAACATCGATATTTAACTTCACATCAGATGGTGGTCAAACGCTCAAACTTATAAAGTATATAAATATTCGTTGTTGGTGTGGTGACTTTGAGTGCGAACAACCTAAAGTGCTCTTTACCTATTGGTTGTTACATAACGCTTGCTTGTTCGCAATGTTGCTATAGCATCAATCAATAATGACAAGTCGATAATAATAACGGATAATGAATAAAAACAGTAGAATAATGTCTTAGTTAAGTTGTTATACGTCGGGTCAATTAATACATTAAGTACACTATTAACTGTAATAGTGCCAACCTCAACCTGGTTCGCATAAAAAAATAATTAAAATATCAATTAAAATTTATTCCAGGGAAATATCGTCAGCGCCGAGGTTATTTCAGATCGAAGGTTTGGATTTCCGTGGAGATCCGTATGCGCATGAGTTTGGAAGTTTCGAATATGATAAGGAAGGGAAACCTATTCAGTACTTTGAGGTATTGTACCCTTCGCCAAAGGGATACAAGTTGATTAGAATCCGAGTACTGTCTAATTGGGGTCACTCTGTATATACTTGTGTATATAGAATAAGGGTACACGGAGAGTTGGTGTCGGCTAAAAAACAGAACGTTGGCGTGGACGATGCCGAATTAATTGAAAATGAATGAACTCGTGATATAACTCGTTGATCTTCAGTTTAATATCATTTTCTAAATATTAAGAATATATAACTGTATAATTTGACCTATTAATAAATTATTATGTTTTATAATAAGGTATTTAACTATTAATTATTCACGTATTTTTGATTACATTGCCGCTACTTTAGTTTGCACAAAATTGCTGTATATTTTTTGGCATAATAATAATAATAACTGCTCAGTTTTATTTACATCTACACCACATATAGGTATATGGGACAATCCACATCAAATTGTTCATTTTTTATCCCGACTCCTTTCGATTTGAGTGAAAGTATTCTTCCTTTTTTACCCTATCCGAATGCCCCATATGCATTTTCCGTATGATTAAGTATTAGGTACGTGATATACGAATCTAAGCAATGCATTTAGTAAACATTACATCTATAATATACATCTATACTAATAATATTATAAAGAGGTAAAATTTCTGAGTTTGTGACGTTGTAGGGGGTAATCTCAGGAACTACTGGTTCGATTTGAAAAATTCTTTCAGTGCTATATAGACCATTTATCGAGGAAGGTTATAGGTTATATATATGAAAATATTGAAAACGATCTCCTTGCTCTTCTGAACACGCTCCCGTGTTAGCTGGCAACTTTAAATCTCGTATCAAGTCTTTAAAATCTTCTGTAGTAATAAGATGGTTTTTTGGTTGTTCTGGTGTAGGTAAAAACTGCTTATCGGGATCACATTTATTAGAATCAAGAGATGAGCTACTTTCCTGCGATATATTTTTCGAAGGCTCAAGTACCTACTGGTCGTGTCACTCCGTGTGCAATTGGAGCAGGAAAAGTTTTAAGGTCAGGAGGATATTGGATAGGTTTTGCATTTTTACTTCTGCGTCTTTTACCCGGATTCACAATGCAAAATTAGCAATCATTGACGTGATCTTTTGGTTCTCGCCAGATCCTCGGTATTGCAAATTTCATGGACCTCTTCTCACCGCAATACTAACCTAAAATATAGAAATAAAAATTAATATGTCTATTATATTTGATTCACCGCTTAATTAAAAATTGCTTTGCTTCCATACATCTTTTACAATAAATACAAGCAACATGGCTTGTCTTGATACCGAGCAGTACAGTCAAAATATGTTTCGTAGGCCGTCTCGAACTTTAATAAATTGACCACATATATAACAAAATGCATTAGCATCATATTTACACTTTCGCGACGATATTTTCTAGACTTGTACAAAACACCTGATCGTTGTTTATCACTCGAGTGCCATCTAGCGGCACTGTGTGAACGTAAAAACGCCCCTCTCATCGTGATAAAAATTATAAAAAAATCAAAAATTAGTGTCACCACTATCACAAAAGCAAACTTTATACCAAAAAAACTATTTTATTTTCGTTTTTGTGCATAATTAACTGAACAATCATAAAATAAACTTTAGGACAAAAAACGATTTTTTTTTTGTAGAGTCTTGTTATTAATAATATTATATTAAGGAGGTATATAACTATTTTGTTACTTAATATCACAGTTAAACTAAACTTCTTTGTCTGAAGTAGCAAAGAATACAACATACCAGGGTGCTGAATCCTCAAGCGGGCACGCAACCTAACCTCCACATGCACATATAAATGGACTAGCACTATTTTAAAAACTACGTAGTATTTTATATAAATAACCCTATAAAGAAAATTGTGGGTATTCAATAGTCAAAAACACTGTAACTCATGTGAAAATAAGTAGGTATATCTCAAATTCTCAATAATTTCGCAGAATCAATATTTACAATCCGTACAGCAGACTACTAGAATACTTAAGCCACCCATGAACGTACCTTATTCAAAGTTTCCTTATTACGATTAAAATTTTGTTGAATACATAAAATATACGTACAAGTGCGGTTATTTATAAAGTTTATGTGTATATAGAAAACGTAGACAAACACTGTTCGGAATATAATGCTGTTTGTTACATAACACTTGCTAGAAGCTTAATATAATTATAATAAGATATAAAGGTTATGCTTAAAATTTAACGAGTATTAGAAACTGTCGTAAAGTATGCCGCAATGCTTGCGCAGATATGTTTTAATCAGTTCGAAGTTTACTTGACAATACGAGCTGGTGTATCAGGTAGTCCAACGAGTTATAAGTTAAAGTCGCCACTTAATATAAGGTAGGGTAAATGCCTATTTCGATACATAAAAAATATAGATATAGTTATTTTTTGTTCAATAAGATTTACGTAAAACCATTAATGCCAGGTGCCCGTCCGGTTAGGCCATTGTGCCTTTGCACAAAACGAGAGAAAGCCAAAATTATGCTTAGATGTTAATCGGGGTGTCCAGCAGTCGAATGTTATAAATAGGGTATTGTTGAATGGACAAAGCGACAAAGCACATAAATTAACATGAGCAGGGTGATCATGAGGCCCCGCCGCGCCGCGTTTTCGTCCACCCTAATGGGTTGACCGTCCATGTAGCCGAGCCAACTCCTTTATGACGACACAAGCCGTACTTCATCTTGGAGACATTGTAAAATGATAGTATGTCTAGTTTTATTATACACATGTGTTATTGTAAAAAAATAAATATTTAGTTTTTAAGTTCTTCCTTAAATCACATAGATATTATTATATTGACTTCGTCAGAGTTAAATCTGTATCTATACTTCTGTATTAATATTATAGTTTTTTTAAGTTTTTTAGTGTCGAAAGGCTATTATGGAGTGGATCAATATGTGAACGATGGTGATGTCTGGAATTGACTCCTCTCTGTGCATCCACTAAAAACGGTATTGTAACGTATACCTAATGTATTCAATATATATATAGGTTAAGAAGATGTACCCGATCGAGTTTCTTGCCGGTTCTTCTCCGATGACTGGATTGTTTTCCGAACCGGTGGTAGTTTTGACGTTTATAAGCGCCTTATTAGGGCCTAAACTTAATAAAGTATTTTTGATTTGATTTGATTAGAAAGCCGAAGAATTTGTTTGCTTGAACGGGCTAATCTTAGGAACTACTAGTCCGATTTGAAAAATGCTTTCAGTGGTAGATAGCTCATTTATCGAGGAAGGCTAAATACATATAATCACGCCAAGATAAATAGGAGTGGAGCACCAATGAAGAATGTTTCAAAATCAGGGTTAACGTACGTACCTATTATTTTTTATAAATTTAAAAATTTAAATTTAATTTTTTTTACAATGTGGGTTTTTTGGGGGCAACACGATGTAAAAAAAAATAAAAAAAAAAAAAAAAAATAAAAAAAAAAAAAAAAAAAAAAAAAAAAAAAAAAAAAAAAAAAAAAAAAAAAAAAAAAAAAAATAATTAAAAAAAAATAAATACAAAAAATATTATATAAAAATATATTCACTTTCTACGTAAACGAAGTCGCGAGTTAAAGTTAGAGTTAGCCCAAAGTAATTATTCCAAGCGGACGAAGTCACGGGCAGACGCTAGTTATAATATCAAATTAAATAACAACAAAATACAGCCCAGTGCCATTCTAATTCTGTATCTTGTGCAGACTGTTATGATGATTGGTGAAATAGGTTAATTGATAAAAATGATTGTTGGAGTTTATTGATTTCAGATATACATATCTACTATCAACTTCAATTTTTATGTAAAGAAATATGCCTATATTTTCGTAATAACAATGTTTACATTTCCAAGGTAATGATTGTAAATGAATTCGATAATATCTTGTTTCTTGGGCTGTTCATAAAGTGGACTATCGGATTTCTTTTGTTTTCCTTACTTGTTATGATATCGCTATGAAGACCGAAGGAATTCCAATAAATATATGGCAACAAATCTTTTTCGATAGAAATTGCAAAATAAAACACTGTTGTGATAACTATTAGATGTTATTAATAATAATTGTATAAATGCATTGAATATATATATGATATATGCATATAAATATAAGTTAAAAAGTAAAAACAAAGAGATAATTAATTACCATCTAATAGTGATGATCTGTTTGGAACAGATATTTTATTCCATTCTAGTATGTTGGGAAACACAAATGATTAGCAATCGCTGGTGACCTCGTCCGATTTACATACCTAAATAAAATAATAGAATAGATGGAATGATAGACGTCTGGCATTACGCGGTATGCGTGCATCACTGAAAAACTACTAGACAGATTTCGATAAAATTTTGATTTATTTCTTATACATTTGGTCCAATCTAAAAAGCAAAGTTACTTATAACGATATCTACTTTTAAGACAAATTTATTAAAGAAGTGATGATTTTTATAAGCACATAAAATTAAGACAGTAAACATTAAGCCGAAATATAAGCTAGTTACAATATAAAACTATAAAATACAGCCTAACCTAGTGGTCAGTTACAGTAAAATGTTTTAGGACATTATACTTATGTTTTAGGTAGCTACTGCCGTATTTAGTCCGACTTGTGACGTTACAATTTCGCTACACTTTGAATCACTTTGCAAGAACATATTGTCGAGATGCACTCTTGGAGACTGGCTGAAACTTTGTAAATATGTAAATAGAATATGTGAAACAATTGAAAAATAAATGAAATGGATGTGTATAAATCTAGATAATTTAATAAACAGTTATTTTCACTCTCCAAGCTTATTATTACGCTGTCCGTGTTAGTCTGGAATGTTCTAGTAGTGAGCCGAAGCTCCTACAATATCGATTAAGTCAATATGTCGAATTATTCTACTGGAAGACAAGCGTAAAATTACTTATAGTGACTTCATTATGTATTGCTATAAGTAGGTTCAAGAAAAAACTATTGAGTAGGTACACAGAAGCTTATTCTCTACGCGAGTTCAATGCGGCCCTTTTCTCATTGACAAATAGATGTCAGTCGTAAAGGGTGAAAGCATCTCTCCATGAAATTTATCCTTTTCGACGAGCACCGCCTACGAGTACTGCTTAATATTAATGATGTGATGTTAGTTCAAACGTCTCTGGCAGTCTCTGCTCGACGTTTATTAATGAACAGTATTTGTGTCCAGTTTTGTTGCCTTGGTCACCTTCTTAAGGTAAAATGTTCAAAATCTGATTTCAAAAACCAATACATACATATTAAGGTCATTATGGGATTTTCTATAAAATTATGTTATTTCCTAGTTACCTTTGTAATCTATACTAAGATTTTAAAGAGGTAAAGTTTGTGAGCTTATGACGTTGTGGTTTTTGGTTTGTAAGGGGTGTTGGGTGTTTCTGGGGTTTGACTTTGGCTTCTTACGGCGGACTAGTTTCTCATCTGCTGGCTGTTTGGTTTTCGTGGATTGTATTTTGACTTGGATTGTTTTTCTCGGACTGTGTTCTGCTCTGATTTACCTGGCGTGTTACGGATGTTGCTTGCCTTGGCGGCTGGTGACCGTAAAGGTCTCCAGAGGCATGGTGAAAGTAAAAATTACTGCAAACGGGCGAGCGGGGTGGATTCCGACACGGAGGTAGAGGAGCGGTCGCCCCAAAGGAAGTAAATTCAGCGGGGGACGCGAGGCGAAAGCGTAGTGGCGGGGGTCGTGGCATCCTGGGCGAGGCTGACGGATCGTTTGATCGGGCCTTGGCCGGGAGTGAGCGGGGCGGAGTCGGAGGCCTCGGCTACGGGCTCCATTGCTGCCCGGCATCCAAGGCCGGCTAAAGGCCGGCTCCAAGGCGGGTCCGCGGGAGTGAGGCAGAGCCTATTGACGTGGAGGACCTTGACGCCTTCACGTTGAAGGCTCTGGCCGGGGTGAAGGTGACAGAAATCCTCGAGACTGTCAAAAAGTCCCGAAACCTGTCGGGGCCTGTATCAAGGTCCTGAAGGGAGCGGCGAAATCCCTGCGGGAAGTGGTGGAGGCCCTGCAGACCGCACGGAGTCTCAGGAGACGCGGAAGCTCCAGAGGGACATCAAGAATCTCCGCCGCCAGGTCGAAGACCTAAGGCGGAGACCTGGCGTGGAAGCAGGAGGCTGACGCCAGGAGGCAGATGCCCCCTCCTCCTGCTCCCGCAAGGCACCGACGGAGCTTCCCACACTCCAGGGGAAGGGCCCTCGCCGGGGCTGTAGCTCGCCTCGGCGCTCCCCCAGACGTCGTTCAGCAACATGCTGAACGCACGTGGAGAGTCTGGCGAGTCGCCTCCCCCAGAGGCTCCAGTTCGCCCCCCTCTGGCGGCGGACAAAAAGAAGGGAGGAGCGGGGGCTCCACCCACGAGGCCGGCACCGGTGACCCAGGCCCCGATCGCCCAACCACTGGGCATGAGCTGGGCTGAACTTCCTGCCCCTACTACCACAATTGGGACGGAGTGGACCAAAGTAGTGGGCAGGAAGAAGAAGGCGGTCCCTGCTTCACAGCCCAAGGCCCCCGCGGCCGCCGCGGCGCCCCCGAAGGCGCCCCCAAAGCCGCAGGCGAAGCCCCAGGGCCGAAACTGCCTCCGTCCCCAATCGGCTGCAGTTGTTGTGACGCTGCAGGATCCGAGCCGACAGGGGGATAGGATACAGGGAGGTCCTGGTGAAGGCGCGGGAAGCCGTGGCCCGCCGGACATGGGCGTCGGGGAGGTCCGGGTCCGGCAAACGGCCACGGGAGCGGAAAATTGAGCTCCCGGGGCAGACGAAAGAGAAAGCCGCCGACGGCCGGGAGCTAAGGGGCGCTGGCGACTGCACGGTCGCGTCCTAAAAGAGGGCGGACTCGGATGTGGGCGGACGATCGGTGTCACCGAGATGGGCGGTGTGGGGGAAGGCGGTGGGGTCGCGACGAAGGTCGGCGAAATAAAGCGGAACTGGGGGGGCCCGGCGCAGTCATGTGCGCTCCCCGCGGCGGCGGCAAGGAGCTTGTCAGGCGGCAAGCGGTGGGGGGCGTCGGCGCGTCCCCGCTGGACGAGAAGCCCTCGCGCTAAGGTATGGGTGGGGCACCCCGCCCCACGGCCCCTCCTCGCAGAGGGGGGATGGCTGTCCGGGGGCGGCGGGCATAAAAGGGAATGTAAAGCGGAGGTGGCGGGCGAGGCGGGGGGGCCAGGGACGGATGGGGAGCGAAAGCAGGCCCCCACAAGGGTAGGGCCGGTGTGGGAAGGTAAGGGTGGTGGCGAGGAGGAGGAAATTGAAATGGACAATAATGGATGGTCATGCAACCCAGGCGACCCCCTCGCGCGCACAGGTCGGAGTAGGGGGAGTGGGGTAGGGCTGCGGCGCACGGGCCTACCGCCAGCGAGGGGGGGGAGGACGGCGGGCGATGGGGGGTGAGGTTGCGGGGAAGAGAAAGAGGGGCGGGGTGACGGCGGGGGAGAGTACGCATGTGGGGGCGTCTCCCCCTGACAAGCCCCTGGGGAGTGAGGGTCGGCTGGGGGGTGAGGGGCGTGGGCAGGGGGAAAGCAAATGAGGATGGGGGGGAGTAGGCGAGGGGAGGGGAGGAGGGGAGCGAGGGGGCTGCCAAGGGAGGGGGGGAGGAGGGGGGGGGGGGGGCAAGGGGGGGGGGGGGGAGGGGAGGAGGTGGGCGGCACGTTGGGAGCTCCGGGATGGCGGGAGGGGGGGGGGGGGGGGTGGGAGGGGGGGGGGGGCCAGGGGGGGGGGGGGGGGGGGGGGGGGGGGGAAGGGGGGGGGGGGGGGGAGGGGGGGGGGGGGGGAGGGAGGAGGGGGGCGGGTGGGTAGGGAGGGGGCGGGGCGGGGGAAAGAAGAATGGGGGGAGGGGGGGGGGGGGGGGGGAATGAGGGGGGGGCGAGGGCGGGGGGGGGGAGGGGTGGGGAGGCCGGGGGGGGGGGGGGGGGGGGCGTGGGGAGGAGATGGGAGGGGTGGGCGGGAGGGGGGAGGGGGGGGGGGGGCGCGGGAGGGGGGGGGGGGGGGGGGGGAGGAGCGGAAGGGGGGGCAGGAAAGGGGCGCGGCGGGGGGGGGGGCGGCGGGAAGGGGGAGAGGTCCGGGGGCGGGGGGGGGGATGGGGGGATTGGCGGACAGGGGTTCGTGGCGCCGGCCTGAGGTGTGAGAGGCGCAAGGGGAAGGGTTGGGGGTCCTGAGCGCCGCGATGGGTGGGGGGGTGGAGGCGGGGGGGTGGGGGCGTCGAGGGGGGAGGTGAGGAGGGAGGGGGGGTCGCGGGCAAGGGGGGGGTTCAAGGGGTGGTGGGGCGCGGGAAATGGGTCGACGGGGCTCGGGGGCTCCATAGGGGCGCAGGGGATGCCGGGCGGGGGGGGAGGGAGGGAGGGGAGGCGGCCGATGGCCCGGGTGGGATAAGGAGGTGGGAGGGTGGCGAAAAGAGGGCGGGCGGGGGGCGGGGATGGGGGAGGGGGGATGGGGGGGACAGAGAAATGGGCCCGGCGGGGGGCGGGGCCCGCGGGGCGGCGGAGGGGGGGGGGGCCGGCGGGATGGGGGGCGGGTGCGGGGGCGTTATGGGGTCGGCGGGCGTGGCGCCGGGGCCGGGGGGCCGCGCCCCGGGCGCCGGGGGGGGGGGCCGGTGGCCTGAGGGCGTCGGGCGTCGCCGGTGTCGGCGGGCTCGCTGCGGCTCGCGGGGGGAGGGGGCGGCGGCAAGGGGGAGGAAGGGGGGGCGGTGGGAAGTAGAGGGGAGAGGGCGTTAGAAGAGGCGCGAAAGAGGAGAGGCGGCGGCGAGGGTTGGGGGTTCGTGGCGTGGGGGGGGGGATTGATAGGGGTGGGGCGGGAGGTGAGGTCTCCGGACACGGTTGTGGGTGGTCGCCGGGGGAGGGGCCGCCGCGGGGGTGTGTGGGGGGGTGGGGGGGGGGTTGGGGGGCGGTAGGCGTGTCGCTGCCGGCGGGTCGGCTGCTGGGGACGGCGTGGCGGCGTGTCCCGGAGGACGTCTGAGAGGAGGGGGGAGAGGGCCGGGGCGGCGGGTGGTGGCGGAGGGGGGGGGGGGGTGCCCCCGCCGGCGGGAGGGGTGGGCCGGGGGGGTGGGTGGCGGGGGGGGGGCGGGGGGTGGGTGGGCCGGCGGTCCCCGCGGGGGCGGGGGGGGCTAAGGTTGTTGTTGCGCCGGCCCAGGGGGTCGGGGGTGCGGGAGGGATCCCGGGGGGTGGGTCATAAGGGGTAAAAAAAAAAAAAAAAAGGGGGTAATATCTGGATCTACGAAACCGATTTAGAAAATTATTTTACCAATAGAAATCCACGTTATTTGTGAGTGTCACAGGCAATATATATTAACCCGAAAAATGAAAAGACTTTTTGTGGAAGTCGGATTTGCAAAGTAAGCCGAAAAAAAACAGTAGAATTAAAACATTTCTTACGAACGTTGCCTTAACGATGAGAGATATGTAATTGAGTTCCAGAGAAAAATTGTAGAGCTTGATAATGCCCACAAAAAAGTCAGCGATAACATATGCCTAAATTTTATCTTTAATTCACAAAAAGTAGTTTTTCCGCTTAAAAAAAGGGGGGTTTATTCGCTGTTTTTTTTTTTGTTTGTTCCTATCTTTGGCTGGGTGACGTTTTGTTTTTTTTTTTATTTGAGCTGGTCATCCGGGGCCATAATTTGGTCAGTCCGACAACGGCAAGGAACGTAGTTTTAAATTTGATTATTATGTAAATGAAAATAGACGAATCTAATATCGCTCGTTGTGTTTTATTGGAAAGGTGTCTTAAGGGTGTTTGTGGAATTGGTTGGTTGTATGGGTCGGCAAAGTAAGAAATATGAAACGGCCTCCTTTTAGGGCGGCAACGACTGTGTTTCCTCTCGGTCGAGGTGTCATGGGGGCCGTGATCACTTACCATAGGTGACCCGTATGTTCGTTGCCACAATATTATAAAAAAAACTCTTAATTTTAGGGCTTTGTGCTTATGTTGTTGCTGTGTTGCAACATGACGAAGCATTGTAATTAATTACTTAAGGTGTATTATGTGTGAAGCGATGGTAGCCGAGTTGGTGGTAGAAACTAGCGGATTATTGATAAGGTTGCGTTCGTACCAAACGTTACTTATTGTACAACCAATTGAAACCATATCGCATGCCATACCGATAGATACCATACCGAAAAATGCGCATATTTTAATATACTTAAGGCGGAACGGAGTTGCGGGCACTGCTAGTAAAATATATTTATGTACACTAAAAATGGAAACATAAAGTAAATTTTAAAAAAAAGTATTAACCGACTTAATATCAATAAAAACCATAAGGCACTAAAAAGCGGAAAATAAATAGTTTATAAATTAACAAATTAAATAAAACATATGAATATGTGTGCTACCTAGAGATGTATTGGAAGTCGGTGCGAACTGAAAATCATATATCTACATAGGTACAAAGTTTAAGTCCACTCTCGCGTCTCTGTAATGCATTTTACCTGGAAAAATTTGAAATTTCAGTTGGCACCGCTTCCAATACACTTAGGTAGCACACATATCATATGTTTTATTTAATTTGGTTAATTTGATAAACTTTTTTTTCCGTTTTGTGCCTTATGGGTTTTTGATTGATATTGAAGTCGGTTAATACTTTTTTTTGAAAATTTACTTTATTTATAAATGTTTACCGCCCAACGAAGTGGGCACGAGACACCTAGTGTAGTGATATAGTGACTTTTGTAGTTAGACACCTTGTATCTACCGGTACAATTAAATATAGATTTTAATGTGTGCATGGAGAAGTATAATTGTATTGTTAAAGTACGTATAGAGAAGAAAAAATATAAAATTAATGCATAATGACGTTTATTTATACCTATTTATACACACCCCCAGTTGATAGCAATGGAACGTATTTCTAAATTTATATGCAAAGCGTTCAGACTTACAAAGACAATGAATTACGGTTGAAATGATGACTACTGGTAGAATTAAATAAATCTGTAAATTACCTGTTACTTCAAAAAGAGTGTAAATTGTGAATTATATGTATATGAAATTCGTCTACTTTGTATAATTTATAAATGCAAATGCAAAAATATATATGTTGTTTATCTCGATTAGTTTCCGAAGTTGTTGGCTCGCTTTTTACAAGATCTAGGTTTTTTAAAGTTACTTTACTCATAAAGGCTAAGCAGTAATGATACAATTTAACAGTGGTGAATCAAAATAGAATTATAGAGGCCGTCGCTGCTATTTAATCTAAAATGCCTAGTTACCGTGAAACTACCTAGTTAAATTAAATTACTCATATATTCTATGAAATCAAAGTCGTGAGCATTATTTACTAAAAAAGCTGTATATAAATATGAGGATACAATACCAACATACGATCTATTTAATCCCAAATTAATACAATCTAGTATTATGATGACTAAACAACATATAGGTATGTATATATACCCGTATATCTACACGTTTATATATTTACCACTTAGATATAGTACAGACAATCACGTTCATCAGAGAAAAGTTAGTCATGTGTGGGAGTCGAACCCGCGTACACTCGGCTCATTAGAAGGCTTACTATAAACATAATCTGTATTAAAATAATTCATACTCAAGAATAATAGCTGTGCCTATACTTTTAAATGCGTATAGTATACAAAATTGGTTAATGGTTTTCATCTAAAGATAGTGCACTCTTATGAATAGCTATTACATATCTTTTTAAAAAAATACGTTTAAATAAGTCAATAACTGAAGAGAGCTTTCGAAATCAGCATATATGTGGGCTTTAACAATATAGTGTAAAATAACTAATTTTATATGGATTTTCGAATGAAAAATACCTATAAATACCAAGTAAATATTCAAATATAATTTATGAACTGTAAAACAAACCAATTTATTTATTGGTTTCTTTATTCGATTGATAGCATTAAGCCTTTACTGAGCATGAGTAGTTTTACTTCTCTAGTGTCAGATCAGACAAAGATATTGTATAAGCCGCCAAAATATTGAACAATATTATTTATAAATATTTTTGGTCTGTCGCTCGTGAAAGGCTTGAGACGGTAAAGGATTGTTACTAATAGGAGCCTTGTAAATAGTCGCTGGAGCGTTCTGCTTGCTTCCGCAAAGTTTGGGCCAAGTGAAGAGCGAATAAAAATTCTAAACGGAATCATAGTTATAGCCGCACAGTTATAAAACGATCCTCTAGAAAGGATTAATTTTTTTAACAAGACGTGTATTTATGGAATTATTATTGTTTTTATAAACACGCTTTTGAGTTTATATGTATATTTGGGTAGAACTTTGTAATTGGTTTTTAATAACATTCCAATGCGCTAGGTGCAGACTTAAACTTTTAAACATAGTCCAGGACTGGATGACAATGCTAGAAGGAGAAGTAGAAAATAGTTATTAATTTTTATTATGAAGTGAAACTTCTTACGGGAGTGCTTTGAAATTCTAATCCGCAACTTCTTTGTGCGACGAAAATTGGTGGGAGTAAACACTGTGCAGGATAGAGTGGGAGCAGTGTCTTTTGCTTTGGAGTATTGGAGAACAGTGAAATATACACTCCTCTTCATTTTTTTCTTTCTCTTTATCCTTGGTTGCATATACTGCGTCCAGGTAGCGTGGCGATCATTGAACACAATCTATACTGTTCAAAAGTTATTAATGACTCATTAAAATGTATTCCTGTAATATAAAAGGTTCATTTTTATCGTGTGTCTTTACGAAACACTCTATTTTTTTTAAACGAATTAACAAGTGTGCCATAATGTTTCTTAGGCTCATAAAGATTTAAAGTCGCATACTAATTCCTAAGCTAATACATATTGTCTCCGAAAATTATGATTATCAGTTTTTGACAGAAATCGAAAATATTTGTAAGAACTAAATGTCTGTTGGAGTCTTTGTAGAGTCTGTTTTAAAATCGTGGTATATTGGATTTTGTTTATTTTTATTTTGTAATCGGTAAAGGAATGCCTTCACAGATAAAGTTTTATGTAATGAATTTATAGTTATAAGATCTTCTTAGAAGTTACCATCCTCAGGTTGCAAATCTCTCACCAAGCACCTGTTAGTGTATTCCAGCAGTTGCACTTGAAAGTCACATCATCCTTTAACACCAAATGACATTGTGTATACAGTATAAAAACGAAATATCTAAAAACAAAACCTTTTAAACTTATGTCTTGTTACTTGTACCATATGACATCGTATATGCTGTGTAGGTAGGTGTCGCCAGGGGATTCATTCTTAATAGTGCCTGAAGGTTTTGTGTTTGGGACATGATCTTTGTACAGAGGACATTAGAAAAACTCTTGTAGTCGCTTCGATGATTTCGATAAATAACGAGTTCAGGAAATGCGATTTTAACAGTGAAAACATGAGAATTACAAGTCATCATGTTTTACTCCATTACCTTCGGGCAAAAGGGGTTTATTGACAAACCCTTGCAGATACCTTCTGGACTGTTTTATTTAAACAGCCGAACAGAAGTTCGTTCTTACAAATTGTTGTTGTCGGAAAACAATTTAATACCCTTCCTGTATTTATTTTTACGTTTATTGTGTTTTATATACAGTTAATGTCATTGTGAATCATTTTACTTAAAATTACATTATTAAAATGTACGTTAACTTATTGTATACAAAGAACATTCAGGTTATGTAATACTGAACAATATTGAAATTATTTTGCAAGGGATATTGAAATGTGTTACAGTGGCAATGCAATAATAGTTTTTCTTCATCCCGATTGTGATTGTAATAAAGTTAGAACTATTATCACAAAAGAAAATAAATAAATATCTTTAATAAAGGCCAAATTACTAATGCTATCTACTAATTTGCTTTTGTAAAAATCTGATCTACGTTTATTTTCTCGAATTTACTATTAAACTTCTTAGTGTTATTTTGAAATTAAAATGTGTACTTTAATAAATTATTAGGAACTCTATACAGGGATTATATTATGAGCAACGAATACATAAATCATTACATTTGGTCTCGATCGCTCGTGTCAGTTAGCGTTCTTCTAAAAAAAAACTGCAAACAAAAGTAATGGAGAGCCTAACTGATTCCGTGATGGGCGAAGGGTTCGCTGCAGGTATGTCCGTATGGCGCGATCAGATCGATCCCTTCATAATTTAGAAAAAGAGTCATTTATTAAACTAGAGCCCTTAGTAATTATTGGAACTCGAATGGGGCATATTCGCCATCGCTACCTGCCAGCAATTTGCTATTCGGTCCTTTGTCTGGCGGTGTGGCGCCCTAAAGGGTTCTAATTTTAAATGCACCGTGTAACTATTACGGCTTTTATTCGTAAATTTCTTTTTCGCGGTGGTTAGCTTGCTGGACGCAATATGGCGTGTTTTTTTACAGTCAAAGGGTGAGCAATTAAGTGGATACAACTTGGCGTTGTTAAGTTTTTGCGGTTGATCGACAATTAAATCTCTACATGTATTTTTAGTAATAGTCTTTTAACTATAAATGTTATCCAACATTTTAAGTTGAGAGTAATATCAAAAACTCTATTTTTTTTAAATGTTCATAAGATTAAATGAGGTTTTGGGTTTTTTTTAAGTTTAATAGTTATTTCGGCACAAAAATAACCTAAATAATTAGTAAAATTGGTAAAATAATTAGTAATGATGATAATTAGTAAAATATTGTGTACGTTATTTTCAACCACTGTTTTTACTTTTATAGTGCCAAGTCTCGTAAAGCAGTAAAGGTCATTTAGACAAACAACGAGTAGTCACTTTGAAAAAAAAAACCTTAATAAGAAGTGTTTATTGACCACAAAATTAGGAAGGTACTGTCTGTACCTTTGCTTAAAGTTAAATTCGATTAATATCTAATTTTTAAAATATAATGTCTAGAAAAATGGAACTGACGAATGTACTTCAACAAAATTATATCGAAAACCATCAGGCGTTGGAGAAACCTAGTATCTTAACTAATATTATAAATGCGATTGTGAGTTTGTTTGTCACGCTTCAACTACTCAATCAATTATGGTGTAATTTTGCATACACGTTATCGGGGGTACTGAAAAGGACATAGGGTATTTTCATTTAGAATAAATACTGTTCCCGAGGATACATTAAATCTTCAATAACGCGAGCGAAGCTGCGAACAAACCCTAGTATGTAATAAATGTGTTTAAGAAAGTCAAATACTTAAATTTTTCTATTTTACTCTACTATTCGTGTTAATTTCATATTTCGCGGTGTAAGAGTCAGACAGACGTATCTACATTTTCTTAATATTACAGGAGAGCAAAAATACTTTGAAAATTCGCCTCTTCAAATTTTACCAGCTTTTTAATAGACTTAATATACAATTGACGAAAGAAAAATATATACTAATATATTAACATACTTTTAGAGCTTTGAAAAAGTTAAGGATTTACATAGACACAATACATATATATTTAATATTCGATTGACATACGATAGTGTGGCCCTTCATCATTTTTAAAATTTTTGTTTTTATGCTACTTAAAATTCATTAATACGTCATTTATGACATTAAGTTTTATTCTGTGTAATAACGTAGAAGCTATTACGTTCATATGGATCGTAGGATATTGTAAAACAAACAATATTGTAGGAAAAATAATTATTATATTTGCAAATACGTTCCCGTAACTCTAACTGGTAGTAAGATAATTGAAACTAATTTAGCGGTACTCATAATACGTTTTTCTGGCTCTATTAAAAGTGATTCTTATGTTATTTCGTTATTTTCGAATTCGTGAAATATTGAATATAATATTACCTCCTTTTGGCACTTCATAAAGGACCACATTCTGATCTGGTTTATGAAAAAAAACGATTTTTGGATTTTTTGTAGATACGTTCAATTCTTATACCGCGATTTGTCATATAAATATTGCTAATTATACCTATTATTCAACAACATCGTATGGACGTGATACCTTGTCCTCTATAAGGCATGTTGCGAGAACGGTTACTAGTTTTCTCGACATTTAAATTGGGCCTCAGTCCACATTCTGTGGATAATCAAATTAAAAGTACACCTCTTCTCCATAAGAGTTCGTTGCAATGACACGTTTATAAGATGGTAAATTTATGAAATTTAAATAATAATTATTTTACTTGCCTTAAAAAGTGACTTTATTATTATATCTCTTTGCAAATTTGTTTTAGTCCCTAGTTTAATATATTAGGTATTTACCTATGAAATTGCCGTTTTGTATCAAAAAATTTAAACGCATTTTTTTCATGTATTTTTTATTTGTATTAATCGAAGTAATCACCCACGCAATCAATGCATCTTTGCCAACGCAGTGGCAGTTTATTGATGCCCTTCTTAAAGAAATAAGCTGAACGGGAGGCAACAAATTCTTCAAAGGCATTTTGTACTGCCTCTCGGGTATTGAATTTTTTTCCCGCCAAGGAGTTATCCAAATTCTGGAAAAAGTAGTAGTATGTAGGCGCAAGGTCTGGTGAGTAGGGCGGATGACGGAGAACTTCCAACTCCAGTTCTTACAACTTGGAGACCGTCTGCTGTGCAGTATGAGGTCGCGCGTTGTCGTGCAGGAGCAGCGGAGACGAGCGATTGACCAGTGCTGGTTGGAGATGTGCCAGCTTCTCCATCATTGTGTTCAGTTCTTCACAGTACACATCTGCAGTAATGCTCACCCCGTTTGGTAAGAAGCTGTGATGAATCACACCGGCGCTAGACCACCAAACGGTGACCATCACTTTTCTAGGGGTAAGTTTTCGTTTAGGGCATTGTGTAGGTGCTGAACCAGGATCCAACCAACTTACTGAGCGCTTGCGGTTATCAAAGAGAATCCATTTTTCATCGCAGGTAACAATGTGGTTCAAAATTCCTTCATTTGTGTGTCTGTTGAGCAGTGCAAGGCACGTCTCGACGCGTACTTCGCGCTGGCGATCATTGAGTTCGTGGGGCACCCATTTGTCAAGCTTTTTTACCTTGCCAATTTGACGCAAATGGACCAATATTGTTTTGACGCTAACGTCGAAAGCTGCTGCTAATTCAGCCGTAGATTGTGTATCATCAGCTTCCACAATCGCCTTTAATTCGTCATTGTCGACCAAAGTCTTCGGACGACCGCGAGGTTCATTTTTCAGGTCGAAATTCCCAGAACGGAAGCGAGCAAACCAATAACAGGTGGTGCGTTGGTTTGTACTGTTAGCTCCGTAAACGTCGTTGATGTTGCGTGCCGCTTGTGCCGCGTTGCTGCCACGACGGTACTCATATTCCATAATTACTTGAAATTTTAACGTATCCATGATGACAAAAAAGATTGAAATGCGATGAAAATGTAACACTAATCAATAAACAAATGACTACTTTTGGAAAAAGAATTCCATGTTTTTAAAATAAAATTAATTTGAAATTAGAATTCTTAGCCAAACAAAAATTATTTTGATTTGAAATGGCCAGTACTGCAGAACGGCAATTTCATAGGTAAAGACCTATTATTTTTTTTATTGTAACATTAAATAATGACTGATTTATGACTAAATAATTAATATTATGTTTACACAAAAATGTCTATTCAATGTATGTATTCAACTCTATTTTAGTCTAAAAGTATAAGAAAATAAAATACCATCACTATATCAAATTCCATCCTGTATTATTAATATGTATATATAAGTATGCATAGTCCAGCTCTCATGTGCAAACAGTTGCTTGTCGTCCATCTCGCTAGTTTGTGCGCAAACAAGGATCAAATGAATATAGACAAGCGTTGTTTACTGATGTAGATCAGGTTACCACAACAAACATTCGTTTCTTTCAATAAATATTGTGTCGCTCGTTAAGAGCCAGTAAATTATGGACCTTCTGAACGGTCTAGCTTAATTTGATGCAGTTACTATGACGACGTTGCATTCACCCCACGCACGACACATACGAGAGACCGTAAAAAAAATAAAAAACGAGAACAGAAAACTTACTCGACATCACCCCGGTTCCTGTCGATTCTTACGTCCGAGAGTTCCCTCCTTTCAAACATAATTTATGGTTTCGGGGAAATAAACATAAAAAATAGAAAAGGAAAAACGACAGCACGCACGATAAAAAAGCTCGTCGTAAAAGTGCGATCGGAACGGAGAGGGAGGGGGGGGGGCGCCGCGCTGGCTCTTCCCGCGCCGCCCAGTCGCCTAGCCGACGCGACGCGGGCGGCAACCCTTCCGCTGCCCGCCCTCCAACCGCCCCTAGTACCCACCGCAGTAAAGGGTTAGGGCGAATAACCCTCATACCGCACTATGTGAATATCTACATGTAAATAAATCTGCGGAGGAAAAGATGCGACTTACCTAACACTATAAATAAATAAAAATTGAATTGTAACATGATTAGTAATGCTACTACTATAGCAACGCAATGTAGAATGTTAGATTGTTTTAATTAGATACATGCATATAAACAGATCGCAGCATATAATTTAAAAGATTTTTAATAAATATGTTATTTAAAAAAACTAAGCAGCATCTTATATATTCATACGTGAAGCCAAAACTTTGTACCCTATTTAAGCGAATTGCGAGAACGAATTAACTTGAAATTTTGCATAGTTAAAGTTTATATGGCAGAGAAGTGCAGAAAGCTATTTTTTTTATATAAAATGCATTACAAGCATATTAAATTAATTAAAATATACATTACTCACACTACTGCTTGAATTTTACACAACATATACACACATGTAAATTAAAAAGACGTTTCTGACATCCTTCAACCTTCTTACGTTCCAATTACCCTTTCAATATTTTTAACATGACTGACGTTGCATGCCTTAAATGCCCTTTGAAATCAACTGGTCAAATTGTAGGTTAATTTTATAATAATATAATATGTAAATTCATAATATACATTAATAATTAATTGATAATTAGTTTATCTTTAGTAAATTTATGGAATCACTGAAATAATTATTATTCTCTTTGGTTTTATTCAATGTCAATGACTGCCTTCACTTCATGTCACTTTGCTTCATGTTGTCATAAGAGTAAAGCAATATTTCCAAAGTCAATGTCAATATTTTAATGTTTAGTATTTCTTTATGGTGTACTCAAATGATGATTCAATAAAAAATGAGCGAAAAATACTTTGTAAAATCAAAATAAGAAAATTTGTTTGGTCATGAAAGTAATCGATGACTTACAACTCCGCGGTTACAATGATGCAGTTCAACTTGATGTAGCAATTATATTTAGTACAGTTGATGATGAATTATGAACAAAAATGAATTCATTTTCAAAAGTTAATGGTAGTATTAAAAACATCTTTGTTTTGGATTCATCATTTGATTATATTGTGTATCCATTACTTTTCCAAATGATGATACTGGGCATATCACTATTCTTCATAATGTACAGACTATATTTAATTCAATATCACCCAGAAATACCACGCACCTATGGTGTCGTGTAAAATTAATTGAAAATTGTGTGATGAGTTGCGATAAATTTCTTTATTTTCGTAAGTTATGTTTACTTAGAATTTGAGAACCTTACCACCTTATGCAACCCCCTGTTTTTTGTTTCAAATTTATAATTAATTTCAGTTTTCATTTGGATATCGAATTTTTTATGTTTATATAATTAAAAAAAAAAGTGGCAAATAACTGAGTAGGCATGATGAAAGCATTTGATTATAGAAGTTATACCCTTTGATAAAAGAACCCTAATAAAGTTCAAACTTTAAAAATTCAATGAACTATGGTCGAATGTCGACCACTGGGCGCCCACTAGTTTTTATAAATACAAAAGTTTCATAACTATGAGATCCATACGTCAGTCATGATTGAATTGTATTTTAAATTACTTCAGGTATTTTGATGTTAGTAGTTCCATGTAGAATGCTACACGAAAGTGTCACTTTTTTCTCCCTTATAACACTAGTGCACATAATGCTTAACGTATAAATGGTAACATGCGTGCTCCCTAGAAGCATTTGATCTAAATCCAACTGCACCTCTAGTGATGAACGTTCGTTCAGTGTGTTTTGTGCGTTTGAACATTAGATTCATTCTATATAAGTATAAACGTCCTCATTTCTTCTCACTCTGTTTAAATTCAAACTAATGTTATATTAACATTTATTTTTACACCACAATTATTGGATTTATTTACTGTACATTTTTAAATTTGGAATTTAGTCTTTCTTCTTATTAAAAACATAGACACAACATAAATGGCTTTAACTTGTCATGATTATCGGTATAAAAATATAGTATAAAAAAGACAAATGATACAAATAAAGAGTTAGATACTTAAAACTTAAGTTAGATATACCATTCGTTACCAGTTTGTATTGTAATTATACTAAGTAAACAAGGGAACCTCTACTTCCTCTTCAAATTTGCTATCTAATGCACTATGTTGTACGGAGATGACTTGGGACCGATCGATAACGCATCGTACCTAAAAAGCCACTCCCAAGAGATACATCGACCAACTTGCTTGCGGCCCAACACTCGGAAATGTGTACGATGTTTTGCGGAGGTTGTTCGTAACGAGTGTTTGATGTAAATACACCCCCGAAGCAGTCGTGCAATTCACGCAGTGGCTAGTTGGGCACCCCTGTGGCTGCGGCCACCCCGCGCGGCGACCATCAGTCTCGCCGGTCGCCGTGCCGACCACTGCGCCGAGTCGCGCCTTTTTGCTTGCCCCTTGCATCACACATTTCCTCCAGCGCTTAACAACTACATACGAAGTTTACTTACAAGGACGTAGAAATATACTAACCATATCATAATTAATAGCTGAGGATTTAAATATATATATGCAGAAAGAAACTCTTAACATACTTAATGCGTATTTGTGTATAAACTTTCTTATCTAAATTATATCAAGGGTTAAATTAGGATGAAAGTTTAAATTTAAATGAATATTCCATTCATATCATCGTTTCTCTATTCCAAAATACGATAATGATATTTTGTATCTTAGTATGAGCTGTATGTAGGTACTAATTGCACTACATGTTGCCCGTTCAGATAAGTTGGACAAGTTATCTGTGAAACAGTAGCCAGGTAAGTGATCCCTATCGGTGCGTGTTTCTGTCGTCAGGGGGCTGGTATTAATAACGCTTTTATGCCGAGGGCTCGTTCCCTGGGCACTACACTTATTTAAATTCCTGTTTTTGTACCGAATTTACATTAGATTCTACGCTGGCCAAGACATTAAAGTATGTAGGGAGATATATCCCTTTTTGTGTAACAATGAAAGGACCCTAAGGGTCACAAAAACCGTTGGACCCTTACCAATGCCGTAATTTCCAAACGTTCAATAATGACAGTGAAAGAATGCAGTACTTTTTTATTTGCTGTCCAGCAGAAATCATTTTAAATTTGCAATAACTTTTTTGTGTGAAAATGTAGCAATTGTAGAAAAAATTACGAGGGGACGATTATAAACACATGCGCGGGCGCGTCAAATCTTCAGCCGGCGCGCGCGCGTCGTTCAGAGACGCATTATGGCTTTTTTAAATTATCTGTAATACAGGGGGAAGTGAGTTTTTTAAAAATAAAATTCACTTTTTAAGTTAAAAACGTGTCCCTGCAGTCTAGTTCAATTGTTGCGTGTCGGATGAGCACGAGCACAATTTCATGTCTGGAAGGGATTTTTTATTGCGCGGTGTGCGCCATGCGGTGAGACGTCGCGTTGCGTCGCAGGTGAAGCTTTATTTAACAATATACATGTATGTTCTTGATGACACGCTTCTTGTACAAACCCTTTTGATTTTGTTAACCAATACGTGCTCTATAGTTTGTCACAAACGCCTCGGGCGTGATTCTACGACTTGGAAAGATGAACTTTTAAAAACTCTTTATGTAATTTTAAGCTAACCGGCGGTAGATACAATGGATCAAATATTTTACAATAGACGCAGCAAGCACGAACCAATTTTTTATTGAGTATCGACTTCTTTTACTGAATAGGTTGTTTGTTGAATCATGTTTTAAGCTACGATTATTTGGTTTTAATGATAGTATGCTTTTAGTATTCATTTTATTGGGTAACAACCGGTGTATGACAATATCTATATTTCTTTATATGTATGTTTATTTTGGTCTTCCTAATAATAGTATATATTATGTGTATGGGTAGGACATTGGTGACTGTGTTGTGGTCACGATAGATATATGTAGTGTATTTTGTTGAACGTGCAAGTAAATATTTTTAATTGGTCGTTTTGTTTTACGAAGAGTTGATTTGCAGATTACTTTACATATTTTGTAATATTTTTTACTTTAAAAGGAAATAACCCATTTGTCTCAATATATTTAGTGTAATAAAATTAAAGAATCATTACCACATCCATGTCATTAGAATATTCCTATTTGTAATAAAATAATAATTAAATAGAGATTTATTTATTAGATTTCTGTACTATATATTAAACAACAAGCAGAGAAGTAATATATTATATTTCAATTGTACGACTAACGAAAGCTTCACTGATACTCTATTTACAAGAATTAGTTTAATGTACTCCAATTTAACGTATCTGTCGTCAGATATATAATAAAAAAGCACACAAGTAGATTCAGCCGCAAAGGGCGACAGTGAAAGAGGTGAACAAGTCACAACTACTTTTTACTCCCTTCGTGGGGAGGGCCAGCCCTCCCATCGCACACATTCGAACGAAGGGTCTCCAGAGATGAAAGTTTTGTGGGGCTAACACGGAACTAACACATACGCACGTGTGAGACAACAAACGCCGTGCTCGCCTAACTCTAACTTTAATTGTGTCTTTTCAATCGATACTTTCCTTTGGAACCCTAACACATCTTCGATTTAATGTCAACCCGAAGTGGGCTCGATTGTTCATTGTCTTGTGATGTAGCCTTTTTATTTGTGTAGGACGAACCTTATAATGAATTCTTTTATTATTTATTTGATACAGCCGGATTATACCATAATGTACTGCCTATTCAGTTTGGAGTTCTAGCTTAACTTAATGTTTCCAAGGAGCAAGATATCTCTTGAATTGGATTAATTCGTTCATTTTATATATTTACCCATGCACGTAATGAAGTGTACCTAGTGTGTGTGCTAGTTGTTTGGAAATTAAATAGAGGAATAGATATAATATTGGACTTGGATATAAAACGATGAAAATAGTACTCGCAGTTGACAAATAATATACATTGTCAAACCATAATTGAAAAATCTGTGCATTTCTGCTATTTTGGCAAAAAAAAAATTCGATTTATAAATTCATTTTCAATATTTATGATAAAGATTCCTTATTTCGTAGCCTTTAATCTGGTTATCCTAATCAGTTTAGTTCTTTTGACTTAATTAATTGTCTGTTAAGGTTATTATATTTTTTTAACTCACAACAATCGACTATTGAAAATCTTTATTTAGGTACATTTTGATAAATTCTAAATTGATTGATTTCTTACATTTATACATACAATAATAATATAAGCAATTTTACAAAACAAACTTGAAGTTATTATAAAAGGAAAAAATACCTATTTCATTTGTTTATTTTTACTTAATTATTTACTTGTATAGAAGAAGTTTAAAGTTACTTAATCCGTTTTATCATGTAAGATATAGTTGTTTCACAATGCGGTTGCTGTATCTTGTATGTCCATCAAAATTGGAAAACTATAATTGTATTAACTAAATGTGGAACCAAAAAGGAAAAAATTGAAAGATGTAAGATATCGGTTGTTATCTTTAGAATACTATATCGGTGTTTAAACATGACAATCAGCTAAGTATATGAAAGGGTCCCATGCGTCCGGTCGCCCTTTAGGATCCCTTCGCAAAACGCGGCCAGTTGCATCCCGGGCTATGCTTTGCATAATCAATATTACCAGTCGCCATTGTGAACTTAAATTTGGGGTGAAGTAAATATGTTATATTCGGCACATGTAAATGGCTTTTCTCAAGTCTTTTTATTTAGTTATAGGCTAATGTTTAGTAATAAAATAATCTGTTCTTAAATACTGAAATAGTCGACATCGTTACAGGGTTTTTTTTAATACTATGACGGTAGCAAACAAGCATGCGGGACGCCTGATGTAAAGCGGTCACCGTGGCCTATGGATGCAACATCAGAAGTGTTACATTCGCGTCGCCAACCCTTAAATAACCTATTTATTTTACCCTTGAAGCACTCCATACTGTAGTCCCCAGGAAAAACTTCAGCAGGAAGCTCATTCCACAACCGGATCGTTCGTGGAAGGATACCCCTCTGGAACTGGACCGTCCGAGACCATTTCGGTTCCAATGTGGGGGGATGAATTCCCTGCCGATCACGAGCAGTGCGATGGTGGAAAGCATCTACGGGCATAATATTAAACAAGTTCTCGGAGCACAACCCATTATACAAACGGTAGAACACATAAAGATGCGACGTCTCTCCGTAGACTTAGTGGTCCGATACCGTTTGTGAGCTTAGTATCTACAATAATTTTCATAGCTTGTCTTTAGGCCGAGTCAAATGGTCCAAGCTGGTATCCAGGTGCTCCCGCCCAGAGACAGCTACAGTACTCTATATGGGGTCAAACTTGCGTTCTATACAACAACAGCCTTTGCTCAGCGATGAAGTAAACATAGAACGGATTTAGATACAATTAAAGTGACGTTTAACGTCATACTATGGTGAGTGTTTAGCGATAAATTTTAACTTGTTGATTACGGATGATTGTCCGAGATATCTAGGTATGTATAAATATACGAGGATAGCACAGTTCGGTACCTGTTTTTCATCTGTCTACCAACCGGCTGTCTCATTCTATTTTGTTTTATAGCTATTGATTAGTTGTATTATCTTATCATTACAAGAAATTTAGAAATAGTTATGTTTCTTCGCCATCAATGAGTCGAGCCTTCGAGCCTCTATTCGTCATAATTTACGATTCTTACCTTAACGAATCTACAATATTTATACATTATTTGACATAAAAATATCAATAATATTAAAATTTGGAAAATAAATTAACCATGGCCGCATTTGGACCACAGGACGACTACCAGTTTCTAGAAAATGCTCTTGCATAATGCTTTGGTTTCATCATTGGGTATTCATCTAGCAAAAAGTCATTGTAATATTCGGCCCCACGTTCTCAGATCTAGTGCCTGAAAGGTACAATTATGATTATTAATACATTCTATTTAATAGATCATAGAAAATACCAATTAGGTTTAGACCAGAAGAGACGAAAAGAAGAAAAAGTAGGCCATAATCTATTAGGTACAAGTGAAAATTAGTTGTGTCTTGACAGCATCGACCTCTGAACCTCCTTGATTCTGGATCTTACAGTACTTGACCAACACATCTAAAAATTAACATATTTTTTGATTAGGCATCTTTTTACGTGTCGCAAATATGATAGCGTCTTTTTAAAAATTATCAAACAAAATCAGGTAGGTACGTTGTTTCAGTCTTGTGCTTTATGTAGACACTAGCAGCGCCCGCGACTCCGTCTGCGTGGAAACTAATGTAAAAAACAGTGACTAATAAAATCATCTGAATATATATAGTCCACTTACTTATCTACTTTTCTCTATACTTGAGTCGCGTCGTCATTAAAATTACAATAACTTAGAGTACTAACAATAATAGAGTAAATGGATTTTAATGAAAGCAAGACTAAATGCTACTCAGGATATATTTTCTGATTTTCTTAGTTTTATCGTGTACGCAGTACTTTAGTAGTGACGTGTGTTCAAACAAACAGACATTTCTAAAAATGTTTGAAATGCATTACTTATTCCTAGAAACCTGAAACATTTTTTTTTCACAAAAATCTAAAAAGTACAGACACGTAAGATTTACATTGTTATTACATGCATAGAACATTATATTGTCACTGGATTATCGACTTTAGGTTTTAAAGAAGATAATTAGTAAACCTAACGTCACATTTCCAAACTGTGTTGTTATTTGCCTAAAAATTTCATTAAAACTCAGGAATTCTTCCAGTTGAAAAACAATTATATTATAATTCTTGTTTAAATATAAATAGAGTAAACAACGAAAGAAGCCACTTAAACTAGTTAAGTATAGATTAGTTTATATAAAAAGTCACAATTTACAAGGCTATAAAAAAATGAGAACACATTAAAAAAAATAATACAACCGTTTTTGATTCTTTTACCTGTTAAAATTCTTATAAATTGGTCGAATTAAGCATAGTGATCGGTTGTTGAGATACAGTAGCCGATTTTATCACATTAATTCAGTAGATCACTTATGTATGGATTTATTTCACAAATGACTATGATGTCCAGAGTTGATATTAATCGGTGACGGCCTTGTCCTGATTTTTAACAATACCTTATTAGCACAAGCATTTTATACATAATCAATTCTCGTAACTATAGACATTTTATTGATAGTTTTTAAACTAAATTGATTTCTTCCTTAGTGGGCTTTGTATATGTAAGCAATTAAATTCAAAAAGTATATAAAAAACAACTACACGCCTACACATTTATCTATAATTATTGCATAATGTTATATGAATGTTTATGAATTCTGGAATATTTATGTTATTAATACATATGTGGAAACTAAACTGATTATAATATTAAACTGCGTATTAAGTCTATATAAATTTATCATTCTTTTGTAATAATAACTATTATGCATTCAGTGAGAGAGTTCGGTTTCTCCAAAAATACGGAAATCATCGGGCGGAATATTTAGTTTTGTCATCGATTGTGCAAACTGTTTCAAGGGTGTGTTAGAGTATTGTGAAAAAATATGAGAGTGTACATAAAAACTGATGCAGCTGTCGAGCGGCACACACATGCGAATCCTATAGGACATATTTGGAAACGAAATGGCGTAAGTTAATGGGAATACAGGAGATCTTGTGTCTGTATTGTAGTAGAGGAAGCCGTCGGCTTCATATAAGGCAACCCTCGCGCACATATCCTATCCGTAGCGGGAAGGGTTCCGAGTTCAATCCGCGAGTCGGGAAGGGTTCGCACGGACGGCCGCCGACGCGCAAGCGCACGCGAACTCGCAAAAAACTCATACAAAGCACACAACATCGCTGTTTTTGTTGTTAATACAGTAGATTGTTCGTAAATTTCTCTCTTTTTTAATAAAAAAATGTAATATCATCAACTCGTTCACGCCCGGCCTTTCAAAGGGAACATTTTGAAGAGGGAATTGAAAAATTGTTAAAAACTGGTAAAAAGTGGGTCAGAAAGGGTGCTTTTGAAACTAGTAATCACTGGTTCGCGTTTATCGATTGCCGTTATTAGACGAAAAAATCCTTTTTGAAAACGACAGTTGTGAATTGGAACCCTTCTAGAATAACGGATAAAATAATTAACAAATTATTTTACGTATTAAAAGAACGATTAGAGAGTACGTACAAACGTTGAGATGAATTAAGAAAATAGTAGAACAAAATACATGTTTTTTTATTAAATATATGATAGGTAAAAGGGGTTGTAAGTTATTTATGTTAATATTATCTGCAGTATGAAGTGGTGATGGCTCAATGATAGTATATTCGGAACCCGAGTTGATCGATGTAGGTTTGAATTCTACAATCAGTTTTAATTTTCGATGAAAAAACATAATGATAAAATCATCATGTAGGTAGGTAGGGCTTATTGTAATGTCCGCTGATAATGACTTGTCAAAAATCTATCCCGAAGCACTTATAGGTTTGTTTCGGCAACTGCACTTGAGAAGTAGTCATCTCATAGGTTTAATATATTAACATTTTAAGCAACCTTGTCATCTTAGTTGAGATCATGGTCTAACCTCAAATTTATAAATTGTAAAAATATATATCATGCCGTTAGTAAAGTTCATCCACTGAGAGGCTAACAGCAAAAGTTAAAGTTAAACGTCGATCATTCTATGAAGTGTAAACCAATTTAAGACGAAACATTTCTTAAAGTAATTGTATTTGCATTACATTCAAAGGCTAACTTGGAATATTTTCGCAATGTTTAGAATTTAGAGATAGATTAAGTGCCTTGTACATTATATAACAATTTTTATAGCTTATACTTGATAAGTTATTGGTGAAACGATTCCCCTATTACTGAAAAAATGAAATCTCAATTATTTATAAATTAGTAACGCGGACAACCACGCCGTTCATCCCTTTATCAGTTTACAATTGCCCGCAATAAAGGATAGGGATTGATTGTTAGTAGGTAGCTTTTTTATGTTTTTTTATTTATTGTTACTGAACGATTTATGTTCCACTTTTGTGATTGGAACTATAGACATATCAAAATAGTCTTGAGGTTTTAAAATCTAATATAATTATTTGTTCTGTGTAAGTTCATTAGTTTTCTCTGAGATCTATCTAAATGTAATTAAAATTAATCAATCATAACATGTTAAATTGTGGTTAATATTTTTTAAGCAACTCTAGAGTTCATGACATAGAAGGTATACATTTCAAATCTAACGAAAAAAATATTAAAAGGTAACAACACTTTCCAAAAAAAAGAAAGATTTTTCTAAACTAACCTTGCCCAATGCCCAGTGAGTTGCATTAGCACACAAACTTTTGAATAGGCTCGTTAAAGCAAACCCTTTTACCTGAAATGTGCAATTACACGATGTTTACACGGATGTTATGCCATACAACTCTTCCCCAACCCTTCTATTGTGAGTTTTTTATGCGTACACTGCACTTGTCTACCGGACGCGTAAGTAATTGAGCTGCGAACGACATGCACCATGAATTCAAACATATGTCTGCCTACACAGACGCACACATAAAAAAGTAAAACAAAGCCCTACGAACTACGGACACCAAAAGTCGAACAAGTTAAAAAATTTCACTTTTTACCCAAGTATTCCTTTAACCCTTTTTTACATTTTAGAAGTTTGAATACATCAAAAGGGTTGGCATAAAAAATGAAATAGTATTATATTAGTGGTATTATGAATATCGTATGGGTTTAGTTTTTGTTAACCGAAAAAACTGTAGACTGTAACGGTTGACGCAACTTTCTGTGGACACAGTGTTTTTTCTAACTAACACCTGTTGGATGTTAGGGATTATTGAATTTGATAAAACAACACATTGCGTTAATTTACTAAAAAAAAATTATAGACCAATACGTATTTATTTCTCTTTTTAACCAGTTCAATCTAAACCGAGTTATTACATAGGTATTTCCAATTATTATTTAGTGTGTTTTATTTATTTTTTTGGTTTTGGCTTCAGTATAATATGTATGCTATTAACTCTATTTTATAAGGATCGTGAAAAGGGAATACTGTACTATGAAGACGTATTATTTCGTGCAAAATTAGTTGACTATGACAGATGGTAGAGACCGCTATCGACTTGTATACAGCATGCATAATTTTATAAAACTTTGATATGAGAAGATACTTTTTATAAAGAAGTTATTACTCAAGCATACTTACCGTTGTATAGGTAAATATTCATAATAATGAGGTTGTTAGAGTAATAAGTAAGCTTTATGTTTCCGATTTTATCATATTTCGTAACAAAAATTTGGAAAAATTTTTTTAAGGTAACTTGAAAAGGCAGATGGAAAGACACATTGCCACAGAAAGGTTATCGATTACCGTATGATCCAATTAATCGATATCGAAACAATCGACCGTTTTCGGCCTATAACGGCGTCCGAATAGCTCTATCAGTATCCCGTTGAATTAGAGTTATACGATATCATGTGTTTTTTGTAAAGACACACGTCTACCCCTTTTTTAATCGGATTTCGTAGGCGCGTGTTCTGTTTTTTATTGGTTTAAATAAAAAGTTAAATCTACCTTATTGCAGCCGTTAGGGGTCACGTTTTTTATAAATATCCGTCGAACTCCTATAATTGAATGTTTTCATTAGTCAGGTTACACCAGACCGAGTGCGTTAATATTAGACGTTTATCTCTAGGTTTATTAGCATAATTTAATCGCTACGCATTAAGTATACGTGCAGGGAGAAAAATACTGTCTCACTTTTATATCTAAACTACCGGGCCCGGAGAATGTTATCCCGCCCTTAAAATAAAAAAAAGCCTTGACAAATTGTATACCTAAACCTTCCTCGTGAATTACTTTATCTACTGGAGAAAACTGTATGAAAATCCGTTAAATAGTTTTTGAATTTATCGCGAACAGACAAACAGACGTTAAAAAATCTCCGTATGAAAAAGTGTGAGTAAGGCAGTAGGGAGATCTTGAAAAATACTCACAAATTGATCTTCAGTTGTTCAGTTACTATTTTTCTGTCATTACATAGTGGTGTTGTAAAAGTAAAGATTTGGTATGTGTGTGTGAGTCACAAACAATGAAATTCAAAACATATAAAAATTTAAGTTTTTCTTTTGCTAGCATTGCTTGCATAGCATTAACATGTAGCTTGCATAACATATGAGGGAAATTGTGGTATAGTCCAGAAGCTAGGTAGACCGCCGGTAACGAATTGTATCGGCAAACGTAGCGATGCGGCGCGGCGCAGCGCGGCGCGGAGTTACTGTTATGCCATTTTCCAAAAATGTCGCATCACGCTACGTTTCAAATATATTATAAGAGGGAGGGAAACCACTGGCTCTGAGAAGATTGCACATATTCGCAGTTTGGTAAGGGTAAAAATTTGCAATCTTCTTTATTCGTTTCGTTATGTATAAATACTTCCATGTACAGTAAGAACCTCGAAAACTTAAAATCCAAGGTAATCACAAATATTTTAAGTTATAGAGTTTTTCATTTATCGAGAGTTTATGTTACACTCGCACTTTCGCCGCACACTTTTTTGAAGACCAAATCATGCCGTTTCTCGAACTTTTCTAACCAGCCGTTACTAACTATAAAATTATGGATTTTCTGCGAGTTGGAGAACTCTTCAGTTTATCCTTTCGCTATGGGTCTGTAACACTGATGTTTTGGTTTGGACACTGTTTGAACCCCGTTAATAAACATTGCTCCTAAATAGGGAATTCAGCAATTTTACGTCTTTTACATAAAAGACTTTCTCCACCTTCTCGTCTCTTCAAGAGTCCAAATTCTTTTTTAATTATGTATAAGTGATAATGTACTTTCGTGTATTCCAAAATGAGCCGTAATATCTTTTCGTTTTAAATCACTTTTAATTTATCAGCGTTTGTTAGTGTCATTAATTTTCGTTTTGAGTTACTTAGGTATCTTTTATTACACATCACAGTTTCTTGTAAACACATGCAACCAATAAATTTCAAGAAACTTTTTGTTTTGTACTTTTATTCGAACATTTCTATAACTAAGTGATGGCTAAACCTGAAATTATTATATTGTTACGCGACGTCTGACCAATCTGCCACTATGATCTAAGAACACGTCCTGTGTGTTATATATTATGTTTATATTGGGTCCCCTGGAGTTCTGGAGCGGAGTTGGAGTTCAAATGTAGAGCGGCTGGTATGGTAGTAGATATAATCCTGCTGTCATGTAACTTTGTCTTGTTTTGGTTCTATGGTGGACTAGACATAATTGGATAATGTCAACTAACTATTCAAATTGTCGTCTTGACAGAGGTGATAAAACATGTAAATATTAACATACCTATTATGTAAGAGACGATTATGTTACATATTACTTTATATATTAATTAATGAACTGCCTGTATAAAATATTTCTTTAATAGAACGTACGGTACGAAACAAAAAGCTGTGGAATGTTATTAATATTCAAAACGTAACTAGGAGGGATTATAGAATAATAGCAGTAATTTAGAGTGGCACGCGCCTCTCGGGCCGCCCGGCCAGAGCGCCGTCCGGTCGTACTCGTCCGCGAGCGCTCGCCTCGACCCACCGTCTTTTGATGGAATTTCTTCATAAGATATGCATGGAAATATGTCCGCTTTATTACATTTTCTCAAGTGACTAACTTAGAGTATAATTTCTTAGAAATTGACCCTTGACCTGACATAGCTTTGATGCCTATCTTTATTTCTTAACGCTTTGATACTATTTTTTCTCAAAGGACGTATTGAATATATAAATTCATCTAGCGATCGCCCGCAGTTGCGTCAGCGATAAATTATAATATCTAAACTTAATAAGAATAAAATACATAATACCCTAACAACACCACACCTCATGACGACTGGAGAGTTATAAAAAAAACACTTGATGATCGGTCATCTACTTCTATACATACAGATCATATTCACTCAGTATATACATTATTAAGATAAGAATCAACTTCGTGTTAAAAACTCATATTGTAATATTTTTTAATTGAATATGAAAGATTAATAATTTAACAAAACGTGTACACAATATATATTTGAAATTTAACCAAAAAAAACATAGTTCCTTAAAAAATTTTTAAAAAAAAAAAAAAAAAAAAATAAAAAAAAAAGGAAAAAAAAAAGGGTATACATAAATTTACATCATTCGCCCACGAAATTTACGTCGTATAAGCTTCATATCGTAAGCTTTAAAAGTGTATTTAGACAGTTTTGTTACTTAATACTAACTAGCGGCCCGCTCCGGCTTCGCACGGGTATAAAATATATAGCCTATGTCATTCACTGAAAAAATGATTAAAATCGATCCAGTAGTTTTGATTTATTCATTACTGCCCGTGGCCCGCCTGCGTTTGTTGCGATGTAAGCGGAAAAAATGTAATTATTTACAACATCACTTTAGAAACCTCAAAAATAACAGTATTTCTCCAATATTTAATGGATGTTATTATAGATATAAACCTTCCTCTTCAATCACTCTATCTATTAAAACCGCATCAAAATCCGTTGCGTAGTTTTAAAGATTTAAGCATACATAGGGATATAGGGACAGAGAAAGCGACTTTGTTTTAAACTGTGTAGTGATATACCTATATGAAGCCATGTTCTTTATGTTTAAAAAATATAAAAGTATCACAAACAAACGCAATGTCGGATCGTAATTACTGTGTCGGAATCACGTCTACAATTAAATTTAATATTTTTTTCGACGAAAGGATGTCAGCTACCACAATTAAGGGCTTTGTAATTACAACTTGTTAGAATTTGTCTTTTCTCTACGATTATAAAAAGCCAAAGTTGTAATTATTTTTACTGTGGTGTTTTTTAATTATCCTTCTGTGCTTACTACATATGAATTTTTAATAGGAAACCTCTTTCTAAAATTGGTATGTGTCTTACTTGTGACTACTTTTTATACCGTAGACAATAATACATAACTTATATATGTTTTATACCATAAGGTATAGAATATACGTTACTATGGAACATCCTACGTAAAAGTCATTGTGGTCAAGGGTTTTGACTGATGGAATATCAATCTGATGTCTGCAGGTTCGAATCCCAACAATCGACATGTACTAAGGATTTATTTGGAATTCACGTGCATTTGGTAATTCATATCAGTTTGTTTTTTCGAACCGACTACGCTATTAGCCTTGTAAGGCCTTTACAGGTTCACTGGACTTATTCATATCGGTAACAGTATTGGCTGACGGTGAATGAAAACAACATGATTTCCTCACGATGAATTCCTGAACCTGAAAAATGTTCCTGTACTACCACAGTACGTGGGAAAATATACAACTGGATTTTTCTGAGTTTGAAATCGCCAATACATCGTGGGTTGGCGTGGTGATTAACCCATACCTTCCTTCGAAAAGAGGCCCTTGGTCCTGCAGTGGGTTTCTTACATGCTGATGATGATGACGGAAAATTTGATCATTATTTTTTTTTTAGATTTTATGTGTATCAATACCGTACAGATGGCAGAAAATATTTTTAATACTTTGTACATTATGTACACAAAAACATGTATGTCACAATCTTACCTGAGGTTGTGCTGATGTGGCATAAGGCCAGGTCAAGCCTAGAGGGATTATTTCTTTATTACAACTACTGGAACATATCATTAGGTGATAGACACCTAATAAAAGTTCTACTAGAAATGGTTCTACCACCGTGCTATGGTTTCCTATAATGTTCTTGTTTACTAAAATATCATTCATTATACCATGTCCCACGACGATTGTAGTGGTGGCGTTAGAACACGTTACCATTGAGCCATTATCATTTTAATAATTCAAAAGATTTTGCAGACAATACTTGAGGTCATCACCTAAATGTATTTCTAGAAATAGCTTAAATAATGGCAGCTTGTTATAGTGACCTGAGTAGTAAATTATGTGTGATAATTATGTTGATATAATAAATCATTTAAATCTCTGAACCGCTATTGTCTATATCTATACCAAAAAATACACATCTACTTATACTAAATTTAATATTTGATATATACAAATTATAGAAGTGATTGATATATTGCTCTCTTTTGTTTTGTGACATAAAACGTAATGCATTGAATTTGCAACATTTTTTTTCGTTTCTAGTGACGGCTTTGTAAACAAAAATAAGTATTGAACATGTTAAACAATTACATCTGAAATGTAGTTTTGTGTTTCTGTTATAATTTTGCAATGTTGACAATGGATATACAAAGAGTGTCTTAACCGTTATGCAAAGTAGACACCGCAAGCTTCTGCGAATTTGAATACAGGCAAACTCTTTTTGCGATTTTCACAAAAGTTACAATAGTTAAACATTAAAAAAAGGGCAGTCGACATAAAAAAACACAGCCTGTACTTCAATAAAACGACACGTTTATGTATCTCACAAAGTATGACTAATAAAAATTGTGAACCCAATTTTTTAAGGACATTCTGTGTTTCAAACTGTCATTATGAAGTAGCGTTACTAGTTTAGGTAACTTGTTAATAATAGAAATATGTAGTAATATTTATGATAAATAATAAAATAATATTTACCGGTTTATTTCAGATAACACTTTACAACGAGAACAATTTGTATAATGCTAAATATCTGTGTAAAGGCTGAATGGGCTAAAATTTTGACAAGCCAGAGGAACTGGATTAAGAATAACATGTGTTAAAAAAATTAAAGAAAATTCGTTAAAAAGAGTATGAAACCTTGGTCGTCGCAGTAAAGAAAGTGTGTAGCTGTAGGCATTTGGTGGCGGGATAGGCTGATCAATCATGGAGCCTACCCCTTCTATCCCGATTCCCGCCCAGTGTCGGCTGGCGGCGCGAAAACAAACGGTTACTAGGCAACGGGTAGCGGGGGCGGGGGCGCCCACACGACTACCGCATCCCTGAACCCCACATATGTATGACACACAACATTACTGAGGTGTTTGACGGTGCACAAATCATGCTCCATTGCAAATTTTCCTTTATGTTCCTATTATAGTATTTTATTGATATATTTTTGTTTTATGTTTTGTTAAGCAATAGTTTACAGTAATTTCAAACTATTTACTACCGCGGTGTACCAAATGTAAATAGTTCTTGTTACGAACATGTTCTAAATTTCATATTCAATTCTGTAAAATTTTCTACATAGCTATTGTTTTATAAAATAAATCTAAATATTGCTCCTTTTTAAGTCTATAATGACTGAATTAATTTATAATTACATTATCTAAGAGAATCATATATATGTATCTAATGATGTAACCTGTATGTAGATAAAGTGATCGAAAATAAAGCCTGTATATGTAGGTGTAATCGAGAACAGAAGAAAAGAGAGGTCCTGGCACGGATCGCTCGGTGATCCATCATCCCTCCACTGACCGCCGCGGCCCCCACCACCCCCACTTACTTTTCACTTTCTCTACATATTTTAAGCAGAATAAAACTTTTCCTTCGCCCTCACAGCTTTTAATCTCTAAATCGAACTTCGATATAGTGAAATCGCTGTATAACAATAAAACACATGTGAATGTTTATTATAGTTTATATGTATCTAGGAACTACCAGTAGTTCAAATCATACACTTCTTTATATCGTCTTTTTATATATTTTATATCATTATAATGACCTTTCTTCAATCCTCAGTCTTAGACTCCTTTTTAATAACAAAGTTATGTACATATATTACTATATACCACCTATCTATACATATAATAAGAATGTAAAACTAACGTGTCTCTACTTTTTCGATTTTCGTGAAAAGAATGTTTGCAGGTATGTAGAAATAAGTAATAAAATACATGTCAATCATTTTTTGAAATATCTGTCTCTGTCTGTTTGTATGAACACGTATTACTGCTAAAGTACTGGGTTCACTAGAAACCCACAACAAGAAAATCGTAAAGCATATCATCGGGAGTATCCTTGGTTTCATTAAAATCAGTTCTCTCTATCAAAAGTTATTGTAGTTTTACGAGAATTAATTTTTAGCGTAATTACGAGAGAAAAGTAGACAAGTAAATGGGCTTAATACATTCAGATGACTCTATTAATCACTGTTTTTTTACATAGCGTTTCACACGGACGAAGTCGCGGGCACAGCTAGTATAGAAATATAGGTGGATTGTAGATTTTTTAAATTAGTCGTAAAAAGATAGACACAGAATGTCAATGTATGAAAAGAGAGAAGACAAAAAATCCATATTCCACTATATATTCCACGTAAACATGTCGTAATTTATGTACATAAATTGTCATAATCATGTTATATATCCTACTAACTAATATTATAAATACGAAAATGAGTTTGTTTGTTTCTTTGATACGCTTTCAAGTCTCAACTCTACTCATCCGATCATATTCAAATTTAGCATGAATGGTTGTCCGAAGTACAGAAAAACCTAATGGGTACCTTTCATGCACAAAATAAGTACAGCTCCCAAATGATAGGTACGTCAAATCCACAATAATGCAAGCGAAGTCGCGGGTAAAATATAATGCTTTATTTACTTTACAAAACCTAATCACAAATATATTATCAAATTGAGGCTATAGGTAAATATATTTGATTTACCTATATTTAGTTATTAGATAAGATAGTTACAGAAGATAACAATACTAAATGTTGTAATAATAATAAATAAAAACCTTTTTTTATTTTCGAACTGACTAGATCCAAAGGCAGAAAAAAGTAATGATTCTGAGGGACAGGTCAAATCCACATTAAAATAATGAGAGCGAAGCCGCGGCCAAAAGCTAGTTTTTTTAGTATTGGTGACGATTTGCATAATATAGTTTGGTTATTATGGTTTCGTGGAGGTGGTCGAGTGGTTTCGACGGTGCAATATCAATTCGATATTCGCAGGCTAGAACCACGGCGTACCATTCGCGTAGAATTCGCGTACATTTACTAATTTAAATAGGCAACCCTATCCGCTGACGCTGAAGGCAAAAAAACGTGTGGAGCCCTGAACCCGATAAATGCTCTTGTAGTATAGTTTTTCGGATTTTGATCGCTTATACGTCGTAGGCTGGCGTTGTGATTAGTTTCATACCATTCTTAGGGAAGAGGCCTATCAAGCTGTAGTTGTTCTTTTACAGGCTCATATGATGATTATAGATAAGTGAAGAGGAATACAAATAATAATATGTACCAACAAAAGTGCCAACATCTTATTGGAACACTAGAGTCATCACGAGAGAAGTCTCTATAAAACGCAATAATTTTTCACTTGACAATTGCAATAACAATTTTCAATATTGAACATTTCATGTCAAAGTAGGAAAAAGAAGAAGATATTCTATGAACTGTGATGGCTGTTTTAACGATCCCATAAAATAATATTCACTATGCTGTACACTTTTAGTGTTTATTCGATATTATAAAACTTTCTCGGCCCTTGAATTTCGTTATACAGCGACAACGAGAGGCCGTCTGAATTGTAATAGAGTAGCCGCCTATATCGATGGATGTTTCCAGAATAAGAATTTAACTGTCTAGTTATCTCTCGTTCAAGATGTCACGACGTCCATTCGACTTTAATGCAAAATTTTTATCTCACGAATATTTCGATTCCCTCGAGGTCGACTTTTAACTGATCGTACTAGACTTCTGGCATATTTTAAAAGGTTTGTGGTAAAACTTGTAATATTTTATTTATACTTAGTATTCGTATTGTACAGCGTGTTTTTAAAATGTAGTTGAAGTGTTTGAGGAATAATTAATAGATTTTTAATTGTCATACCTGTTTGCTGTAGTATCCATAGAAAAGGATCAATTAAACTGAAATTTTGTTTAAATTTATACTATACGTCCAATAGTGAGCCTGTTAATTGAGACAAAGTAGATATATGTAGTAGTGTGAATAAATCTTCTTCAAGTGATATTTTGCTTTAATCTCTAAAATTATATAATCTCAGATCTTTAGGGTCTAACTTATTTAATAAATATATAAGGACAAGACTATTTTATTTTAAATAATCATTTTTTATATTGTAGTTAATTATACACAATATTAATATTTATATTATATATTAATCTGTTTGGTAATATTTTTAGTGTAAATAGTTTTTTTTTTGTAATGAAAATTGATGCTGCAGTACCTACTATTGTGATGATTCTACAATTTAAGATGCGAGTACGGTGCCGCAGCATCATATTCTCTATAATAAATGAAGGGGAGCGGGGGACGCTGACCAATGGGAGTCCCACCCTCAATCAATATGATGGACTCGGTCGCGAGGGGACGATCGCTCACTGATTTTTTCCCTCGCTGACAGGGCTCGGGAGGACGAGTTTTTGCGCCCTTCGTGCAGTCCACACGAGAAGGGACCTACCAATTAATAAGTAAGATGTGTGTTCAGTACCGCGACTAGTTTGACCCGTTGGTTACTCACCGCCGCACCGCGCCGCATCGGTTTCGGACACTCCTTTTCCCTGTTTACTTGATAGATTTTATTACGACTATCCTCGCTTCAATTGTTTCAGTACTGTATCATTCAGATATATGGATTTCCATTTTTTATACATCTTTACTAGTGTTATAAAGAAAAAGAAATTAATTTTGTTGCGAGGCACAAACTTAATAAAAATATTTAATCGATTTTAAATTCTTCCCTCTACAAAAGGATAATGTGTCTTTTTGGAGCAGTAACATGTATTTAATTTTTAAAGTGTACATTAAAACGGAAACTGCTAGTGAATGTTAGTAATTTTATTAAAAGAGAAAGTTCGTGAGTATGGATGGGTATTTGTTACCCTTTTAAGTAAAAACTACAAAACGGGTTATATAACACTTTATATGTCTACATCAGAATAACATAGTGTTATTTTAAATTGACAATCATAAAACAATAAGTGTGAATTAAGTTGCAAAGAATACTACCGTATGAGAGCTGTTTTGTCATGCATTGCATTAAATGTTAGAGCTACACGAAGATAATGTATGGGCGTCATCATTAATAAAAATAAAAAGGCAGACGAAGTCGTGGGCGTCCGCTTATCTATACACAATTTTTTTTAATTATATACAATTTATTTTATTTATAAAATAATATCTTAAATTATCATGTACTTATGTATTTAATAATACACATATGACAAAACCTATTTTCAATAAATGTAACGGTAATAATTTTAATATCTTTCAACGGCATAATCTGAGATGGAAATCGGCTAGTAACTTTTAATATTCGTCATTATTTTCTTATTCATAACAAGTAATTAAAAAGCAATTAGGCTAGATTACTTAAAATTCATGTTTCTTGTACAAAGTAAGCTTTGGTAAATTCTTCTGAGAACATCTCGCAGTTTCAAACATCGAAATCTTAATCTAAGTTTAAAATTTCTTCGAGAATCGGCAAATTTTGCACTAAGTCATTAAAGTATAAAACTTCGGTCATTTCGCTGGCGTTGCTTAAAAGCCTTTTTAGGCGGAGGAAAGTAATCTTTCATTAGGCCGGGGAGGAGCTAAAACGGAAGTTCTCTTTCAAAGGAAAATTACACATCGGATGTGTCCGCGTGCTTTTCAACTGGGATGGATTTTAATCACGTTAAACAAAGTTGACACAATGAAAATGTCCTGTTCAAAGTTGCCCGCTGTTTCTGATTTGTACGTATTTTACAGAACATTTTGTGTAATAACTAACGAGTACCAGTGGGAGACTAATTGTGAATGTGACTAAAGTAATTTTTTATATTAAGATAATATTACCTATTCTTCGTTTAAAGCAGTTAAACTTATTCTTGGTTTAACCTTCTTCGTGCTTGGTTAAGAAGTTAAATTAGATTCGAGTTAAAATCAACTAAGTCTGTATTAGGCTGGTTTAGTTTTGGCCAATTGATCTTTCTTGTTTATTAGACACCAGCTGTATTATATACTAGCTTTCGCTCGCAGCTCTGGCCGCGTTAATGTATATTTGACGTATCCCTCGGGAACAGTACTTTTTTTATGAAAGATACTCTATATCGTTTTCTGTACTCTTAACAACGTATATGCAAAATTCATGACGCTCGTATGAGCAGTTAAGGCGTGAAAGTCTAACAAACAAAATACTCACATTCGCTTTTGACGTGATAACGTCTTATAAATCGATGGACGCCGGCTGTACGCACGAAAAAGCATGACTCATTGTCACGTTCCGCCTGAGCTGAGCATGCAAGCGAGAGTGTGAAACAAGCGATAGAGAGACGCGATTGGCCTAAGTGTTCGGCTTGTGACGCATCTATCTCTCTTCCACTCTATCGGCCGATGCATCCGATTCGTTATCAGGTAAAAGTATCGTCCGTAAACCGACTTTAGAGACAACCAATTTCTTTTTATAATATTAGTAAGGATTGCATATCTAGAAAGCTGCAAAAAAATTATACATACTATTAGGAGGAAATCCTCGATATAAGCATACATATCTAGATATTGTGGTAGAAGGATAAACAAATTACTATGAGTTACAGATGACTATTTTCGTGTTAAATTTAGGTAGGTTCGTTTTTTTCCCAATAAAGTTATATAGGCCGAATGATCATAGTTAGTTGATTGGACTGGAAGGTGCGATAAATCGGGCGCACCTTCGCGAGGAGGACACAACACGGCGCGGTATGGAAATGTATTGCGTCGCTACCAGCGTTAATCAGTGTTCAGTCGCCATTAATTTGATTAGGGTTAGTGGGCGCGGGACTATCAATCCGTCGCATTACCATGTCGACTTTGTAGTGTCTAGTCAGGGTTATGTCTCTGATTTATAATAATTCCTTTGTATTGGATCAATAGTCCACGTTTTGCAAGGATCACATTTGGAGTTATATATACACTATTGAAATGCATTCGCCTAACAAATTTTGATTCAATCTTTCTTATGTTAAGCAAACGAAAGTAAGTGACTGTCCGCTGCTCATCCTAAATACGTGCTAGCCCTAAACATGATATAGGAGAAATAGCAAAATACAATAATCTCTTTTTAAGCACAATTGATAGTTTTAGTCGATTCTAAATATTATTATATATTCGAGATCTGTATGCGACTGGGTTGCGATGTACTAAACTGTATTTAGGTTAGAAATGCGGTACAGTCACTTTTTTTTAAATTTGCTACTCGGGATCAGCCCGTGTATAATCAATAGCTGGGAACTGGCAGACCAATATCACAGTGATGACTTGTTTAGTGTTACTAAAAGATTACGTTGCCAATGACATATTAGTTTATTTACAGGGTTGTTATTCACACATTCACTATCGTCATAAAGTGTATATACTGTACAATTTAATATACCCAGAGTTCCATAAAAGGGTCTACAATGTAATATGTAAATTTTATAAAGTCATAATGATATAACAGGGTACGGACAGCCCTCGGCGCTTGTAAAACGTAATTCCGACCGATTCGTGTTCAGCACTTTTAGGTCAATTAGACAGAGTCGCGCCCGCAACCACCATCCGCCGACTAATCAGCGGCCAGTGGGCAGTGGGCACGCCAAACTTTATGCTGTGTTAATTTGACTAATGCGCCTCAGATTACACCCTGATAAACTGGTTTGTCGTGTCCGACATAAGCATAAACCTCCTGTCGGATCCATCATTAATTTACGTTTAATTTGTTTTGCGTGAGCGACATATCTTTATGATGTACAAAGAACAATGTTCGTTGATTAAATGAAATCAATAAAACGATAAATTAATTTTTTCGCATTATCATGGGAATTTATACCTAATGAACAAATTCTTGTTTATTATGTACCTACTTAGGTATTAGTATTTTGAAATGTATGTTCATAAGTATTAATATTATTATAAATGTAGCACACGTCGTTTTGTTTTGTTTTTATTTTTAAAAAGGCACTTTTCCTTTTCTGTTTTTGTGACCCCAATCTTCTTTATCAAAGATGACTTTTTAAAAATATAGATGATTATATATCTACTGACATTATTAAGTGAGTAATTGTTTCATATTATAATGGAACTGTCCTCTGGTGATTTTAGTGTTTTAATAAAATTATAGTTTCCTTATTAGAGCTTCCCAAGGAGCGTTTGAGACTTCTTATAAAGTTATGTTTCACACTATTATAGTGCAAACTCTTTATAACGAATTTCATGGGACTGACCATTTTTTTCGTTTAAAGAGTGTTCGTTATATGGAGGGAACAAACCAAATAAATGATTTTGTGACATTATAAAATGTTTACACTGTATTTCAAATCAAAGCAAGCAAAATAACGAAACGACATTATGAAAATTGGCATAACACAATATAATCGTAAGGTCGAATAACGCAAGTTTATGAACGAAAAACCATTACATGAATAGGGCCCCTCTAAAACCTCGTTTAAAAAGTTCTTTTAACTTGAGAGACGAAAGCACTCGAACTCTAAAGTCTTTAGGCGATGTCCCATAATGTTCCTAGTAGATATTGATGTTATTGTTTCATAATACATGCATGAAACATATTCGTACGTTTCGTGTTTATAAGCAATTAGGTCGTAGTACTTAACCAATTAGAAATGGAACAATCGCCCTCATGATGTCGCAGTTTGGTGTGAACACGCCCCTATCTTCAACAAAACTAGCGCTTTTGTACACCGCTTTAAAAGGTTCCTCATTATTACGATTATTTCCAAAAAAGAAAAACTCGTTTGAGTTATTTTGTTGTAAACATAGGGGACAATTTATATGTCCGCGTTACTGTTGTTTTGGGAGCTGTGTGCCGTGTTGTCCGCGGTTTATTATTTATTCCATTACTTATTCAAAGTTCTTTGCGAGTTACTGTAACAAATTGTGTTACAGTTTAAAAGCGATTAAAGTTTTTTACGAAATAATTTTTACCTTACCGACTCAGTAACGATATAATGGAGCTATTTAGATTTTATAATTAAAGTAGCTGAAACAGCGACCTCGTTCGCTTTACCTTGTTATTGTTTCGCACTGTTAAGTCGGATTTTTCTTTGTTTATTTACTTTTAAGGGAGAGAAATAAATTAGACCAAACAGTTTTTATGAACACTCTCCATATTACTGATGATAGAACTTGCGAATATTCACAAAAAATATTTTAAAGTTACAAATAAAAAATACATTATGACATCTATACTTTTCTACACTACGGCTTCTCCTTATGATGTAAAACTTTAATAGCTTTTTTAATAATGGTTTACGTCAATATCATAACATGATTGTAATTTATGTTGAGGTTTTATTAACAAGGGTAAAACTATAATAAAATGTGAATTACCCTGAACGGAATAAGTGATAATTTGTAAATATATGTCTATAAATTGCATGTACATTCCAGCGCGTAAATGTTTGATAGGAACAATTTTCCTTTTTATGAAGAAAAAAGGTTTTATAGATATTTAGACGTTTATAGGGTGAAATAACACTTAAATACGTTACACAAAGTAGCTAATTACTATGCATATAGAGTTCCCAGAAGCGTTATTCTAATGAATTATACAGGATGGAAACAATAAATGTCGGCAGGTAGGTAATTATATTTTAATATATGAGATATCAATTTTTTTGTTAGATATATCTGTATATTGTTAAATGTTCGAAATATTTTCGAGGTCAGTCTAATAATGGTTTATCGACACCTATACTAAAAGGAACAGTTTATGAATTGAATGTGAAAAGCATTTGCAAAATTCGTTAAAAATCAATTTCAAAATAACAAATTGTATTTTTTCCCAATCATAGCCAAGACTTAGCAAAGCAATGGCAATACCTACCTATGTTCCTAATACTTAGATTTTTCATTAAAATTTACAGAGAAAGTGTACATTTTAATTTCCTTCTTGGCTATATAAAATTTCATTTTATGGTTTCAAGCCGATATTTATAGCAATCCACTATCATTTTGCTCTTGCGAAATACATAATTCAGAGTCTTTCTAAAAATTGCCTTACTAATTCGAAAACATACATATTATTCCTAGGTGCTATTGTTTTAAATTTTATATTGTAATATCACGCACGAAGCCGTAGGTGGTTGCTATTTAAAAAAATATTCAATTGTAAATTACCTATAAAATACAAATAATTCGTCACAACACAGTTTTCGCAACAAGTTTCTACGTTAAAATAGATAAGTTCTTTTATATTACTTACGTATTAGTTTCATTCTTAAAATATTACATTTTGATTATCTAGTTTTATAATAAGGTACTCAAGCACACACCTTATTTTGTATTTAAATCGTAATTTATAGAAGAATATGATATCACATAAATATATTTCGAGATAATGTTTTAATTATGTAAATATCAACTGTTACGTGATTATTCTTTGATAAACTCTCTTGTGTATACTTTTAATTAGAGTTTTAAATTTTTTTTTATTTTATGACACTTAATATAAATTACACATCCGTACGATGTTGTTCAGGACTGTACGAATGAAATTTAAGCGGTCATCTTCAATTGACAGAAGAGGGCGACTGCGTTCAATTTATTTGTAGTCGTTGGTATGTATGCGGGAACATTTTATCTGACCATCGTTCTTTGAAAATATGTATTTTAATGATTCCATTTACTCTTTACGAGTATTCATCAAATATCGGTGTAATCACAGCTTTTTGATGTGACAGACGGACGTGAAATATTGATTATTTAATAACTAATATCATGTATAGCGTATACCTAACATATATAACTATGAAAAAAAATTACTGTTTGAAAAAACAAGCATATAGAAATAGTTATATTAGAATGCCATTATGATTCAGCCCCGCCTTACATTGGATTGGTTGATAACCCTTCCACCTCGAAAGGGTTATTATTAGATCCATGTAGAGGCGCGCGCGCCGTTCGTTTCTCGATGCAGCGGGTTGAGCCGTCTTTTACCTTTTTTATTCTCGTATAGTTATGTTTTTTTATTTGTACGCGTGCGTTTTGATTGGATGAAAGGGTTAGGGTATAAATAAATCCGTGGCTTCGCGAAGTCACTTTACATAGGGCGGGCCGTACGACGAGAGTGAAAGGGTTGGGTTAATTGATGTTCCGCGAGGGGTTATGGATAGGGTCAAATATATTATATATATAGAATGATTTATTATACGGACGAACTTGTTGAAGTGTCTTAAGAGTCTACATATATATAATATATATTTGTATTACATTTAGCTTCTGTGTATTAAGCTACATGGAAGCAGTAGTTGTGGAACAATTTCGGATATTTATGAAAAATGTTTTTTTAAAACAAATTTATATCTAAGATTATTAAGCAAGTAATCATATTACCGGACGCCTTACAACATCCACAGCTTTGTTGAAACCAAAAGTTTTGCAAAGTTTATTTCATATCGAAGAGATTGAAGCCAATATTATTTGTGTTTTATAGGTATCTGCGAATCTAAAGTATTGATTTAAATACGAATAAATATCGGTGTACATTAAAATAAAGTTTTTGTTGTTGAGAAAATCACTTTTTTAAACATTGTAGTGCTTGGTGTGAACGTTGGAAATTGTTTGGAATCTTATAACCGGTTGATGACGATTGCAGGACTTTGAATTAAGAAATTGTGTTCAGAGGAATTTCTAATTTTCAGATCTAAATTTAGGTCAGTACAGACGTAGTAAGTAGATCGATAAGGACAACAAGTCAATGCTACTCATGATTCTGATGACGACAATTATAATAGGAGTATCACTTCTTGGATGTGGTATCAGTTTTATACAACATCGCGTAAGGATTAAATTATTACTTTGATTATCTTTTCAGTTACACTACGCCTGTTACCAACGCACACCAAAATAAAGGAATCTCCTTTAAACAGAATAGCTCGAAATAATCATTCGCATTTTGTACGGTAGAATTTATAAAAGTTAAATGATTTAACGCTTTGTCAGGCATCGTTCCTGTAAGTAAAACTAACACTAGTCTGTATTCCGTCAAAGAGGCATTATATTGCTACATTATATCTAGAAAGTATTTTTTTATGGTATAGAATTGCATACAGGGGTTTTTTTATAAGTTATAGGTTCTAGGGTTTGACTACAACCTCATCTGATTTCAAATGGCAATGTGATCTAGGGTGGTAAACACACAAAACATAGAAGGGGCTGGCTCTCAAGAACATACCAATATGGGTGCTCGGCGACAGATTTTCAACTTGAGGGTGATAGCTAGTCAAGCGGACTTAGAAATAGCCCTACCACCATGCTATGATATCATCACGATATTTTCCTTCACTGGAAGTTCCGACTCCGTTGCAAGGATTCGAGCCTAAATTAAGCCATCATCGTTTCGAATAGCGATAATCTGTTGACAAATTAAATTTACCTTTGTTGCGTTACAGATGTGTGACAATATAGGCGAAACCGAATCGCGTGGGTGATCTGACGTGACTTTTGCATGTATACTGGGATTACAGGCAGGAGTGCGGGACACTTTACTCGAGTTTAACTGTTGAAACGCATGTCAGCACAGCGTTAATACCTTTTCGCCATACGTCTCTATTTAAACGGATTATACTTGTGCTGTTAACGTAACAAAGGTTTGGCGAATGTTTAGTCATAATCCTTTTTAAATTTATTGCATCACTCATTCACAATTCTCAAGTTGATTTATGCCAAACTTTGTTCATTTTTATACATTAATAGCTTCTGCTCGCGACTTCGTCCGCGTGGAATAATGACCTTGGGCTAACTAACACGTAGCGGAAGCTCTCAAAAGGAAAAAAAAAGATTTCCAAACATTCTTCCTTGGTGCTCCGATCCTATTTGTCTTAGTGTGTTGATATGTAGTCTTCCTCAATGAATGAGCTAGAACACTGAATTTTCAAATCGGAGCGGAACCTTACATATTTCTATACAAGCTTGCATCCTCTATTTCCTATTGTTATTTTACACCCTTGTGGGTAAAACTTTTACAAACTATGAATGTCATATTTATTTATATTGAATTAACAGGCAAAAAAATAAGTTTCAAGATTTTAGCTCTAAAAATGACGATAATTCCATACAACTTTTCATCCGCCCTTTCAACCCCGTACAAGACTTTTTTTCGCATTAAAGCCTATGTCCTTTCTCAGGCTCTAGACTATCTGTGTACCAAATTTCATTTAAATCGGTTCAGTAGTTTTGGCGTGAAAACGCGACAGACAGACTGACAGAGCTGCTTTCGCATTTATAATATTAGTAAGGACTACGCTATAATATAAGCTTATCGCAAAGATTGACTGCACAGTTTTATTACAAGTTGACAGATTTTTTTCTAATTTATCTGTCAAATGCTGTTATAAATTTAATAATTTGTAGAAAAGATGCCGCAATCTCGCCAAATCTTTAAACACGAACACGGAGATATATGGTACAACACGGGACCCGAACAACCCTAATATTTTAAAAGTTGTCTCTCGATGTATCGCGCTGGCTCCCATAAATTATCTATTAGTTGAAGCGAATTCCACCTGACATGTCCACAAAGGGCTAAGTTAACTTTTGTGCAACCGAAGCGGAGAGAACGCAAAAACTATGAACTAATGCAAGCGTAGGTAGAACCCTTCCCCACCTGCATTCCCACGATGCGTTAGAAAGTATAACATATTTAATAGATATAGTGGAAAAAAAATTGCGCAAATAAAAGTTTATTCGAAACATTTAAATTTTACCTACGTTTGGGCTACTATTTGACGAGCGAGTATTTCAATAAAAACACGTGTAAGGTAAGGTCGCGTGGGAAAGTGACTGTTGTGAGAAATTATAGATAAATCGATGTAATTTATTGCTGTATTACTAACACTTTATGTTACCGAAATTATGTATTTGTTGTGTTATAGTAAAGTTTTCCCTATTGATTTCATTTTTACTTTCACAAATATGACGATCGGAACCGCTTGTTTGCTCATTTGTTCATTACTTAGAGAGTCGAAGTCCGGTGAAGCTGTTAAGACCTTGCTAGGCCAATAGCCTACTCAGTTCGAGAAAAAAAAATCATTATTTATAGACTTCCATTTATTAAGGTTGGAAAACATCTGATACTCAGTGTAAGTCATAGAAATAGTTTTACATTATTCAAATATTATTTACTTATGTGTTCGGTTGAAAGTCTAAACTGTGACAGTAGGTACACATTCAGTATGGCAGGTGAAACAACCGAAAAATAATAAATTAGTATTGATAAAGTGGTTCAATTAACTCAAACCTGTAGTTATTCAATTTCACGAAGTCTGTTCAACTTTCATTGTAGCTGGGTTTATATAGATTTTCTTGCGCTATATAGGTATAAAAAGCGTTAGCAAATAATTAAGATTTATAATCTACTTTATTATTATCTAGGTATAATCACAAAATGTGTATCGTTGTGTATACATTATGTGTATATTTTATGTATTATTTGTAATTCGGTAGCAATCACTGATATTATAATTAAAAAGCTGTAGATACATTACCTACATGATATTTTGACAAAACATATGGAACAATAACGCACACATACGTAAAGTAATATTGTAACGCCATACTGTCTTGGATAAAATGTGGAAGTAAGATGGCATATTATCAGTATCGGTGATGAAAAAGAAATAACTATATGTTGCTTAGATACGGACGGATTGACTGGGTAGCCGTCAAAAATAAGCTAGCCAGCCAAGTTTTAACAAGGCGCTGTCGAAGGGCTCATGACGTAGCTTTTTAGTTATAATATCATTGGTAGCAATCAGATTTTTAGAACTACTCAGATTTCAGTGCAATTACGCTACCGATTCTATTTGATATTCTACTCTTTACATCTTAGTGTTAGTTAGACACCTTCCACTCTTAAGAAGAGACAGGGCTATCTTTCACAATAAAGACTTACTGCATTTTGGCTGGTGTTCTATATTTCGTTGAACATGAAAGATATTAATTTGTCAAGCACTGTCGAGGCCATATTGTGTAGGAATAGAATCTATGACTTCTATGTGTTTATATAAAATAATATAGGTACATATGACTTTAATATGTTAAGTTATGACATATAAAATTAGTTACATATCTACTACAAATAAATTGACAATAAAAATGTACGACTAAAATATCTATTTAGTTATCTATACAGAAATTATCAAAAATAGATATATCGGTAAGATTGCCGATAAGAGACTATGTTTGCACAAAGCGATCCTTTTCTGTGAAGGAGAGACGAGATATTGATCAATGAATACAAGAAAGCAATCATTTAGATTTGATTTACTAAGACAAGTTGTAAATACAATTTTTTGATCTATTCAATAATGTGATTGTATTTCTTATACTTCATATAAACAAGGTTGAAAATAATTATTCACTCAAACCATTAAAATTATAACTTACTTTAATATATACAATTTTATTCTTAGCTATACAGAATGAATGCATATCACCTGTTGTTAATTACAGTTCAGAACAAAAGCTCCACAAGTTTGCATGGTCGCGGCGTTGAATTGTCATGAATAATACCTTTGCGTGAATGGATATGATGCACTACTTGATACTAAAAAGTGACTCACGTGTATGTCAGTTTAAAGTAGAAATAGTCAAATTATGAACAACATTTTCTTGGGTTAATAAAACATAGAATTTCTTCGAGCTAATATACAAAAATTATCGTCCAAGTATACGAAACGTTCTAATTGAAGAAAACGATATTCTTGGTTTTATTTAATAATAGATACCTTAAAAAGATACAGTAAACATTCTGTTCTCTTTGCTTACTGTCAATTGATATTATTTCAAAATCAGTTCAAAATCAATTGATATAATATAGTATAATGACAAAATATTTCATGGGGCATATATGAAATTGGATCAACGATTCCTTTCTTACCGTGTACATTCCTCGTTAATATTTTTGGCCTCTCTGAATATAGCCATATGTTCGGGCTCGCTCGAATTTAATACAAAAACAAAGTTAAATATTCTTATAAGAATCTAAAACTGGCATTTATTTATCCTGAAGTTGTCTCAATGTTGTACATAATAATTTGTGTTCTGCGCAACTATCTTCGGAGAGGTCAAAATGTTTGGCGAGGACACTATACAGGAGTTTCTAACATATTAAATAGTAGGTATAAATAACAAATTATAAACAGGTAGGTATATTTAGTGTACATGTTTATCATAAAATCAGAAATCGTTAAGATCAGATCAGATTAAATCATTACCAACAATTAATTGTCAAAAATACAAAATTTACATTTACGATAAACTTATTACGATAACATATACACATATGTTTAACAATAGAACAGAATCAGCTGGTGTTATACGCCATTACCACATTATTGGTGATTAATTTGCGCCTGCATTGGCTTATTCTAAAATAACTCCAGATACACATAGATATGTGATACGCTTTCAGATTAATTTCTAATTATTTGCTATTCATTAAAAGGAAATATTGTATTTTATATTTGGATCTACGAAATGTGATATTTAAACACGGAAATATAATATATATATAAATAGATGTTGGTTTATCAAACATCGATAAACTAAAAAGTTGGTGCACTCAAGTATTCCTACATGGAGAAGTCTTTTATCTAATTTATTTAACTGAAACTTGTCATAATGTGGCGCCCTGCTTTATTCTATTATTACTAAGTTTTATATTGTAATTTGATGTGGACGATGCGAACCAACAAATGGAAAATCTGTCGTCAAGCACTTACCTATAGGTATGTCCCGGCAGCCGGACTTGAGAGCCAGTCCCCCTATAAACTTAAGTGTAGTCTAAAATTGTGGTTACTTGCTAGAACCTATAAGCTATTTTTAAACATAATGCTCACTTTCCGGTTTTCTTATAAGGCATTGTGTACTGTTAGTTACTTTCTTTAAAGAATATCATATAACATATATACCTTGACTATTTTCTTCTGTTCCTGTAATGAAAAATGATTGTAAATATGGATATTCATGGAAACGTTGAAATTATTGATAAGCATAGGTAAAAACACATTTAAAATAAGTTGATTCGAATTCCCTTCTAGCTAAATAATAATATATTGATAATAATAGACTCATCATTTAAAATGCAAAGGGCATAAGCATTCAATGCAAATAATGCAATGTAAGATCTAATCGAAATCCAAATTCCCACGTGTTTCTACTTAAAATTGGCAACAATCAATGCGCCGCATCTAATCCGGACTGGGACAAAAACATCTAGTGAAGGTCAGTAGAGGATCCGAAGTGAAACTGGGCTAGTTCTCGAATTGCATCGACCCTTTCACTCTCGTTGTATACCTGCGCTTTTTACTGTATTCCCGAATCGAGTTCGAAGAAACCGACGTTGACGGGCTGTGTTTCTCAAATTTGCGAAATTCCCTTTTAACGTTTGGTAATAGAATGTTTACTTGTCTCTATAATATTGATTTTGCGCTAGAATAGATAAAACTAGCAAATATTAATAAACTTTTATAAAACATCACTTTTAATATATTATTAAAAAGCAAATTGTAATTTGAATTCTCGTTTCTTTACTGAAATATGTGTTTGAACTGATAGAAAAATTTAGGTACCGTAGATTTAAACGCGCGAGGACTCTTTCACCAATATTTAATTGGAGTAAATACAAATACACTTTGATAATATTTTAATTCACGATTATAAGTTTATATTAAAATGTATGGTTTAGTATAATCCAGATACTCGATATGATAAATTACGCAAAATATCTTCCATTATATGAATCATCTTGGTTGAGTAACGTTGACCGTTGCAGCGATGGTTAAAATTCGCAAATTCTTTTACGAATGGTCCTTAACATAAATCAAATGTATATGGGATAGTCACAAAAACTCGGGTTAATTACTTCTTTTTCGGACGAATCCATAAAAGGATAGATATCATTTTTCAGTTAACAAAAAGTACTGGTCATATTCTATCTATACAATAAATAAATCCGATCCAATTTTAAGACTTTTTTTAGGAAAATTATAACCATGACGAGCATGGTTGTCTACAATAATTGTAAAATAATTTTAAAATAACAATATGTATATATATAATAAGTATAATAAAAACAATTTGGATATGGTAATGTAAAATAAATATTCTAATATCCAATAAATTAATATTAACATACTCGTATATATGCGGTAACGATAAATATCTTCTCTTTATAACCTCAATACAGTTCATATTTGCATATCACATCAATAAATAATAACAAAAATATGCCAAAATAAAATTCTATATCGCAGCTTCGATCATTTATAACTCGATTTTGACGGGCAAACAAATCGAGATGGCGAATGAAAAAGTGATGGAATCCGATCCGGGAAGAGTGGAAATGAAGTATTATTGTAACACTTGCACTTTCGATTGTGTCCTTTGTCGTATTCGATGCAGAAGGTTTCTGGTTTCGAATTGACTAGTTTTTTGTAATATGTGTTTCCTAAATATAAGTAGGTAATAGCCAAGAATAGTTTATGAAATTATCAAACTGAATCGAGTAGTGTAGTTCGTTTCACAGCCGCTATACACGTATGCGTTTGTGAATCATGCAATCTCAATTGTATGATTCACAAACTAATATATGTATGAATAGCTTAGAATAGTTTAGCTAGGTTAGATCCGGATTTTCGTTAACAGCCCAAGCCGAGATGTGCCACGCACCCTTAAGCTAATTGCCTGAATAAAATCGGATGAGTGCTTTAAGCGCTCGCCTTAGTAGTCCGGTGAAGCTGTAAAGGCCTTGCAAGGCCAATAGCGTAGTCAGTTCGAGAAAAAGAAAGTTTATGGAATTATTTCTTATAACTTAAATTCTTATGTTGTACATATGTATATTTTGAGGAGAACTCATCACACAATAGTCAAATATAATCCAAAAGTATCAGGAAGTCAATCAAAATAAATCTAGAACGATGGCCACCATTTATTTTGTATATACAAGTGTGTTGTTTGAATCAATGCATTTTTTTTAAACTAGTAGTGCCACTTAGTTTCACTTACGATTAAGTTTTTCTATCTGCGGCCCATCTTTCGTGTTTAGCGTACGTACACATTCTGATGTACATTCGAATAGTGATTGCTCATGTCTTGAGGTTCGTGGCGTGATGTTGGACAACTTATGAGATTTGTTAATATGTATCAAATGTAATTTTTTTTCAGATATCACTGGTAGCAGAGATTGGCGTGTTTAAACAATCTCTAGAGATTTTTATGTAATATTGGTATAATAGACATAGTTGGTGATCAAGACTTGCAGGTTAACTAGGATGGTAATCGGCCTATATAAAAAACGCCATCTTTTATTTTAATGAAGTCCGGCTAGTATAGAAGTTTATTATATTCACTTGGGTATTATTATATATAACTTACATAAAAATATTGCAGAAAGTGTCTCTTGAGAATTTGCCCGTTACCTCCGGTTAATACTCTAATTACATTGAGAACATAAGGTAATTAATATGCACTTTAAAAGTTAAATTAAAAATAATATTAGATCATTAACTTTTTTTATATAGCCTATGAAGTTATTTTTAATTTTCTAATTATTATAGTATATTGTAGGTAATCATATTACGAGTTATGATAAATAATAATATATACAGAGAATAGAAATAGATTGTAAATTTATTTGTGTACAAATTATACTTCATAGTAGATATTTCTTAATAGAAATATTCGAACATAGGTACAACTTGTTATTCTGTTATTCAGTAAACCAAGCTTGTGTTACCATTGTGGTCATTTTTGATTTCAAGTAGATAAATGTTCAATTACTTTAATATCCACATGCGAAGTTGCAATTTTGTAATAAACGTTAACAGGACAAGTGATGCCTAAAACATACTCGTTTGTCGGCACATGTGAAGATGTTCGTACAATGGTTCGAAAACGGGTGATTTCACAGTCTAGTGGCCCCGACTAACGTAAGCAAACCATCGCTTCGTTGCACATCGAGACCGCAGAAAATCATCATGAGGAGTGCATACTTACATTTATCAAATTTGACAATTTGTGAAGAACGTCCAAGGCTGACTTCATAATGCATTCGCGTACCTTGTATCAATAAATGATTATAGATCAGAATACTGAATTATGTATTTGAAAACAAGACTGTAGGTACCCTGGGCTCTGTCTACTTTTAATCGTAATATAATAAAATATAACTGATATTTTTGTGATTAAGTTTAAAATCTTAAAATGTTAAGAATCTATTAAACAAAAACAAGTCTAAAATAAAAGACTTTGCTGTAGGCCTTTTCATATCTAACAGATGATTCAAGTAGCATTCTAACGACACCTTCGTAGAAGCTAGTAAGACCTATTTCTAGTGAGGCCAATCCGGGGAAGGATCCCTCGGCCGCACATCTGGCAAGTATACGTATCCCCAGGTGGACGGGGGTTGAAGGACTGAGTAGTTCAAACCAGGCGACGTCGTGCTTTGATTGAGCGTCATAAGGATAAAAGAACGCACAGGATTAACATGATATTACATTCTTTTTTAAATTAGGCATCTTCTTGATTTTATTTCCATAAACATGCATTATGTCCTGTAGTTCTAGGTGTTGTAAAAGTAAATATTATAGGACTAATACAAATCTTTCAGCTTCATAACTTTGTATAGCTTTGAACCCTATATTTCAAGCGCTAAATTCTCTAAAGAGGTTGTATGAATTTTGCGTTAATTATTACTGGTAGGATAGAAATGAAATTAAAAATAAAACATATAATTTATTTCGTAAAACAGATATAATGTTTTTAACCTTATGATTCAGTTTTAGTATTCAATTCTCTGCTAAAGAAATGTGCACTAATTTTATTCAATTTTTATAACACATTTTGTAGTACATAGTAGAGATCACAATACACCTTATAACATTTAAAATAAAAAAAAACAATGGTACTTTATCTTCTGTAGCGTATTTAAAATGATATCATGATGTTAAAATCAATGATAGTACAAGAAAAAGATATAAAATTAAAATAATTATAGTTCTGAGTTATTTATTCCACATTATCTATTCAATTCTATGACGAGTACAATTTTCGAGGTGTTTATATACTGTGAAGTTTAAGTCTGGTGCAACTCACGCGAAATATACCGGCTGTACTCGAGTGACTCGCACACGTGCAGATTGTGCCTTTCAAAGGATTTTTTTCAATAAAACACATGCCACTTTTTGCTTAACCCACTTTAAGCGCGATTATAACCTTCTTACCTACATTTGCTTCACTTTTTGTACGTATAAGCCGACGCGAAACGGTTACATGCACTTATTTAGTACTGTATTTAAATATCTTTGGAGAAAATTCAACAATAGAATACCCCTTGACAAACTTAATTATTCATTACTTAAATTATAATGTTTATATTAAAGTAAAAAGATAACTTTTTAAAAATTTTATACAATTTTCTACATGTCGCCTATAAAAAGTATTAATAATACTTTGAGATTTCGTAAAAGGAAATACCAAACATTACAATTGTATCTAATTCTCCATGGATTTTAATCAAATTTTATATACGGAAGTGTACTTTACCTATGAAATTGCAAAATTTGATAGTCTATTAAAATTGTCAGTAATACTTTTTTACGCAAATAATTAAAAAAATATGAAAAATAAAAATAAATAATGAATAAATGTAGTAGTATCAGGGAAATTTTCTAGTATTAGAATTATTATTATTATTCTAAATTCTAAGGCACCATAAAGAACCTATTTTATCTTAAATATAAATAAATCTATACATATAATAAGAATGTAAATCTAAAGTGTCTGTACTTTTTCGATTTTCGTGAAAAAAATTGTTGCGGGTGACTAGGAATAAGTAATAGAATATATTTCAATAATTTTTAGAAATGTCTGTCTGTCTGTTTGTATGAACACGCATCACTGCTAAAGGACTGGGTTCACAATAAAACCTTAGATCAAAATCATAGAGCATATCCTCGGGACTAACTTAGTCGTTGTTTCATTAAAAACCACTCATTAAAGTCCACTCTATCAAAAGTTATTGTAATTTTAATGGCGCCGCAACTTAACTATGACAGGAAAGTAGATAAGCAAATGGACTAAATACGTTCAGATGACTTTATTAGTCATTATTTTGTATATCAGGTTTCACATGGACGAAGTCGCGGGCACAGCTAGTAATTCATAAATGTCATGTACAGATTTTGACTCTTTACTCTTTTATTATAGGTATCGATTGACATTCATATGGATTCTTTTTTTTTTTTTTTCGGACTGACTATGCTATTGGCCTTTTTAGAGGCCTCTACAGCTTCACCGGACTACTAAGGCGAGCGCTTAAGGCACTCAGCCGATTTTATTTGGGCAACTAGCTCAAGGGTGCGTGGCACACCTCGGCTTGGGCTGTTGCTGTTATCCTGGATCTAACCTAGCTAAACTATTCTAAGCTATTCATACATATATTCATTTGTGAATCATGCAATCGAGATTGCATGATTCACAAATGCATACGTGTATATCGGAATGAAACAAGCTAAACTATTCGATTCAGCTCGAAAAAAAGGGAAAAAAAACAAACCCATCCACTATGTGTATGTATGTGCACGTGTGGTGAGAGTTGATCTCATGTGTGAGTACAAGTGATGTAGGTGAGTCACTGTGTCGCGAAAGTGATATCTCGGGGGCTCCAACCGGGGACGACCTCGGCTCGAGATATCACTGAGAACCACGATGTGTGCGGGAACTAACTAACGAGGGATCCTTCTCTCACGGCGGCGTCAGAGAAGGTTACGCGTGCGTGGGCGCAAACACGCATATTAAAATATCGAATTTAAAGTTTACTGAACGGCGTCGGCGCCGGAATCTAAAAATAGAAATAGCAAAAATTATTATTATTACTCATATGGATTCTATATTGCAGTATGCCTAATAATGACTTTCTATCTGTTTGATTTTAATATAATTATTCATGCGGTTTAGATGGATATGAAATACACAACGGAAACTAGATTTTGCGCAAAAGACAATAACCAAAGTGGTTTATGTTTATAATCAAAAGTGTATATACACGGGCGCGACGCGACGGCTGAGAGAAGGATCTTTTTATATGTATTCGATAGAGACATCGCGAAACACCGCACTCATACCTTTTTACTATATTTTCAGGGTTGTCGTCTAATATCATAGCGACTTTATATAGATAAAAGTGATTCATTTATAATTTTCTTAACTGTAAAAAAATTGGAGTTAGAGAATTAGGTAAATTCCTTTCTGTACCACGGTGTCATTCACGAAGGCTACGAATTAGTATAATGTAATACATAATTAACAATGAAACAAAAATTATATTGATTTTTCTTTTGTTTTTGTTTTTATAAGTATATTTTAAAAACATAACTATAAAAGTTGCTTAATAACGACACCAGGTATAAATTGAATTGTTAAGCTTTGCCGTTTTTGGGTTTACTCATACTAATAATGTATAAGTAGATATATGTAAGTCATTCATTGATCCTACTATTAAGATATTATATTTTGATTAATTTTACCGCTTCATGAACTGATCGATATTTTTGATAATACGTCCATAAATTTGTATAGACAAAAGTTTAATTTTGTACAAAATTATAAACCAACCAGCCCTATAAATGTTTGGTACGGGTCCCACGGTTCGTAATCGGAGCTGGGTGTCCACGGCTTCCGTCCGGCTTTTAGCGACGTCTCATCGGTCACTGCGTTCCGCCCGCCCATCTACCAACACATCCATTTTCGCACATCTCTAAACATATCAAGTGTACCGTATTTTTCTTATTATATATAAAACGTGAAATATATGTACGACCGTGTAATACAGATAAAACTATTTCGGAAAAATTAACGCTACTCCATGTAGGTGTCAGATAAAGGAAGATCCAGTGAGAGCGGTCGCCTTCGAGCGCCTCCAGAGGTCATTAATATTAATTAGGTACGGTGATGCTGCCGCTCAAACTCAATACCCGTGCTCCTTGCTTCTGACTCGCTGCGAAAATTAATTACTCGCAATCTTTATGTTCCAATTATAAAAGCCTTCGCAACAAATTAAATCTGTCCGGAGCAGGCCTCTTTTCAGAGAGGTTTTACTCTCTTTGTGGACTTGATAAATGTTCCTTTGCAAATTACTTTGAATTCAGCAAAATTTAGATATCTGATGAATATGTTAAATTTTACTAAGGAATTCTTAAAAAAGTTATCGAACGGTAACAATGGCAGCAATTATCGTAACGTTCGTTACATGAATAGAAATGTGCGTAATTGAATGTTACGATAATTCCTGTTGGGGTCTACTAAAAGCGAAATCGATTCCGAAACTTAAATTTTGCATAAGTGTAGACGACTTCCGCGTTTGTGGAGCAAAAACTAAATCTTTACGTAAAAACTACCAAGTTTCCCTTTCATCGGGAGGCAAAATATTTAACGGCCGTAACCGGATATCTCGGCGCACCTCTTGGAAACAAAGAAAAAACCACCAACGTGTTATTACGCGAAACCAACATTTAATAAGCCCATTTTTTTATTTTGCATCGGTTTTGGTTATCCATTAATTCGTTGTGCAAAAAATTATTTGGGTTTACCAACGCCTGTACTCTATTTGAATAGTTTGAAGGCGCATTCATTGTACTATGAAGATGCGGAAATGGGATATTTTCTTTCCAGAGAAATATAATATTCTTGTGCTTTATATTGACCCAAAGCAAAAAGTTTCCAGTGAGAAATAATTGTACAATTTATGATACTTCTGTACGCTTTTAAATCATAGAGTACTTAATTTTTTAACCATATTATATAATAAGTGAAGTAAATCTTAATATTATTTATTATGAACCATATTATAATGGGTGCAATAAATATTAATATTATTTACCATGGCTGAGTTAATATCTTCGAGCTCCTGTTAACAAAGGATAAATTGTATTTTAATGGAAACACCGAAATGCTGTTCGGGTTAATTTATATGTATACAAAAGGATATCGGTAATCTGGGAAATGGGGATAATGAACTCAAACACATTTTGACCGATTGCCATCAAAATTTGGCATACCAATGTGTTTATACATGGAGAAAGTTTTTGCTACTTATACCACAATAAGTCACTAGGTGGCGTCACAATCCATCAAATTCTATACTCTTTAACTGATTGTCTATTTTGTTGTGACGTACTTAAAATAATAATAATCGCTCATAGAGCTATAAGGGCGTTACTTCAAAACGGTTGCACGTGGTCTATTTGGTAATTTTTTTTTGTGTATGTGATTGCCAGGACGAGATTTGTATGCAAGCAAATCATTTTACTAAAATTATACTTATAATAAATTTGGGTTAAAAACTCTCCACATAAAAAGTGAGTGAGTAAGTGAGACAGAAAACAGTAGTAAGTATTGTAAAAGTATTGACAGATTGACGTTCAGTTACCATTTTATTTTATTACACGGTCGTAGTGTTACTGGAAGATTTGGTATCATATTCTACTTTAGAACACCCGCACGAAGTCGGGGCGTATAACCAGTTCAATATTAGTTTACTTAGAAATTTTATTAATTTTCAGACGAAAATCTAAGGAAATAAAGCTAGACGGATGAAAATAAATCAGCTTGAGATACGAAATGTAGAGCGATGATATATAACCATCTAGCCGTTTCCTAAGATTCTTATAATAATATTTGCTATTGGTTTCATGAGATCTGAATTTTACATGATAGATCATTAATCTCACGATAGAAAGAGGTAGCACTCTACCTATCTATTTGCCTTGAAAAGGGATACTCCTTGATTGTACAGTATGTGGGAACGCATTACCATCTATGTAATGTAATGTAATGCTTATATAAGTATACTAGCGGGCCCGGCAGACGTTGTCCCGCCCTGATTATTAAAAAAAATCCTTGACAAATTATATACTAAAACGTTCCTCATGAATCACTTTATCCACTGGTATAAACCGCACGGAGATCCGTTCAGTAGGTATTGAGTTTATCGAGAACAGACAGACAGACAGACGCGCTAGGGGACTTTGTTTTATACTATGTAATGATAAATGTTGCTTATGCGTTAGTAGATTATTCAAATACTTGTGTTACACAGTAATATATATACAATCCTGTAAAATAACTTGTTATGGCTTACATACTGAGATTATTAATCATTACAGAGTATAAAACAAAGTCCCCTACCGCGTCTATCTGTCTGTCTGTTCGCGATAAACTCAAAAACTACTGAACGGATTTTCATGCGGGTTTCACCAGCGGATAGAGGGATTCACGAGGAAGGTTTTGGTATATAATTGTTCAAGGATTTTTTATAATCAGGGCGGAACAACGTCTGCCGTGCCGGCTAGTTTACATATAATTATCTATATTATAATTGTACAGGCAATCTATGTATACATATAATAAGAATGTAAATCTAACGTGTCTGTACTTTTTCGATTTTCATGAACTTAATAGTTGCAAATGTTAAGTAGGATTAAGTAATAAAATACATTTCAATCATTTTTTTAAATGCGTGTCTATCTATCTGCCTGCCTGTCTGTATGAACACGTATTACTGCTAAAGTACTGCGGTCACAATAAAACCACAAAATCATAAAGCATATCTTCGAGAATAACTTAGTCTTTGTTTCATTAAAATTGGTCCACTCTATCAAAAGTTACTGTAATTTTAATGACGACGCGGCGTAAGTACGATAGAAAAGTAGATAAGTAAATGATTCATTCAGATGACTTAATCCCACGAAGATTTGTTATTAATAAAAAAAAGTATAATTATGTAATAAAAAAAATCAATACAGACTGCTAAATGTACATGCTATATATAAATGAAGAGTTTCAGCTTTTAAATAGTCTTTTGTGATCAAAAATTACTATTGACGCCTATTGATATTTATTTTGAGTGACATCCGCCCGCACAATAGCAAATCTGTTTATGTGTGTCTTGTTCTTTTCCGAATAAAATTTTCAAAATACTACCGAATTAGTGTCACTCTGTATGGAACATGTTTTGTTAAAGACCTTAAATGATTGAAATGTCAAACCATGCGATTATTTTATTTATTACATAAATAAAAATAACAATAATGCTGCAAATATTCTTTCTTAAGGAATGTCATATTTTTATGTGTTTAGTTTTTGCTCACGACTTCGCTCACGTTGATTTAGACTTTACATATCTCTCGGAAACAGTAGGTACTTTTTTTCACGATGAAAGGGTAAGGTACTCTTTGTGTACCTCAGACAATATGTAGGCGAAATTTCATGATGATCGGTTAAGGAATCTAAGCGTAATAAACAAACAAACATTGGCCTTTATAAAAATAGTTAGGATATTTAACATTGGTGTATTTTTGACTTTACTAAGCATTTTTAATCAATATTGATTAGTATTGTTTTATTTTGAAACATTACATTTATTTGATTATAATTCAGCTAATGTTATGTAGTTGTATGTTGTATATGCAGCAGATGTTATCGAAGAGAATTATCAGTATGATCTAGACCAGTGTTTTTCAAACTTTTTCTTGACACGGCCCCTTTAGTATTAAGAAATATTTCGCGACTCCCCTACCCGTAACTTTTCTTTCATGTATTTTATTTTGTGACAAATATTCAATTTAACATATTTAGTCATTTTCATAATTAGGGTTCGGATAAATACATAAGAGTTCTTCTAACCTTTTTTATATTTTATTTATTTAATACAAATGATTATATCCTTTAGTTAACATTTTTCTTAATATATCTTTTAAAACTCTATTGCTTTTTGACTGCAGCAGCTTTCCCAACCTTTTGCAATTCCGGTGTAGAAGATTCGCGATATCCTTGGTAGTCGCGACCCACACTTTGAAAAATACTGATCTAGACAGTGGGCTAACGATAGATACCTATATACTAGCTCTTATGTGCGACTACCGAAATATGTGTAATTAGTTAAAAATCTAGTGGCCTTATTTACCTAACCAGATGTTGTACACAATGTCTTAATACTATAACATAGTTTTATCGAAATAAATTCAGGCTTAAATACGATTCGACACCACCTGGAAAGTGATGACCGGCGCCTAAATGGAATCTTCTAATAAGGAATATAAAAATGAGGTTATAAGGTGATTTATTTACATTCATTCGTATGTATCCACAGATAAAACTTGATTTAAAACTGGAATTCTCTATTGAGGATGGTATTTTCGCATTTATTTTCTAGTCTTTGATTATTCTGTTTCACACGTTTTGGCATATGCCCTAAGTATGTTTTTATATTCTTTTGTTTCTGAAAGCATACATTTATTGTATAGCTTCAAAATTAAATTACGATTTAAGAGTAATATTCAAATTATAAAATATAAATAGATTAATAGGCTATTCATATAAATAAATATTTAAAGCGCATTCTCAAACACGGTCTTTAGATGGCTAAGTACCTATAGTTTGCACGATGACAATGAAAAAGTTTATGTGCGTGTATACATATAAACAAATACAAAACCAAGACTAATTCTCATTCTCAAACATCTGTCCTGTGCGGGAATCATATATAAGACCTGTCGTTTCAACAGTAGAAAATTGCCACAACTTCACAAGGTCTGTGAACATGAGTTATATCATTATTTTTTTATCATATCAATATCTTTAACTAAGCAGGTATGCGTAATATAAAAAATGCCAAAAACACAATTTCCTGACACCAACTGACCATACACAAGTGGATCGATTTGCTATCTTTTGTGTTACGGCCAAACGCGGCTTTAAGATTAATGAATTTTGAATTAGATACGTCCGAAACGAAATGAAATTGGACTTCACAAATCGGAAGTGTATGTGAATGGTGCAATATGTGATGGATTGCTGCAGAATTACGTTTACGAAAAAAAAGTGCGGCGTCCGCAAACTGTCCTGCAGCTGGCCTTCGTTTTCAAATAATCCGATATATTTTTTTACCTTTTTGCACAAACTTTTTAACAGAGCTTTATTTATCTGTTATTGTATTATTGTTTTTGGATTTAAGTATATCAATTACTACTTAAATTATATATCGTCTATAGGTTATTTCTAAATTCATAACCTAATTCAAGTAAAAACGATATTAGTACATTTGTTATTTATTTTACGTAAACGCAGAGCATTATAATGTATGCTTTGTAAAATATGTGACATCACGCTATGTAACCAGAAAAGTTGGCGTATTACATTTCTCAATAGTTCTATAAATATCTCTTACTTATTTCACATTAATTGAACTCTTTATGAAAATTTTAAATTCATTATTGAACGTTTTAATACTCTACTAAAGATACATAGAGTTACAGAAAAAAATTGTAAGGAGCTCTGTATAGAGTAAAGACTTCAAAATGATGTGTGAAATATCTTTGTTTTTAGATTTTGTATATGGTACATACTCCGTTCTGCTTCCGCTTTATATTTTTATAGCTAGTCTTTTCTATTATGGTTTTAAAATATTACCAATTTATAGCACTGTGTTTACAGACAATTTAATTTTTATTGTCAGTGTAATATCTGTTCAATTTTTTGTAAATAACAACCACTTAATAATACTAACTACTACTTCAGTATTCCTATCATGCTATTATTTGCCTTTCTGTTATAGTCTAATGGAAATAAGTTTTGCCATATCGATGCTACAATATGAAAATGAAAACTAAGATTTCATTTATACAATAAAATAACTGTTTTACTACAAAAGTACCTAAACCTACTTAGATTTATGTTATTCATACACAAATACAAGTGGCTACTACATCAGTTGCTTATGAAATTCGACGGCGGAACCGAAGAGGGTTTGTTTTGTAATAAGAGGTTACGCAAGGGCTGTTTTGTAGATTGCGTCAAAGGTGTTGTCAGAGGCAGAAGCCGAGGGTTACAAAGGTTGAATATCGACTGTCGGCCACTCACACCACGTCAACATATCGGAAAGGATTTGCTGTGTCCGAGAGGTAAGTCCTCGTTCACCTCGCCGCTCACTGACGTCTTCAAAATATTAATATATCATAATATCTCTGTTGACATAATATCTTGTGTTTTCTTTTTGTATTAAAAAAAATCTTTATGATTTTTTTTTGTTTATATTGTAGGAGGCAAACGAACAGTTGGGTCACCTGATGTTAAGTGATCACTCCCGTCCATAGATACTAGCAACATCAGAGGAGTCACAAGTGCGTTATCAGTCTGTGTTTGAGTTGAGAGGGAAAGAGATGAGGGCCTCCGGCGCTCTCACTGACCGAACGAAACGCAACAATACAAGCACTGTTACTTCACGTCGGTTTTCTGTGGGTCAGGTGGTACTACGAGCTGATCCATTTATGCTGAAACCAGTAATAGCTTCAGCGTGGCTCTACCACATACACTTCCTCGTTTCCTTTACGATTTTTGCCACCCGTCTTACTTAACATGAGTCTTCTATTCACATAGTATATGTCGCGATTAATAAGCACAAATCGATGATAAAATTGTTTAGTGTATATATATATTTGCTATTACGCAATCATGTGAAGATATAACAAGCTTCGAGCTTCTCGCCTCTACCCATACCGCTAACCATACACGTTTATCAACTAAAACGAGTTTGTGCTCACGACTCGTAGAGAAAGAATACATATATATTTATATGTTTTACAGATATAATGCATAGTTAATTAATTATTTCACGAAATTGATTCTATTTTTAATTCTACATTAGTGAACCAAATTGGGTTTCTTCATTTAAACTTCCTGAAATAAAAATATACGTATTTATTTTTATAAAAGTAATACATACAGTAACTTCTCTCCCGTAAATTACGTACCGATAATTAGATAAACTAAATTATTATAAGTTAGAGGAATTATAGCAACCATCCCGGCAAGAACGAAGATGTGCGATAATTCTTATCTCTGTCGTACTGTGAAGTTGTGGTATCGCCTCTCAGCCAGTGTGTTCTCTTCCTCTTATTATATCGGGTCCTTCAAATGAGGCGTGAAGAGGCACTTTTGCAGGTCAGCATGATGATGCCGATTGCCGTTGGTATGTAACACCTACAGTCGCCGTAGTTTTTGGTCTATATCGTACTTTCTATCAGGTACATATTATTGTGCAATCATTTTGCCAAACTAGTATAAAAAAGATAAATATGAATTAAAGTAAAATAGCAATGGTAATAATTAATAACTTAACCGATGATTAGCTTTGCTTAATTCAATAGTAACACACTCTGACACCTCTTCGAACGGTGTGAGTTTCAATTTTACCATGAGCCGCCTGAACTTCAATATAGAAGTGGCTATATCAATTCCTAAAGGTTATTTGCATGTTAAAAATCCGTTCCTTAGTACCTCTCGTGGGCTTCGGCAGCTACAGTTGAAGTCAGTCGTAAATTTCTTATGCTACCATCTTAGATGACATGGTCATTTAACATCAGGAAAAATTGTGTTCAAATGCTAAGTTCTAAATTAGAATAAAACAAAAAAAATGTCATCATCAAACTTAGAGAAACCATTTTCATATATTCCATATGACCGTGCCTTTATCACGGCAGGGCGCAAATTGCTATGCCGACCCCATAGAAAAATACTTTCCCGTTATACAACAAATAGTAATTTATATCACTCAAATAATGTAATAGTTATACTATAATTATACAACAGTTTATATATACCGTAATACTGGAAGATCTAATTTTTTGGGTCCTCCGGGCTCCGATTCAAACCGTTTCTGATGGGAAAAAATTCGGTCAAATTGATTACGATTTTATAAGTATTTGATCTAATCTTTATTTAGTTCAATAATTATAAACCCTGAAATGAAGTACCTATATATATACCTATATACAAACACATATATATTTAATTTAACTTGAAAAAAGTTGCGAAAATATTGGTGAAACGCGGAAGTAAAATCATGTTGATTTCTGCAAAATAAAACAATAAATATAATAAAGGATTTTGTTGTAAATTAATTCCAGTTCAATTTATATTGATTTGGTAATTTACATCGATGAGTATTTATTTATTTATAACTAGCGGGCCCGGCGAACGTTGTCCCGCACTGACAATAAAAAAAACGTTGACTAATTATATTAAATCTTCCTTATGAATCACTTTGCCGACTGGTGAATACCGCATGAAAATCCATTCAGTAGTTTTTGAGTTTATCGCGAACAGACAGACAGACGCGGTAGGGGACTTTGTTTTATACTATGTAATGATAATAAAGATTATATATCAAATATTACTAAAATGCATTTACAGTTTTATACTTGACGGCACATGACAGGGATCTAAGCTACTTATATTATGTACGTACGTTTCCTATACGTTCTAGGTAACAAACGGCCAGCCTTTAGTGTCCATTATAAACTGATCCCTTAAGTGACATTTTTGCCAAAATATAACAATAATGAATTTGCAATAGGATTCGGTTGTAACTATGCTTCGCATAGATGCATATTTGAAATTTATTAAAACATATTAATTTTATTTGTAGACAGAAAATGTATGTATGAACATTACTGTAGCAATCAATAAATATGTGCAATGTTTAAAACTACATATCATGTATATACAATATATTAAAAAAGAAAACATTTTTTTCGGTAACATATTGGATAAAATAATATCCATTATACGAAGTAGCACCTGGACGGTTGTTGCATTTGTTATTCAATGTCCACGGGTCAAAAAATATTCAATAGACATCACCCGATAGATCACCGTTACATGATCGCTCGAAGGTCACTTTTTATTCATTTTTTGGATAAAAACCGGCATGTGCTCAACAAATTATGCATTTCGTTGCATCACAATAGCACGCGAGTGCTCCGTTGCGGCACGAGTATCTGCTGCTTACTTAGGCTTTTTTAAATTGTACAGTAATGTCAAGTTAAGAGCCTATTGTATTTTTTGACATCTTCTCGCCACACTGTTTTGTTTAGAAAAAAAAAGTTGACGCTTTAATGATTCTGAAACTTTACATAAAGGCTAACTCTAGAAAAAATAATTGATATAATAACTTATCGCTTTAGATTGTCTATCTTTTACATAAGAGGGCTATATAGAGTATAAAATGTATTGAAAATGTATTATAGTTTTTGTTTTTTTTTATCGTTTTGTAAAATATAATATAAAATAAATTATTCCAAAAGTAAGATGATTTGAATGTAGATAACGTTTTTTCATCTCGTATAATATTCTACATATCCTCTATTGATCAATAAGCATAGATAAGCGACAGGACACGTCCCTTGTTTGTGACAAACAACGTTTCCGAGGCTAAACTTATCTAACGTTTGCACAGGGACATTACAAAAAATGTATGTCGAAGAGATGTCGATGTTGTTTTTGAATTTGTGCAAGGCGTTTGACAGCGGACGAGAAGAATCGCCACAAAAGGTGACAGCTTCGCCGCCGTGGAAGGAGTGCGTTATAGGAATACAAAGCCGGTGAGACATTTGAAAGACGTTATGAATGGGGATGGAAAGAAGGAGTGATCGAGCTGTGTCCGTTTCCTTTTTTTTTTTTTTTTTTTTTTTTAAGTGGGGGGATCTCTTTTGTGATTCCCCCCCCTGGGGGGGGGGGGGGTGGTTTTTTTCCGCTTGGAAAGAACTAAAACGCCAAGGTGTAAGGGTGGTGTGTGGGGGGGGGGGGGGGGGGGATGCTACACTACCCTCTATCTTGTCGCCCCCCCCCCGGCGGGCGGGGGGGGGGGGGAGGGCGGGGGTCTTAAAAATAAAGGGGGGGGGACGGGGCGCGCCGCCCCCTCCCCCCGTGTTGCGGGGGAAGTGAGGAGGGGGGCGGGGCCCCCCGCCCCGCGCCTTCGGTTCGGGGGGGGGGGGGGGGGGGGGGGGGGCCGGCCGCCCCCCCCCTCCTCTTTTTTTTTTTGGGGGGGGGGGGGGTGGTGCGTGTCCGGCCCGGGCGCCCTCCTCCTCTTTTTTTTTTATGAGATAAGGTGGAGGGGAGGGGGGGGGCGTGCTCTCCTCGTCGTTGGTGGTCGGGGAGGGGGGGGGCGGGGGCGGGGGGGGGGAAGGCGGTCCCCCCGCCGCCGGGGGGGGGCGGGGGGGCGCCCCCCGCGCACTCAGAAAGAGTGTGCTGGGGGGGGGGGGCGGGGGGCCGCGCGGGGGGGGGCGGGGGGGGGGGGGGGGGGGGGGCCGCGGGGGGGGGACCGGGAGGGGGGAAACGGGAGAGAAGGGGGAGGGGGGGGAGCGGGGGCGGGCGGGGGGCCCGGGCCCCCCCTCCCCCGGGCGGGGGGGGGGGGGGGGGGGGGGGGGGGCGGGGGCGCGTGTCGCGCGGGGTCCGTGTTCCTTGGGTGGCGTTTTCTTGGGGGTGTCGCGGTTTCGGGGTGCCTGTCTCTTGGCTGCTTGTGTTCCCGGGGGGGTGTCGTGGTCCCCTTCGGGGGGGTGGGGGGGGGGGGGGCCGGGGGGGGGGGGGGGGGGGGGGGGGGGGGGGGGGGGGGGGGGGGGGGGGGGGGGGGGGGGGGGGGGGGGGGGGGGGGCGGGGGGTGGCGGGGGGGGGGGGGGGGGGGGGGGGGGGGGGGGGGGGCGGGGGGGCGGGGGCGCGGGGGCGCGGGGGGGGGGGCGGGGGGGGGGGGGGGGGGCGGGGGGCGGGGGGGGGGGGGGGGGGGGGGGGGGGGGCGGGGGGGCGGCGGGGGGTGGGGGGGGGGGGGGGGGGGGGGGGGCGAGGGGGGGGGGGGGGAGGGGTGGGGGCGGGAGGGTCCGGGTGCCCGCCCGGGGCGCGGCGGGCGCGGGGGGGGGGGGGGGGGGGGGGGGAGGGGGGGGGGGGAGGAGGGGGGGGGATGGTCGGGCCAAGGTGACGCGCGGGAGGACAGGGGGGTGAGGGTGGGGGGGGGGGGGCCGGGGGCGTCGTCGCCTCCCTTTCCTCGGCTAGCCCCTCGCTTGCTAACGTTCTTCGTCCCCCGAGCGCGTCGCCCGGCCGCGGCCGGACCGCTGCCTCACATACCTCACAATACCTACAAGATAACATTAATCCTTTGTTGAAGGAAAACGCCAACGGTTACAAATGAACATTTTACATAATAAACATACGTGATATTTTGTAAAGATGTGCCTTTCGTGAATATCTGATATGGTAAACCGAAGCGTCGACATTATTATTACGAATTCAATGATTTTCTCCAACGTTGCCATGTATCCGTTTTCTTCATGTATATAGGAATATTATTACGTAGATATGTGTTATAATATATATCTACTAACTCGATCTAATTTTGTAAATTATATTACGAACATGATATTCAATTAATTTATTTCGCTTTTAGATTTTATATATCTTGCGCTATATACCCTTTTTTATAAATTTCAAACATACTGTAAATAGATAATTTGATAATAGATTTTACAGTTATTTGTTAGATATATCTACGAATAGATGTACATATATCTATAGATACCTCGGGCTATCATTAAGCAGGTATATAACATAAATATGTAAGAGTGTGACCCATCGTAACGTTCAGTTTAGATAAAATATAAGACCAGCCTTAGCGTCGAAATAAAAAGAGGACTCCTGTAAGTGGGGATAGTGTAGGGTATAATTCACATTTATGCGGAGCGGTCGACGGTGCGTATCGGTATAGTTCGCAAGGACAATTTTATTCTCTCCCGAAGAAAAAGAGAATTATTCATCACACCCGGAAGGGGAGAGCCCGTGACGCAAGCATAGAATAGCCACCTAATCGAACACAAACGAACGAACTGACCAATTCCGTGCACCGGAATTAACACCGTATTACAACTGCAGTGAATGTAAATTTACAAGTCATTAATCCAATATCGCACCGTTTGCTCGATTACGAGGGTCCAGTTGACTGTTGCCAGTTGCAGAATCAAAAGTTTAAACGGCCGTCGAGAACAAAGGGCTTTCGGACAGGGCTACGTGGCCCCGGATAAATATTCAATGCGAATCCTTTGGAGGTGATATTTTATCTTATTTTTTCTTTAACGTTGTTTAGATCTCACCTGCATGGTATAAGCTAAGAAAGGTTCACAGTAGGGTGAATATATGGTATAATAACGGACGTAACTTATAATTTTTTTTCAATAATTTTCTTGGTAATAATAATCAACTTTAGTGAAATCTGGATAGACGGGCTCTCTCGGTAACGGGACAGGTAAATTATTCGTATCTAAAGAGGTATACTATTTAGTTTATAGGATATCTGTAGGTAGAATAATAATACCTAATCTTATCTAGCTGTGAAGGATAAGATTTTAGAAGGCACTTTGTAAGAAATCACGTCAAGACCTGCTGTACAAAGATATATCTTTGAAATAATTATGGTTGTAAAGGATTAGAGTAGGTGGGTAGAGAAGTCAATTCTAAGTATCTTAAATACATTATATAATTATAAAAATTAATAATAATAATTATAAAAATTCTAAGAAATAACTCTGAAATAAAACACTTTATTAGTTTCACGTAACGAGGTTTTCATCTGCAAAAATGTTGGAACCTCTATTATGAGTTCAGTTACAGAGGTTACTTACTTATCTAGATCTAAATTAACTGTGTGTCACTGTATTACTATTTTAATTGAGCATATACGGTAAACATTTATAGGCCTAATAACAAACAACTCGAGATATCTAAATAATTTTTAGACGTTACTTGGTACATTGAACTGAATAACAATAAAGCAATTAGTTCATGAACAATTAACTATTCGCTTCAATACATCAAGTTTATCCAGACCTAGTGTCTTATGCACTAATAGGCTTTTAGGCCGGTGTCTATTTTTTGTTCTTTATTACTATTCGATTGATTGTGCTTTACTTAACGTCGAATAATTTTGCAGTGCTCGGATAAAAGAATAACTATAATGCAATTTACACTGGAGTATATAAATTTCAATTTCGTTTTACAACGTAACTTAAAGACTTAACAATTGCTTAGAAAATTAAATCGTCTGTAAGCACATTGTTAATTAAACATCTTTGACGGATCCTAATAAAATACAATAATTAGTACAACTGTCGATATTTTTTTTACAAAATCACTTCATTGAGATGTCAATCCAAGCAAACAAGTTTGTAATCAATCACAAGATTGTTGTATTCGTTATTGATTCTTGATCAACCGCCCTTCTAAATAATAAAGGTAAACCAGATATGACGCAAGGTTTACCAGAAAAATTCCATTAAAATCGCACATGAATATAAAAAAAAAAAACTGGCTAAAACTCTAGTCCATTGTGTGCGATTGATTCGTAACGGCCGAGCGCGTAATAATGTGAATGAAATATTCACAATTTTTGTAATTTTGTACCGCGGCGCTAGCGCACATCTGTCGCTCACACGGAAGGGAGTCCCTATTGTATATGTACAATTAATAAATACGTGTTAGGCAATCACAGTAACCGAAAATTATCATTAGAAATTAAACTATATAAGAGTAAGATTTGGGAAACAATAGATGGTTTATTGTTTCCTACTAGTAACTTCCAATATTTCGTTTTTGCATCGTTTATAATATGGCCTTGCTTTTTTACGGCAACCTTAGTGATCTTTCTGGACATCTGATATCTTTTGTTATTTTTATTGTTTACTACTTCTGCAAAAAGTTTGCAAGGCTTTATCTTATATTAGACAATAGCTTCTACTTTACGTCATAAAATTCAGTTGTGCTCCAGTTTGCAAAACTGGTAATAAAGTATCTATTGTTTCAAATAAATAATAACGCAATAGGACAAATGTCTTGCCCGTGTCGGAGTTCTTTATTCCAGAAGCTTTTGTTTACTTTCGCTTTTAACTCGACTAGTTTATGATTCTAGAAGGTAGGTACTTAATATTATGCACGAAAAATTTAACAAAACTGAGTTATACATATACAAATTTGAATAGACGTTACTTTTGTACTTCCGCCTAGAATTGAGTAGCCGACGTTGCCACATCTATCATTTAATCAAAGACTGACTTTCTAAGTTAGCTTTTGAAACAACTTTAAATGAAATATAAATTACTTGAATTGATTTACCTACTTCAATTGACAATATAGAAGCGTTTTTTAATAGTGGACTACTTTCTCATGAGTTCAAAACTTATCGGTCTTTGGTTATCACATCTACTAATGTGGAATACGCAACTTGTTGTGGACAAGTGGTTTGACCGATGAAATATCGTTTTGATGTCCGCAATTTGCAGCCCGACTTGTATCAACCATTTTTTTAGAATTCGTGTATATTTACTAAATTAAATTAATAGTACGGCTGATGGTGGAAGAAAACATCTTGGGGAAACCTGAATATGAGTTATATTATTGTGGTAGTATGTGAGAAAATAATAGAACTGTGGATTTCTCGGAATTTGAAATCGCTACTAAGTCGTGGGCTGCCGTGGTGATTATGTCCATACCTTTCCTCGGGAAGAGGTCGTTGGTCCAACGTTGGGACTTTTTTAATGGTTGACGTTATTATTACTAAGAATATTTTTTTAATAAAAAAAAATGGCGTTAGTATTTAAATAGATTGGTATGGGTCTCACTTATCAATTGCAATTAGTTATCTGAACAAGATCAATGGAAATACTATCGAACTATAAAAGTGAAAAGATGAGAGAAAGGGTATATTGTAGAACAATAGCTTACGTAAACAGAAGAATGAAAGGGTTTCTTTATTTATCGCATTGCCTTCAAAACATAACGCGCTTTTGCGAATAACGCTATTGGAATAAAAGAAAAATAAAAGTATTTGCCGAATTCTTTTGTATTTAAGGGTAAAGTGATGCGTCCTTGAATTCTCTACGGCAAGGTTTAATTGTGGTTTGACGGCTTCAAAGAGTTGCCTCCTTTGATGAGCAAGTATGGCACAGAAAGATGAAGCGCTCGCACCCTACTTTACAAAGAGTGATTCTTCCAGATTTCCATTTCACTAAAAACAAGTGAATTCGCGGGTTCTCTTTCAAGTTGGAGATTTATAATATTACAAGACGCTATGTTCCATTAGGGACAAGAAAAAATATCATCACGTTAATTATTTGCTATTCACTTTTCATTCGTATTTTTATCTATCTTTATTAGTATCACAATGCGGTAAATCAAACAACCGATTAGTCGTTAAGAATTATAATTAAGGGGATACATATTTTTAATTCTAATTAATTATAGCGTAATTGATAATACTTTCGTAAGGTTTTTTTTTATGGAAAATGTATGTACGTACGCACGTAAGAAGTATACTAGGTTATACTTCTTTAGCTTAAGAAAAAGACAATAAATGCAATTGATAACGTTTTAATTAAAAAATTATAATTAGCATAGAAAGGCTTTAAAATATTTTTTTATACTTTACCTGTACACAGAATCAAGTAAGATAGCAAATATAAGCAAATTAAACTATTTATAAAATAACTAGCCGGCCCGGCAGACGTTGTCCCACCCTGATTATAAAAAAATCCTTGACCAAAACCTTCCTCATGAATCCCTCTATCCACTGGTGAAACTCGCATTAAAATCCGTTCAGTAGTTTTTGAGTAGTTTTTGAGTTTATCGCGAACAGACAGACAGACAGACGCGGTAGAGGACTTTGTTTTATACTATGTAATGATAATAATTTATAATGCAAAGAAAAACAATACATACCGACAGTAGCACATAAGCACGCATCGTAAAAATTCATTCACATCATTTTTTCCAAGCGCGCCAAAAGATGTAGGTATATGTAACTTCAAAAACAAATCATTGATTCATTGAACCTTTTAGGAGACTCTATTATGACTGGCACGATTAATAGACAAATATACACGATAATATATTCAAACAATATCAGCTGGCATCAAGTAATGCTGTCAACAGAGAGAATAGTGTTTATAAGTTATAATATGTTGATTCTGAAACTAGTATCTGATATAGGTACCATCACCCAATATATTCTTGTTTTACTTTACTACTGAATTAGAGAATCCTTGCCTTTCCATATGATATAATAACTTTATCTTTTACACATACACATTTTTCTATCAACATCATTTTTTACTCAAACAACGGGTCTTTGTTACTTGTAGAATCTACTAAAACCTCATTGGAAAGGTAATAAATATTCCCGTGGCGATGCGATCTGTAACTTCAAAGCTAAATTTGGTCTTTTGACAATATTTACCTTAATTAACGATAGCTTGTCAGATAACATCTTGTAGACACCTGCCTTGTTGGCAAACTATTTACCTGCAAATATTCAAGAAACAACGTTCCCTTTGTCGTCCAATACTATATTTGAGCTTAGGCATGTATGGGATACTGTCTAAACTAAGGCAAGGTGTCTTGGCGTGTGCGAGATAACAGGCCTAAACATCCTGCTGCATAAGGGTGCAATACAGTAAATGGAGACGGAAACAGACTTTTTTACGTAAAAAACTTTACTTGCACGTACTAAAATAACCTTTAACCCGTGGATATAAAGTCGATATTGAAAATATATTCCTAGGCACGCGACAGCAGCAGGTGGGAGCAATGCTCTTAAAAAATAAGACTCTTTTTAGCTAAGCGTTGTGAACAGAACAGTGTGTTGTGTTAGCTTTTGTTTGATTTATAGAGTCAGATAACAGTAGCCACCGCTCCTCAATAATTGGTTTAACTAAACAACTTTTGATGTATAATTTTCAATTGCTTTGTAAATACTATTTATCATAATTACTATTATTTAAAAAAATATTTATTTATTTTAGGATCGTCAACATGACAATACACTGGTAAACATATAAAAAGTAGGATTATCGTGTTATTATAAATGTAGTCATATTTAGAGACAATCACGGTATCCTCCAACAATAAATTAAATATTAATAAAACTAAGAAAAGGAAAAAGAAGAAGAAAAAAAAGAAAAATGAAACCATTTTGATAAGAATTACACATATAAAGTTTACACTACACCATTGTATTCCCTGTGAGTTTGTGGTAATTTAGAATTTATTATTGATTAGCTTTAGCCTGCGTCTAATGAAGTTTTGACCTATCCGTCGGGAATAGTATTTTTCTTTTTATATCTGTATCCCTGCACGACGTGTATGCAAGATTTCATGATTATCACTTGTGCAGTAATGCGTGAAAGCGTAACAATCAAACTTACACTGGTATTTATAATATTAGTTCACGAGTTAGGATATCCCGTAGATAGGTAACTCAAAATAAACAACGGTTATGTATTAGAATATCAAGAATATTTATTTACTATAGCAATTACATAAAACGTAAGTAAGAATTATGTATTGTAATTGTAACTGTGTAAGAAATATAAACAAAACTTGATAGAACCTAAAAAAATGTATTAAACAAAGGCAATATAACCTGAGAGTAGAAACAACGTATCGAAAATAGATTAACTAATAGTAGATATTGTATTTTGTTAGGACATCTCTTTTCGGAACTGTACTGAAGAAGGGTAGATATGTTTTTAGTGTATGGAAACGTGTATGAACATATGTAAATACATATATATATATATATATATATATATATATATACATATATATATATATTGGCACATTTTGTAACCTGAACAGTTTTAACATATGTAACATCATTAAATTTTTCTTACTTTGCTTGAGTGATATAAGTTGTATTTAGGTATGATATATGTGAGTGAAATAAGAGTGGTATAAAAAGATGATTTTTATTTTTTTATCGTTCCTACTTTTAATATTACTTAAAAGTTTTAGTGTTAGTGTTCGGTTTGTAGGTGGTAGAGCCACGCTGAAGCTATTACTGATTTCAGCATGAATATGTCGGCTCGCCCGGGGTAGTACCACCCTCTCATAGAAAATAGACGTGAAGTAACAGTGCTTGCATTGTTGCGTTTCGTTCGGTAAGTGAGAGCGCCGGAGGCCCACCTCCTCTAGACCCCCTTCCCTCCCCACCCTTCTCCTCTCCCCCTCCTCCAAACACAGGCTGGCAACGCACTTGCGACTCCCTTGGTATTGCAAGTGTTTATGGACGGTGGTGATCACTTAACATCAGATGACCCGCTTGCTAGTTTGCCACCTATGATAGAAAAAAAAAGTTGATCTCTTTTATTTATACGTCTTGTTCAATCAGTGTTTTGTGATAAGTATCAAAAATGTCTTCATAATATAATGTTTACAATTCATATACAATTACTTAATGAGTGACATTATTAAAGATATGCGTTTGCTATTATTGTTGTAGATGTGTAGTTATAGTAGTATGATTATTGTGTAAATGTTTTTCGTATTCAAATATCTACGTATAGCAATTGTCTAGTCTAATTAGTTGAACGTTACAGAAGTTGATATACTGCAGTTCTACCTCGTGGCGTGTTGTTTGGAAAATGGATAGCAGAAAAACTACATATTTTCATGACAAATAACTTACTTGTGTACATTATATTCAATCAATCGGTGTTAAGGTTTACCAATCTAGGTTATATGTACCAACATATACTGTACAGATAGTACGTAATAATTATGTATGTAAATGTATAACATAGATAGTAGTAGGAACCTACTCACCAATTTTACAATATATATATACTAGCGGGCCCGGCAGACGTTGTCCCGCCCTGATTACGAAAATTCCTTGACAAATTATACACTAAAACGTTCCTCAGCAATCACTCTATCCACCGGTGAAAACCGCATGTCAGTCCGTTCGGTAGTTTTTGAGCTTATCGCGAACAGACAGACAGACAGACGCGGAAGGGGACTTTGTTTTATACTATGTAATGATATTGAAGTTATACTTCTTTTGGCGCGTTAGGGAAAAATTATGACAGTAAATTTTTACGATGCGCGCGCACACCGTCACGAAAAACAGACAGCCTGATGTTAGCAATAGTCAACATTTTAGTTTTTCAAAAAAAGATACCAACAAAGTAAAAGTAAGGACATTTACGTATGTTTGCGTGAGAACTTACAAGTGTATTCACGATATTATTTTTTTTGTGATATTTAAATAAACTTTATTTAACTAGATAATGCGTTAAAATAAAACGTTCAATGTATTAAATACCTTTTTTCTATTGTTAGTGTCGTTTTTTTCTACAAACGTAGAATAAGGCGAAAGATAAAAATTTTGAAAAGATTTTTATCTTGTTACGTCAAAGAAGTATAACTTCTAACGCGTGTACATAAGTACACACACACTTTTTTTTATTTGGTTTTAATCGATATATAAAAATAATAATTATAAAGTATTCCGACTATTCTATAATATTAGTCATCGTTATAAGGAGAAAATATGCATTTAATTTATTACACATTTAGCAGTGATCATCATCTTCATCGACAAAAATAACGCATGTAATAGATTTTTTTTAAATATAAATGCTACTAAAATACGTAGAACTGTCTAACCATAAACGTCTATTATTAGTCTTATGTATGTTCGGTTACTCGTTGATGTCGTCATGCGATGGGATAAAAACTGAGTCGTGGGCAGGAGTGACGCGTGCCCACAAAAATGGTAAAAATAGTGAAGTGGTAAAAATAGTACGGCGGGTGCAATAAAAACGCTTAATTTACGCGGTCCACCGCCACAACACGACACGACGCGACACTTATGCTCTTTATACGTGTTGTCTTTGAGCTAATAATTGCCTCAGGACGATTATTTCAGAGCCAGACCTGAAGGCGGTAAACTTCACTGACATTACTAACTCTATACACATTTTTTATAAGTTTTAACTATATACTTTAGAATACCTTGATACTTCGATGTTTTATTTTAAAAATGTCTCTTCCAATATTTTTAATCTATTTGTTTTAATTGGATCATAAGTAAATATAAAATACCAGCTACTGATCACGGCTTCGCTCGAGTCAATGAAAATTTGAGCTATCCCTCGAGAACAGTACTTTTTCTAGATTAAATGTGCCCTATGTTCTCTTTTGTATCTCCCACACCGTGTATGTAAAATTTCATGATGTTCGGTTTAGTAGTTCAGGTGTGAAAGCGTAACAAACAAACTCACATTCGGGTTTATAAACAGAATTGCTATGTGTTCTGTATTTTTCCGATTGTTCATTGTCAATTCAAATATTATGTTGAAAGACAAAAAAATAGTAGAATTGCAGAAATGCTGTCAGTTACATTATTTGTCGGTACGCAGTTTACGGCTTCGCGCCAGGGCAAGCAATAAATTGACGATTTTTTATTGCAATCAGATGCAATATATGTATGGCAGCTCATAAAATACGAACAAACAAACATTAATTCATATATATATATATGTTAAAAATGCTATGTACGTAACATAAATTCAGCACCTATATTTTAAGCGAATTATAATATATACGAGTATGTCGCATGTAATTATCTATAATGTAAACAATTCACATCTACCGAATGCTAATTATTCTTCTCTCTCTCTAACAGCACTTTTCGTGATCCTATAAGGTTCTTACCCAAAGATTTATGTTTATTATGAGTATCTACCTTCCAACCATTGGGCTCATGGGCTCTATCTAGTAAAGTGGTTACAACCAATGTATACCTTACAAATATGTCTTTAGAGTAAACTAATTAATCGAATCATTTTGGACTGTATTATAATTAATTTAACGAGTTTTGTTAAAATATAAACTATATTGGTATGTTTGTATACAGTAGTTAATTAAATGGTTAAGAAATGAACATAGTTTTACTACATACTACCAATTATTGACTCTTTAAAATAAAATCATCAGCATTAAGCCTTAGGCGATTAGATACTGTTGTCATAATCCAGAGTGTACGCTCATCATTCAATGTTCTTCAATTAAAATTCGATATCCTCTACGGAGCATGAATTATGTAAAAAAAAGTTTATTTTGTTTCATGTAGAATAAGGAGATTTTTGTTATTATATCTTAACAAAATGAATTCAAATAAATAAATAAAAGCAACTTTTCAAATTAGTAGTAGCCAAAGAAAGGGCCGCCCGCCCCGTTCGGGAGCCGCTCGTAAAACATAAAAAGTGCTTATGTGGCGCTCGTTTCAGAGGGCTAAAAAACAACGTCAAGAAGAAACATAATGTAGTAGCGGCCATAAAAAGTGAATGCATTGCGTGCACGTGGAGTGCAACGGAGACTAGCGGGGCGATACGAGTGAGGTGCGGGGGGCAGGGTCATGGGGGTGTGTTTACCGCGCGGTGGGGTGGGGCGGCCGGACGAAAGCTCGCCGCTCATTGCTATCGCCAGTGTTGTGGTAGGTCACACCGAGCGCGCTCGCATCGAGCAAAACGGATCATTCTGAATCGCAACTCCGCACCGTAATAACATGTGATCGGTCTACTTCAAAACGTTGCTTACATATTAATTTCATTGATGAGAACGATCATTAATCTTATACTGATAGACTTAAGTGCTTAAGATAAATGTATTTACCGTGAAACTGTTGTGAGATGGCCCTGTCGTTGCAGTCAACGCAGAATTCAAGAGGTTTGTGGAATTTTTATGTATGACTAATTTATGCTTTTCGGTTCGTTAATTTGTGAAAGTGCATATGTGTTAAAGTTTTGAAAGTAAGCGGTGCGCGCCATGCGTGGACCGAGCGCCGTGATTGGTTGTCATAGCGCTGTAAACTTCACACATGTCTATTTGCATTCGAGCTTTTGCAGATTCAGTGAACCGTAGACGGTAGTAAAGCGCGTAGCGGCTAGCTACGTTGCCGTTACTACAATACGGGCACAAATCGTAGCTAGTTAAAGTTTTATAAGAAAAAAAACAGAACTGAATAATTTGATTTTACAGTTATGTGTTAGTTTGTGGTCTATTATATTAAAGTGAGTAATGCAAAAATTGTATATCAATAATAAAGTGCTCAATATCGTTTGTTACGTTAAAGTTGTTTATAAAATCATAATACAAGTATTTCTAGTTTTAGTAATAGTTGGTTAATGTTGTCATTTCGTTGCTTTAATCAAGCAAACGATAATTAGTTAATCAGGGTATTTAGGGTTTAATGAGTGGTTAGCGGGAACGATTAATTGTTGTTTCACATTTAAGTTGACTATTACGTATATTTAATTACTTCAAGAAATGTTTTTTTTAATTTATACTATATTTTTAAGATACTCATATGACAACTCTATCTTGTGACCAGTGTTTAAGAATTCAGCGGGAACACTTTCTCCAGTTTAAACTTTATTAAAAATTGAGCTTTTTATAATGGAATAATATTATAATTTATTAGGAGAGTCTCCCGTATCTATACCTAACGAGGAATCCAACAAATTTAGTCTCAACCACTAAAACATTTACCTGTAAATACAACACACGAACAAAAATATAAAATAACCATAATCAACCTGTATTGATAAAATGTGAACGACAAATTTGTTTTCCTATGTTCATTGATCATCTATTGTCTATTGTATTACTATAATGTATAGGTTTATAAAAATGGATGTTGGGTATACCTGACATCGACAAACTGGAATACTATTTGACCGATCTTCATGAAAATTGGCATACCTTTTTTATTACCTTTTTTTGTTATGGAAAATACGTTTTTTTTTTCGAAGTGACTACGCTATTGACCTAGCAAGGTCTTAACAGCTTCACCGGACTACTATACTTAATTTATTCTACTTCTATTTATATACGTTTTTTATGCTTTCTATTTCACTATAACTTGCTACTTGACTACTACTGCTGAATATCGACTTCTGTATCGTTCAACGGATTGTCAAAATTATTTTGAAAGATGTTGTGCAATCGAATTGTTATACTCCCCTACGCGGATAACAGAACGAAGCCGCAACTAAAGCTACTAACAAATACCAGAAAAGAGTTTTCGCGACTGAGTGTTATCTCTGAGTAGCCAATTCTCTCACAACGATAATTGACTGAAAATTAAAAATAAAGGAGGAAACGATAGCAAATAATACTTTATTAAGTTGCTAATAATAACTTAAACTTTAAAGCACATATCCGAAACAGATATATAGAACCGAACGTAGTATGTAGGTATGTGATTTAACAATTTTTTTCCTCAATAAATATTTATGAGAAGATAAAAGCATCAACATATGTTTGTTAAATTCTTTGTATAATAAAATAGTTATCTTCATTGTTATTCCTTTATTTTATTATTAAGTTATAATTTCAAATTACGCAATTTAACATAAATATTAAAGAATGATTAAAATATCACTGTATCTGAACTTAACTATTTATACATGTTAATGTAAAAATAACTTATATTTATGGTACTAAAGGTATTTTTTTTAAGTCCCCTTTTTCCCCTGGACATTTAGACATTAGACTTTATATATTTATTTATGAATATTTCTTTCGAAACTTTTTTCTTTATTTTATTTTTTTTTGTTTTTGCAATTTCCGTTTTTCTTTTCTATTTATTTCTTTTTTTTGACTAAAGGTATTTCCAACATCTGTTCATATTATGTTATAGGTGATAGTGACAGTTATTTATGTAAAAATACAATCGAAATTCTTTATTTGAATACTTAGCTTTTTAATCAAAATAATTTAACGAAAAATGTTGATTAAAAGTAAACTGAAAACGGTCGTCGATTCTAACTCTTTTAAAATAAAGATATAGTCTCTTTTGGTAGTATTTTCACATTCGCATAATTGTAGCGTAGTTTATATGTGTTAGTAGTAGAAGTTATGTGAACTCTGCATTAAAATTGTACCCAGTTGCCAACCGACAAACCAAAAAAGTATCGAAACCTTAGGAACTCTTTAATCTGAGCGAGTGCTTATTTACGTACTTTCCAATAGCGACAGGCTAATCCTATTACACGGGCCACGATAAAATTAGGTCATTACGGATCAACTAACGTGTTCGCCTTATAACTCTTTTGGCTATTTTCACTTATTTATATACCTAAAACTAAAAAAAAATAATGTAATTCGATAATTTTGCAATTTAAAAATTACAATCTTCCTGAAGATTAATTATAAAAGTATATTATGATATACATAATACAATTGTACAATAGAGTGCAATTGTGACACATTATACAATCTACTGTAGTCTTCGATGTCAAGCCTTTATATTACACTACATACATTTAATACATTGGCTGATTTTGAAAAACGACTAACAAATTTGTTGTGTTTTAAACTTACATTCATTAGATCTCTTATTAATTTACTAATGGCTCACTCCGGTTTTACCCGGGTGCAGGAGGTAACTGCACCCTTGTGTAGCCAGGGCGGATCTCCCAAACTGATCGCCTTTTATAATTGTAATGAAAACGCATGTGCGAGCAAAATTGGATACTGTGAGTTATTTTTATAAGAAGAATATATGCTGTCGCAGAATTTAATGTAAATTTTGTTATACGGAACAGTTTACTCTTACATTTTTTTCGTGTAGGTTTAATTAATAACTCTGCACGCACCGTAGAAGTTCTGAAAAGCACAATTTTGTCCGAATTAGGGGACAGATATCGTCATAACTTTATGTGAGTTATATATATTAACATAATATATAGCCTATATCCATATGAAATAGATTATTTTTCAAATAGTAAATAATTTTAAGTGGTTCCATATCTAACTTTTCAAATACAAAAAAACATACAAAACCCGCTTTTTCTCAACAAGGAGAGTATACCTAGTCCCTTCCAGATTCTACAATATTTCATTGTTCAATTAAATTATAAAGACAGTTTGAGATTATAGTTTAAGTAAATGTAAAGCCCAGAAGCTGTTCTCACAATAATAAGGATGTCATTGACACGTCCGTTATCGTTTGAACCCTTGCACAATAATGAGTTATGGAGCAGCAAGCCGCAGGCGACTCCATAAAAGTATTGACTATGGGTTATTGACAAATATTTATGGCGTATAAAAAGGGGATAATTACAACTCTTTAGCACATAAAAAGCTACGCCAGGAAGGGTGCGCCGCGCTGTAAAAATTTATCACCAACATTGTTACACGACGCGACGAGCTCGACTGATAAATAAAATGATACATTGTGATGTTTCCATTCAATCCGTTTATTTGTGGCTTTACACAATCGTTGAGCTAATTAATAATAGATTTATAATAATAAAATAAAACCAGCAAATCACATTTCTAAGTATATAAATTTTTGTTTGAATATGTGGATAGACCTACAACACTTGACCTATGTATCTATGTGTAAATCAGATTCAAATATTTATAGTTGTGACAGATATGAATACATTATTTAAAAACCCTTTTGGCATTATAATTACTATAATTATAAAATACTGAGATTCATAATATTATTAACGACGGAAATTAAAAAAATAAGAACGAATACATTAATGGCCTCTAGCACACCCAAACACTTTTATAGTTCACTTCTTGACAAGTCAACGCGAAAGTATTCTTTTCTGGCCTTTATCTATATGATACTCATAATAATCAGGCTTCCCGGTGACCTCAATAACGGTATTTACTTGTTTAAAGTTTAACATTAAGCTCGGTGTTATAATTCTGATCACATCACGACCGCGTTTCGTCCTGCGCGGTTTGTCCTTAAAACATTGAGGAATGTTATTAAAAAGTTGTGGGATAAGCCCCTGGTACGTGTCGCGCCAAACAGACGACTAATCATAAACTTCAGATTTATCTTAGGACCTTTACATGTTATTCGTATTATAAATATCAACATTTATGTTATAGAAAACTAGGTAGTAATTATACATTACTTCGTATTAAATCGTAAGTAATAGGTACCTAAAGGTTTTGTTATAAAATTCATAAAGGAACTTCGGCCAGTACTTACAGACGACAAAATATTTTGCTTTTTCAATTAAACGCGATAGCCGAGACCGGGCCTCGAGCCCGGGAATTAATTTCACAGCTAAGTAGATAATGTAAGGAGCTCCCTCCGCGCGCTGCCTCTTCACGCCTCGAGGAGAACTTTCAATTATGATTTTGTCTAATTTTAATTAAGTGCTCTCAAAAAGGCTTTTCTTCAACGAAATTAATATTTGAATATAATTTGGGCGGAGCGGGCGGGCGGAGTTTGCCGCTTGAGGAATAATTAATTCCATTATATAGGTAAGTGGACCGGTCGGTCCCGGCCTTGCCGCCCCCTCACAGACACTAACTGTCCCATTGATAAGCATCACAATCTTAAACGCGCTTCTTACTTTATTCTCATAATTATTAATTATTTACCTAAACTTTCGTGTGAATGAAAGAGAATTAGTTAGTGTTGGCAATTTGCGCAACAAGTCGGGGCGGAAGTGACCTGCAGCGGCGTGATTGCTACCAAATGTTTCCTCCGCAACGTCTGGTTCAGTTTTTGCTTTATTTTTTGTTTGCTCTCTCTTATAAGTATGCTATCGATAGGTTCGACAGTCAGCCGCGTTGTTTGTTTAGGTCGAAACTATATAATTTGTGACGGAAACGATTGTGACGAACTTATGCATTTCATCATTCAATATCGCCACTATTAATCTGTGTTACTCACGAATATTTCTTATCAACTTTACCTTTACCTTTTTTACCTTTACTAAACTTTATATATGTGTGTAGTCCTTTTAAAGTAGTATATTTATATTCGACGTATGTTTGTCCAGGTGTGTCTGTGCGACCGCTGTCAGCTATGCGACAAGAATCACTACCTATGTTGGCGGAGAGGCTGCTGGCGTCTCGAGCTGCTGCTCTGGTAGCCGGGCTGCCTGCCGAACTTTATTCTGGCGCTTTACTGGCAGCATGGCCACCATCACCACCTGCTCCTTTACTTCCACCACCGGAACTTGAGCGTGCACGCAAGCGCCGCCGGACACCTAAACTTGACGACTGCGCTACTTCGGCTCCGCCATCACCACCTTCTTCGGGTTCTTCGCCAGGGGCCACTGATCCACCACGCGACAAATTATTTACTTGTAAAGTATGTTCTCGCTCTTTTGGTTACAAACACGTCCTGCAGAACCATGAACGCACGCACACTGGCGAAAAGCCATTCGAGTGCAGCGAGTGTCACAAGCGATTTACGCGTGATCATCATCTAAAGACTCATTTGCGTCTCCATACTGGAGAGAAACCGTACAGTTGTCCTCATTGTCCAAGACATTTTGTACAGGTCGCAAACCTGCGTCGACACCTTCGCGTTCATACAGGCGAGCGACCTTATGCGTGTGCACGTTGCCCGGCGCGTTTTTCCGATTCCAATCAATTAAAAGCACATGCACTTGTACATGAGGGTGATGCTCCCTTCGCGTGCAGATGTGGTGCACGATTTAGGCGGCGGCAGGCGGCTGCACTCCATAGGTGTGCGGGTTCCGGGTGCGAACCGGACGCACCGAGCCCCCCAGTAGCCGTTGGACCTGACTGGCGCTGGGACGAATGGCCCGAGCAAACGGAGCCTGAGGACTTGTCGTTGCCGCGGAGACCAGCCACCCCAGATTCCCCGACCGACCTGCGGGTGCACTCCGCGTAGTTGCCGCGCGCCCCTTGCTGCGCGCCGCTGAGCCGGTATACGAGTTCCTCCCATGTAGATCCCGCGTCGCCTTCCCCTTACCCTCGCCGTTATTCGCTTCAGTTTACTCTGAACACATAGATATAACTCCGAGATATTTCTCAAGGTCTTTTTCCTTGCAAAATAACAATAATTACTGCTCTAGTAAACATTGTTGCAATGGCCATGTCTTTTGTTCGAGACATTTTTTGTTTTCTTGGTAAGACTACTGGCGGTCTCTTTAGGTAGTCTTGTTCATTCTTTTTTATGATTTTGTATTCGCAATATTTGTCATAAAAACCACTTTTTTCATCCCTGTTACAATTTAAACTTTATTGTCGTACTATTTGCATAATCGCAAGGCGAGGTAGATTCAGTAAAAACACGAACGTTTTGTTCTTTTACTTTACAACTCATAAAACACCTAAAGATTTATATAATGATACTTTTTATTTATTGGCACCAATTTTTTGTTTCAAAATAAGAAAACAAACAATTTAGTTCTGCAAAAGTTATGAATAGATGATTTATTAAAGATTTGCCTGCAGTTTACTTCATCGAGTTCTACAAACATAAAATACAATAGTTCCTAAAATATTATTTCACTGTGCTCAATTGAAATTGACAAAACGTAAAAAGTAACCCGATTAAATGAGAATGTTGTTAACAAATTAATATTATCTATAGAAAACTCATTGCTTGTATTAAATGTGTACTATAGGTAAATTAATTTTGAAAATTATATATAGGTAGTAGTCGTAACTTCGATAAATTAAATGCTTACGTAATTAATTTTGCATTTATATAAAGTGAGTTAGTTGCTAATGATGGCGAGGGCGAAGCCGACGGCAAGGCGTAACGTGCTTTTGTAAATACTGCTGTCTTTCACTGAAAATATATTTATTATTTATCTATTATTTTTAGATATTCCTATGTATTTACGGTATTTATTCCGCAATGAAGAGATATTATTCAGGTTTTCGTAAGTGTATATATGTGTAGAATTAGTGTTATAGGCATTACACACGTGTTTATTGAATTTATATGAATTAAAACTTCTTCTACGCGGTATTTCAATGAAAAATGTGGTCTAAATGTTAGTAAAAAAAAATCAAAGGCAATGTACTCTTTGAATTAAACATACCAAAACATTTCAATAGCGATTAGGATATCCTCTAAAATATTTATTATGAATCTGTACATATTAGAGCTATTGAATTGGTAAATTCTCTGAGTACACAGTCGCGTCGGTGTGTTATTTAGATATATTTAAAAAACCACATTGTGGTGCCGTTTATTAGTGAACGGTGTTAGTATTGTTTGTGCATTACTGCAATTTGTTCTACGGGTATTAGTTTCCTACTAGGCATAACGTTTATTTTCTTCGTGTTAATTTAGCAAATTTAAGGTGTTGTTCTTACAGGTTTTGGCTTACATTATCTACGATTAATGTATGCATCTAGACCGTAATAATTGTTGATTATTTTTATTTTATTTTCTCTTTAGATAAGCTTAATGTTTCGGTGTAGTCTTCTTGATGTTCTGAAGGAGTAGTAAACGTACGAAATATTTTTTCCAAAGAAATCCTTGGTACAAATATAAAATGTGTACAAATTTAATGATAAATATAACTAGAAGTTGTAATTAAATGTTACAATGTTTATAATATTACGGTAGTTAGTGTAATGTTAGGCAAGAGTGCCATTATCTACCTCATTTAGCTACGGTTTAAAGTCAGGGTAAAGAGCCAAAGTTCTTGGAATATTGTCTATTGTTTATCTGCTCTGAGATAACGTACAAACGACAGGATCGAACGTCACTAGTGATGGTGGACAAGTAATGTCATGTGACAAATACTTTTGAGACTGATATTTTATTGGATTATTTTTTGTACGCTCTTATATTGGCGGCCAGCTATAACAATAAACACCATTAGCATTTTTTAAGACGTTTCAATATTAATTAATATTTATTTTGTGTAACGACATTTAATTTAATTTAAAAAATACATTGATTTGTAATGTCCATTAATGTACGTGTAATCCGTAAGGTCACGAACGAATGAACATTTTCGCAATTATATGAGTTCCTATTTAATTAACTGTTTTAGTCTATGTTGTTTTACTTAATATTGTTTATAGCCATTAGTTAGTAATGTGACATGTACAGGTATAGAGCCTGAGCAGTTAGATTTTTTTTTAATACAGTCTGAGTGAGATATCTTTTTACAATTGATGTAACAAACTATCAACTAATCTACCTCATATGTTGAAATTTGAATACAGGTCTTAACTTCAATATAATATTACTTAATCGTAACTGTACAAATATGTTAAGATATAAATGTGACATGAATATTGTATTATGAATAATATATGTATTTCTTTATCAATGTCCAAATACGTACATAAATATTGAAATAAACAGATGTTTGTTATTAATCATATTTTTTTCTTTTTTATCCTTCGGTTATGAATAAGAGAATAAAATTAATACCAAATTTGAGAATCATGGTGAATTAAAAAATAATTCATATAGTCTTGTAAAGGTATATCTGTTAAATAATTATTCTATAAATTAGAAGAATGGCAGGGTGGGTTATTCTTTCGTAGTCACCTGTTCCGCTATCAATCTCAAATGTAAAACATATTGCCAAATACTTATCAGCGTGCTTCGGCAAAGGCACGTGAAAGCAACGTTCTTTTTAATTTTAGGTATGCCCTCTACACATCGTAACTTCAAGTTGTATTATAGTGATACGCTTCTGTTTAACTGACTACGCGATTACGCTATATACCTGACGGGTCTTCACAGCTTCACCGGAATGACAAGGCGAGTGCTTAAGAGACTACGCCGCTTGGTAAGAAGCTCAAGGGTGGCCAGTGAAACGCTAATCTTTAAATCGATATAGGTAAAACAAGAGTTAAAGATTTACTGGACAATCCTTAGCTCTGGTAAGTTTTTATTGCAATTTAGGTAGCTCGATGATATGATGATACACTAATCTTAGAGTAGGTATTGTAGAGCTCTGCTACAGCTGATGCTGTTATACTTAATAGATTTTTAAAACAAGAAAGAAATCCTAATAACACAATGAAATAATGCAATATGATTTGTATTAAACACTAACGGTGGTATTACAAAAAAGTTAAATATGTATTGAATACTTGCTTTATAATAGTTTGGGTACTTTCGTTTTAAATGCACCGCGCTCACCGAACGTTCGACCTTTTGCTGTTTTATCTCTGTTTGGTCAGGTTACGTTAGACTTGCGAAAAAGGATAACACGAGATTGCCGCGCAGCGGTCGGCGAGCGCGGTGCATTTAATGCGTAAGTATCCAAATTTTTTTAAAGCTAGTATTCTATACGTATTTAACTTTTTTGTAATAACAAGGTAAGTGTTCTGACAATAAAGTCAATCATATCTATTAGAATGATTCATAAACTGTTTTTTTATACTTTACAACTTTTAGCTTTCGATCATAATCTCACCTGTTGTTGAATTATAATATGGTTTCAGATCGTAAGCACGCTAAAATTAATACTGGACTGACTCTCAACAAACTTATAATAGAGCTCGGCGACAGTTTTTCAACTCGAAAGTGGTAATAGCTAGACAGTGGTGCTTAGTAAAAGCCCTATTATTATGCTATGGCTTCCTTCACTGAAAACCCTGGCTCATTCTCGAACCTACGTCGATCGACAAGGTACCCTAACGCGCTTACTACTGAGCCATCATGGCTTTTCTTGAATGCAACAAATATCTTATGTGTTAATTAGGTATAAATACTCATAGGTATAGATAGTCTCAGAGAGTTGTACAATCGGTTTCATCATCAATATATCTCTGCCTACTCTGAAAATAATACAGTATATTATAATATTATCGTTCACAGTAAAACGCCCGATAGGTCACTTTATAGGTATCACGCATGTCTTGTAAACGTTAAAATACACAATTTATTCGTTCTGTCTTTGATTACAGATGAAGGAGATATTATTTAAACACGGTTAGAGCAATTGGCATACGTATAACCATACAATAAAATACTTTTAGTAGTATGTATATTATTTTAGTATGAATTCTGCTATTAGCCTAAAGAGATTTACTTTGGATAGCACCAGCATCAATAGTCAGCACCAAAAACACCATCAGCTATGTATGCTATGTGTAAGAGACAGTGTAATTTCTAAGATTAGCCCATTGTCTTACCGTTGTCATTCAATCACACCAAATGAGATTACGTTAAACTATAAGTACTCGACAAAAACACATTATGATATTAGACTGCATCTACAAACAATTCTGAGTCCTAGTTACATTGTGTTAAAAACGGACACAAGACTGCATAAATTGTGGAGAATAAAATTGATTACTAATTAATTTAAAAAGTAAAAATATGTTATAGTAAAGGAATGCGGATTGCTGTACCTTTTACAACTGACATACAATATGCGTGTGTTCGTAATAATTCTACTCATAAACGGCTTGACCGATTTTTATGACATCTTTTTAGTTATCATGAAGTCGCCTGGAGAGTTTTTAGTTATAGTTGGACCTGGAAGATGGCGCTGTTGTCGAGATCTAGATCTTTTTACTTACCGACTAAATTTTCAACATTTTACTTGGACGAAACGAACCTAAATACAATCTAAAATTTTCGGTCTACCAAAACAAAAAAATGAAGTCTAATATTTCTTTGTATTCATGGGTTATGGATGTCTGTAACAGGATGTGTGCCTACCGGGTCCGCTAGTGAGATTATAAAAAAACAAGATATTCCAAAATTCTCGTTCATGCTAAAATATGGAGATAATCAAATAAATAAATAAAACGTTGTGAATCTCTATACTATAATTAAATGTAATATTATTATGATTACTATATAATATGTGTCTCGCAACTATATCACCATTAAATTTATATTCCACTTTTCTAAATCGTAACGAGAAGCCCTATAGCCTAGAATCTACCTCGTTACTTAACTGTCTAGCACGGAATACAATTTTCTAATGAGATTGTTAATTTATGAGATTAGCGTGGTCAATCTCTCCACATCTATTATATTAGTATGATTTAATCTGTATACTTGCTGCGTAAATATATCCAGCTAGAGAGAGAAGTGTGTAATTTATCTAAGATCGGTCGTAAGTAATGAGTTGTCGCACTAACATAACGACGCGGCCACGGGCCCCTCGCAACGTGTACGCGCGGATAACTCATACAAAGCAACATCAACGCACACAAACACCAACGGAAAGACCGATTCTTTGCAGAAATACAGAGTACCGAAATTATAGAATTAACTTACACTATCCCTATAATTAATAAAATTAGTTTATTGTTAAAGTTATACTTCTTTTGGCGCGTTAGGGAAAAATGATGAGAGTAATTTTTTACGATACGCGAGCTTATCGTCACGAAAAACCGACACTTTGAAGTTATTACGATGCGCCCGCACACCATCACAAAAAACCGACACCCTGAAGTTAGCTATAGTCAACATTTTGTTTCTTTGTATTTGTTGTTTATATTTTTCTTTGTATTAAAACTTTCAATGTATTAAATACCTTTTTTCTATTGTTAGTGTCGTTTTTCCTACAAACGTAGAATAAGGTGAAAGATAACATTATTGAAAAGATTTTTAGCTTGTTAAAAGAAATAAATTTGAAAATTGCCAAAGAAATATAACTTCTAACGCGTGTCCATAAGTACACACATACTTTTTTTAAGTTTTGCAGTTGTAAGCGTCGAATTTTATCTCATTAATTAATTACTTTTAAGAACAGGCTTTTCTCCTGTCGTTGGAATGTATTTATTGCCTGTTATTTAAGAAAAATATATATCTAAGATGATACTTGCAATTATCTTACTTAGTCTAACAAAAATATAAGAAATATAAATAAGAAGTAGTGGGTACAATATTTTTTTAATGTTTCATAGATAAATAGTCTATTAAAAGTTTACCCACACTTCAAAACCACGAAGCCTACTGGTCCACTTTATATGAATGGAATTTTTATGTTCGCAAAATGGTATCTATTTCTTTTTTATCACATTTTTGTATTGGTTTCATGAACGGTTAGTAGTATCTAAACTAAGCCCAATTATACTATGCTAGCAAGACGGCAGATGTACATAATCTATACAAATATAATGACAGAGCCGTCTGTCGTCGTAAGCCCATCACGCAAAGACTACTAAGTAGATAGATTTCAATCTAATTCTTTTAGTCTTACTTCTTAGACATTGGGTAAGTACCATAAGGTATCTTAATCTTATATAACGAGATATAAGAATATCACGATATCTTCATTTAAGATTAAAGTTTTAAGAAACTACGATTTCTATAGACTACTAGCGGACCCAGCGGACGTTGTCCTGCCTTGATAAAAAATTTTCCTAAAAGTCAATCGCAGCGCCGCCTACCGGTTCCAATTGTGAATCTAAACCATTCTCGGATCCACTGGAACACGCACACAAAATTACCTCAAAATCGGTCCAGCCGTTTAGGAGGAGTTCAGTGACATACACAGGTACAGAAGAAATTTATATATAGACTATAAGCGCTACGCATTCATCGACGTGTTTTCTTGCCGCGGAGAAATGGGGCAAGTGGTGTGGTGCTAATGCTTTTCCTCTGTACATAAAAAAATATTATTAAGATAATAAACGATGCAGACGATGTCGCGTGCAGCAGCTAGTAGTCTAGTACATAAATCAATTACCTAGATACATGACTATTAAGCATGTTAGATGAACAAAAAACATTTTATTCGAGGAATTATCCCAAGCGTATACGATTCAACAGTTGGATCCAGAATCATTACGGCATCGTTACAGCAAGAGATATATAGGAATTTTTCGTTTAATTCCAATTCATAGGTACTGAAAGGATTTATTATCTTACATTAGCGGCTAGTAAATGTTGACACTATACATTATATTCATGTCTGTAAAGGCAACGCACCGCCTATACATGTAGCTCTCAGATGCAAAATATTTACCAGCTTACTCGACACTTATCGTTATATGTTATATTTACAAAGATAACTTATAGTATACGTATTATATTAATATACTAGCTATATTACTGTAAAATTTCATCAAAATCCATTCAGTTGTTTTTGTGTGAGAGAGTAACAAACATCCATCTGTCTTTACATACTTTTTCGTTTTAACATTAAATTATTAAATAACATTAAGTATTAGGGACTAGTGTAAATAAATCGCTGTTTTTTAATTTAAATATATTAATCTATTCTCATATATCTATATATCAAAATTTCCATGCCACCAGTGACAAATATAAAAGCCTATCTTGGGTTGTAAATGCGCTAACGCGAATATATATGGTATTTTTCTTGTTTGATATTAATAGTTTATAGGGTTATGATAACAGGAAATCGTAAAACAATAACAAGAGAATATTTACAGCTACTGTTTTAATCATTTTTCATAATTATAATAATGAAATTGACCACTATGAAGATATGACTATAATGAGTCAATATTTCGCTTATTCGCTGAGAGGTCTCTCTCTGAGAAACACACACTAATACTTAAAAATCGAATAATTTCTTACGCTACAGGTTATACCAATAAAAAAGAAATGGAATACAGAGTTATTAATAAGAATTAAATAAATGAATCAAAAGAGTAGCAGCACTGTAACAGTACCTACAGCACTTCGTTTCTTGAAATATGTATATAAAATATATATTATTAAGGTTGACTGGGAGTTTTTGGCGGGATTTTGGTCTGTCATGTAGTGGATTTTATATTTTATTCATGATCTTGTGTTACTTGACTCTATATTGTGTAAAATTGGTGGTGTTTTATGTGATATAGTTTGTTTATTGTGCATAAGTGAAGTGAATGGAAAATAATACCACGGACCATGAATTTTGAGATGCTACAAAAACTCCATGGAAAGTTCTAACAATATGGCCACCATCTTGTAATTATATCAAGAAACTTGTAATATCGATACTTACTTGACAATGGCAGTAATAATCTAAAAGATTGGTTGCCAAAAATAAAGTTAAAAAAAAAAGGTTGACTGACAACATGGAACATGAATATAGATAATATTTACACACAAAACGTTAATCTTCACTATTAGCGAACCCAAGTATGTGTCGGTTAATTATTACTAATAATAATTATTCAATACTCAAATTAATTATTATTGTATAATCTATAACATTATTGAATATGTTTGATATTGTGAGATTAAATAAACATTAATTGTTTATAGAAGTTGCAAGTCAACTGTCCATAAACTATACCTGTTAAGTTTTAGGCATAGAGTAATAGAGTCGTAATTCAAGACACGACGCACGCTATCGCATAGCTCTGAAGACAAACGCACTGGAATCCGGTTGGTATTTATGAAATTAATCGCTCACCCCGGCTATCTCACCTCCCCACCCTATAACGTACAGAGTGTATTTTTCCACATTGATTCACCGTTTCCTATAATATATACACTTTGCGTCATTAAAAAGTGTTAATAACCTTTTTAAATTATCATTGTTCAATTAAATCATGTGAAGCATTCTATTTCTTATACCTTATAAGTATATATGAGTCCTATAAAACTAAACCCGGAAAAGGGTGATGTTTCATATGGTACTTTAAAAAAAAAAACCAATTAGTTTCACTGTAATTCTAAATGAATTAATATTGAAGTCGACAATATTTGAAAAAAGATTGAGTTGTCATATATCTATCTAATATTCTACCACCTTCCTATTTTGTTGTCTTTGATTTTTGTATGGCTTTGTGGTGCGAATAAGTACCTAATACCCAAGCTCAAATATATGTAGCTTAGATAAAGGTTGGAGCTGCCACTTATCGCTTCTATCGCCAGGCTGCGAAAGTCTAAGGGGCATTCGCCAGCATCCACACTCGTTCACTCACTTAGTTTTAGACAGTGAAAGAAATAAAAGAAATAAAAAAATTGCGTTGCTATATCCAATAAATACTTAGATTTTATTTTATTTATAATCAAGTTGCGGTTAAATTTGGCGTTAGCATAGAATTACATATGTACTTACGTCGCCACTAACAAGTTTTAGTCAACTAGTAATTATAATTGTGAACTATTTGTTTATTTTCTAACTTTTCAATATATACCTGTACCGTACACTTAGTACCCTATACTTACTACTACAAGTATACTAGTATTATTACTATATCTATTCTAGTAAGTAGAAATATTTACATTATTATAATATAAGGGTTTTTTGGAATCGTAACCGGAGGCTTTGTAAAGAGATATAGTTATCTATCAAATGAACACTAGGTACATTATGTGAATAAAGCGGCAGGTTATTTAATACCTTACGTCAGAATATTAACCTGTGAAATGTATGAGTGCTTGTAATAATATTTTAATAAAAAAATACTTTTTTCGATACACTCAGAAATTTAAAAGTTGCGTAAACAAAGCGTGTTTAATGTAATTATTTGTCTATAAAGTAAATCAGGATTAATAGCCAAGTTAGAGGCATCTTAGAACAGTAGTCGCGAAACG